>PVLA01001682.1:300209-331868 GCA_004027455.1 Hydrochoerus hydrochaeris
GAAGGAGAAGGAGAAGGAGAAGGAGAAGGAGAAGGAGAAGGAGAAGGAGAAGGAGAAGGAGAAGGAGAAGGAGAAGGAGAAGGAGAAGGAGAAGGAGAAGGAGAAGGAGAAGGAGAAGAAGAAGAAGAAGAAGAAGAAGAAGAAGAAGAAGAAGAAGAAGAAGAAGAAGAAGAAGAAGAAGAAGAAGAAGAAGAAGAAGGAGAAAAAGAATCATTGACAACAAGTAGTTCACACACTATCAAACTGGAATATAGTAAGTTATTTAAAATTTTTCTTGTGCCCATATTCCTCTTATGTAAAGAGCCTTTTTGGACCTTCATAAATTTTCTTTGTTCCTGACCAGTCAACAAAGCCAAAAGTGTAGGCCCTGATAGAATAAAACACTGTTAGTGTTTATGAGGAGTAAATTACACTGTTTTATGTGTGAAACATTCTTTTTATCTTCCTTCTCATACTAGGATTTTTAACCTCCTTATTGATATTTGATCAGTTATTTAGTGAAAAGAAACTACTGCAACTGAGGTGATTGAGAATATGGTGAAGAATAATGGCTATGAGAAGCTGCTGTATCTTTATGAATATTTCAGATTACGTATTTTCCTTTTTCTGTAACATCTTAAAATGGAAAACAGAAAGGCAATTTCAAGTATAAGGAATTTATTTCAGCTAACAGTAGTATTTTAACAGTAGCCAATAATCTATCAATTTAAGGCTGAACCTTTTCTTCTGCTTTGGGACTAATTATATTGAATAGGCTTGAGAAGTTTGCAGATATTACTTCTCTTTTGTGAGTTCCTTACTTTCTACCTCATGCTAGTGTTTAAAAGTCAAATGCATTTTAAGTAATCTCAGAGTAAGGCTAACATTTTAAAAATCTAGTTAAGGCGAATGTTTAACACACTTTTTAAAGTTAATGAATTCATATACTTTTTGTTGAGATTAAAGTGTACCCTATCATAGACTGGTGCTTGCCCCTGGAACAAAAAGCCTTTTCTCCAGATACTGTATATCAGGCAGGACTTGTGCACACATTCAATCTCTTAGTGGCTAAGAGAAATCAGTAAGAGGTTGTTCAAAACTAAGAATTTGTTCTCTTGTAGACAGAAGTCTTAGGGGACAAAATACATGATGTTCTTCAGTGACAATATAAGTGATTCCCTCTGGCAAATATCGCTTGAGTAATAGAAGCAACACACGACTTTACCGTGACGGTACTCTTTCATTCAGTTTCTGCTCCCATCACTCATTAGTCTCCCCAGCATATATCTGGGGAGGTTTAGATAATACATGAAAAGTAAAAGATCTGAACCCATTCATCAAGAAATTTTAATGTAACAGACAAGATCCAATTGTTACCTGATAACTAGGAAACAGCCAATTAGACAACATTTCAGTCATTCATCCAGGAATATATTTCAATCAGATGAATAACTTTTTGACAGACTAATTGTACAATACCAGAAATATCCTGCATCCTAAAAATTCACTTTGCTTGAATTCACTGCCTTCCTACTTTACTAACATTATAACAGAGTCATAAGAATGGGCAAAAATAGTAAAGAAATTAAATTGCACCCTTTCCACTGGAGAAAGTATGATGATTCACTAAGGGCTATTTGCTATCTTACAAATCTGAATATGATTTTGGTGTTTATATAAATATGTACAGTACTTTTTTCCTAGTGCCAACATTACTTTATGTATACATACAAGAAATAAATCTGCTTGTATTATTTTTAAATGCCATCAATAGAAAATACGCAAGGCTGTGGTTTTTCAATTATATTTTCTGATTTCTTTTAGTTCTGGTTCTTCTCCTTCTAATTGGAAAAAGTCAGGTCTTGGTCATTCAAAGGCAACGGCAGGTGGAATTTTGAGATTAAAATTGTCTTTCCCCTTTACTGATTAATTTTGGTCCAGAAGGATAAAGAATTCCACCATTCCTCAGTCTTTGCATAAGCAACATTAAAGAATAACATAGCCATTAAGTTAGTAGAAAGTTTTTAATTTATGAGATAACAGTAAACATTAAGTCTTTCTACAAGAATCTTGACTTCATAATTTATAGCCTAAAATTAAAGTTTATTATGGAAAAAATTTATCATGGATTGACTTGGCAAAAGAAACATCTGTTCCTCTCTTATCTCTTTCTTTTTACTATTTCAAATCTGTAATCAATAGCTGATGATTTAAAATCTTCTAATGATTTAAAAATCATTAGCAGAAAGCAAGCCTTACATTTCTCCTTAGCCATCTTCAGCAGTTATCAGCCTATCATTGCCGTTGTTCAAAGCTCAGTGATACCAAAGGCCTTTTACAGAAGCCATCTCAGAAAACAACCATAGCTGTGGTGTGGTTCACCAGATTCGGTGTACTGGGCATGGAAGGGTGGGGGAAAGAGCCTGAGTTTGTTTCTTGTACATATACACTGCAATGGAGTGTATGTTTGCTCTAACCTGCAAAATAAAAACTCAATAAAAATACTTCTTGATGTTTATTAAATGATACTGTCTTACAAAAAAGAGAACCATAATTTAACAACAAATAAAATTGTATCAATACATATCATGAGTTTAATTTCTATACCAAAAAAAATAGTCATAAGAGAATACACAACTGTGGCAATATAATTAAACAACTTAGAAAAATTCATAATTTCATACTTCATCATGCAAGAGTATGAATCAATCTTATTATAGGAGTAAACAGTGAGTAAATATAGTTTTATGTAGTTAAAAACTAAAATAAATACACTTTCACAAATGTTTGTGAGTATAATACTATGATTGAAGAGGGAGATAAAAAAATTACAGTATAATTTCCTTAACATCGCCGTGTCCCTTAAATCACTATAATGAGCTTGCTTTGTTGTTATAATTTTAAGAAATTAAACATTATCTTTTAAAACAGCATCTATTTAAAATTTTTGGGATAAACATTTAATCTCATTACTTGTTCTTGGTACTTATCCCTAAATAGTGTAATAAATGATGATAAAGTGACTTTTGCAAATACTTTACTTAACTGGCCATTATTCAAAGTACGTTTGCCAAGTGAACTACATCGCTTCTACATAATGCATCTTTTCTATGTCTGTTCTACCAAGTCAAATGTTAAAATGATGTCTTGTCCTTTATTAATAACAAGTATATTATGTCTCAAAACTAATTTAGACCAAACCAAAGTAAACACTATGAACACCATGTAACGATGATAATCTCCCCATAGAATATAAAATACTTTTAAATTACATTAGCAATTATAACACTTCATGGAAAGGAGCTACACAGCAATATGTATATTAAAATTAATAAATCCTAAGAATATAAACTAAAAGTGTTGTTAGACTGTAATGTGCTTAGGATCCCATATATCTATTTTAATATCCTACTGCTACCTCATCATCAACTTTTACATAACTAAATCCCTAAATCAATTTCTTCTCTTGTGCCCAGGTTCCCTATTCCTACTAATGTGAACAATACCAATAATTCACACACAAAACTGTACACTACCACTGGCCTCTTTCTATCCTTCCTTCACTTGTAGGTTCTAATCACCAAGTTTTGTAATTTGTCCTTCAAAATGTTCTTTAGGTTGCTTCTCTTCTTGCAATGACTTGTAATTTAACTCAGGCCACTCTTGCTATAGAACACTATTAGAATCAAGAAAATGAAACCAAACACAAAGAGCCTCCCAAATGGTCCCATCATCTTCTGTTTCCTATCCCTTCCACTCATCTTTTATTTATGTCCTAGAAGATTTATTTTTATGTCATTCTGAGATGAGATCAAATGGATCCTCATAAGAGAAAGTCTAAGAACCTGTCCTCTTCAGCTCACCGCTAAAACAGTAACTACCAGAACCACCACCAAGCTGTGAATTCCCTAAAGACTGAGAATGCTGCTGGGCCATGTGTTTTTTAAGTGCTCATTGAATGTTCATGGAAAGCAGGATGGAGGATTAGGACGAAGAAAGAGTAACAAACCAGTAAATAGATAGGCAGGGAGATGAAAAAAAGGAATATACCAAGGAACAAAAGAGGTTAGGACTCCTGTTTGGGAAATATCAGTGTGATGTATGTACAATGGCAGCAACTGTTGTTTCCTGGATCAATCATACATTCTATTATATGCTATGCTATATGGATCTATTACATGCTACTCATTTTTCTTAATACTACTATTAACAATAATAAATACATAGTACTTATTAAATGTTTATTACATATTAGTACTGGTACACCTCATACATGCTCTGTTGATACTAATTAAAAGTTTATAAAGTAGGCATCATAATTATTCTCATTTTATAAATGGTGAAATCAAGGAGCAAGGGATAAATAAACATAGTAACATAGTTTAAAAAATATAAATTTGAAATACATTTACTTTTTTAAATAAGTGGTATTCTATGACATGAATATGATATGTAAATCTACAGTCATTTTTGATTCCTCAATATGATTGGAAATCTCACTACTTTAGAATTATGACTTTTAGGTATAAAATATTTTCAAATGTTTTATTTCAAACAGTCTCACAAGTTAATAATTAGAGCTCCACCTTCTAGTAATAAATGTGAAGAAGGTGCTGGCTTTGCCTTTCCCCAGCCAAAACTTGAAGCCTAAAAGAATCATTACATCATTACCCCTCCTTGTACCCATGAATGAGTCACTATTACTGGGCACATTTTAAAACACAGAGACATGTGACACAGGCTTCATGGAATTTCAGCAGGCCCAGCTGAATAAGTGGCATAACAAAGAAATGAATTCAGATTTCCTCAATAGCAATTATTACAGCTGAATACCACAGCACATGACTCTTCTAAAGGTCATGTGTGCTAATACACACAGAATGTTGAGAATGTAGTAACCAGAGTCATAATGGAAAATGCTGCTTCCTAGAAAACTAAAAGGGACTAACTGGTCATAGTCTCTAAATACGGGTTTTAGTCCTAGCATTACAGGAACATAAAGCTGAGCCACAATTTGGAGATACAGAGTTATAGTTCTACCTATGATAAAGATTTGCAGCCATTCCAGCACTGTCCTTTCATCTAGTGGCCCTGAAAGAAAAATAGCAACACAGAAAATTCTTAAATTATTCTATATACAGAGAAATTATAGTTCTTCTGCTATGTGTGCTGACAAAACAAAGAAGCATACTTCTTTAGTGTCACAGAGGAAATACTTGGTTTTTTCTTCCACAATCTGAGTTAACCCTCAGGGCTTGTCTAATAACATGTATAAGGCAGATTTTCACAATGAGCAGAATCAAGGATTCCTGCACAGATCAGGAGTCAAAAACAGGTACACATTCACAAGCATAACCCCAAAGATGTTCTGTTAATTGAAAAGGAATATGAGCTTGCTATCTCTAGCTTTTAGCATTCCAACCCCTATACCTAAAATGCATTTTAAAAATGAATACTTGCATAGCCTTTGCATTTTACAAGTTGCTTTACCACATCTTTCTACCCTATTCTTGAGAGTTTGTTTGGAGGTTCTAGCAGGGAAGTGCAGCTACTCGTATAACCTTGACCGAGGAGGAACAGTCCTCCTCTATCAGGGGTGGTAGTCCTCTTGTGCAGCTTCACAGAGGACACATATGGATTGTTGAGGGACGAAGGGGACACCCACCTAGCCAGCCAGATCAGCCGAATCAACCCTGCCGATCAATGGGGTGACATGTTGCAGCCAGATCGCCCTCACATCCTCTACCCTATTCTTTATCAGAAATTCCAAGTAAACAGTAAGACTAAGACAAACCAGCTAATACAAATTATATCACATATATTACATGGTGCAATATGTAATATTCATTCCAAACTTCTACTCTATTACTTCGTCCAAAGATGTATGTGGGAAATGTTTTATCTGTGAATTAAGAATTTTAATGTGTAAATAAAATACACTTTCTTTTTTAAAACACCATTTATTCAAAATTCATTGAGTTATGTTATCCAGTAAAATAACTCTTGCAAATGTATATAGCTGCTGAAATCCAAATAAGGCCTACAGCTATAAAAGTTGGCAATGGTACATAATTCTACCATACTTTACTTTCATATTTTTGTATGAGTCTCCTGGACCATTCATTTCTAAACCATGTCCACTTACTATAACATAGCTGTAAATAACATACAACTCACTTTGTGTTTGCTTTTGAATCTTTACACGGACTACTGCTGAGCTCCATGATTCTCTGACAACCTGATCCTTGTATGTTGGAGTCCTTCCAGGAATAACTTGACACAATTTTAAGTAATAAGAAATCCAATATACTTCTGAAAGTATAAAGCTAGTTCAGTGTGATATGCACTAAAATTGTCGCTATTTGTTCCATCAGTTTAAGTACTGGCATAATTCCCCATTCAATACTATTATTATATAATTTGATTAAATAACTAGTATGTGCACTTTCTACTGTCTTCTCTGTAATTTCTGACTTGAGTATTTTTAAAATAAAGTCATAACTAATAGAAATCTTTAAACGATTACATTTTAACTCATTGTTTATTCTAATGTTCCTCTAGCTATTATAATTTATTTCTTAAAATATATCTGTCACTACCCCGTCTCTATAATTCCTGAAATAGGCCTGACTAAAAAGAATAGAATTCTCACATGAAATATTCACTTACATTTAGTAGATTCTTAAAATATTTTTAAAATAAGAAAGAATAAACATTTTCCAAAGTAAATTTAAAATTGAAAAACACATGCCATTAAGTCATTAAATGAACATAAAATTTGAAAATTCTACCTAATATAATTCTAGTACTTAATAACTTATTATAAAATAAGTTTTATTCACATTGCTTTTGTCAGATGTCAGATTCACTAGATTTTGACAAAAATAAAAAAAATCAAACTGATATTATTTATAGGTTGAACTTTTATTTTCCAACAAATATTTTGCTTACTTTCTGCTACATCCAGAATTTAATAAGTCACCATTTTTTAAAATGCATGTTCCTGTCCATTTTATTTAACACAAGAAGTTAATCTAGAATCTGGGTACAAGTTGATATGTGCAAAAGAAGTTACAGAGAGATCAGAAAGGCAAGAAACTTTTGCTTTCCCTTCAGCTTCCTGGCTATTTTCCAAGGTAGAAAACCTGAGGCAGGCTTCTTGGGGAAGGTCCAGAAGTTTGGGGTGGCCTCCCCATAACACAGTATGTCTGCCCCTGGACTGGAGATGGTCCAATTCTCACTCCAGCCATAACGATCTTCACAAAGCATGGCACACAGACCATCCCCCAAATGCAGTTTTCCTCTGCATTTGCATTTTGGAGAAGCCCAGTCTTGTGTCTCAATGTCTTTAAATAGGCCTGTTTCTGAATAGTGGAATTCTGAATCAGATTCTAATTGAAAATAATTAGAATGTTTGCTTCCTTTTCATGAGAAAAGCATCATGTGGCTAAGCAGTAGAGAGCCAAAGATTCAAATTTATTTCACTAAATATTTGCAATTAAGTTATGTGTCTGAAAGACCAAAGGTGAACTATAAAATGAGCTACATGGCTGATTCTAGTGAAATAATATTTTAGAGAGAAAAAAAAATTATTTTTGCTCTCCACCAATCCAATGACTTATTTTTACTTCTCTTCATTACCTGGTTGATCTAAATGATGTCCCATGATCTATAATTTTATTCATTTTCAACAGACCCTCATTTTTCTTGCTGTTTTCCTATACAGTAAGAGAAAATACAAACCAAATTCACTCCTGAACACAGATTTTTAAAATTCTAAAAAAAATTACTAAACTTTGGTAAAAAATTCAAAGTAGACCAGATATTTGAGAATCAATAATTTACCATATTAGCTGAAAACTAGGGAGAAATACATAAAAACTTTGACCCTTGCAAGGAAAAAAAATGATAAAATTTAACAGCTCTTATTATGAATAAACTAAAAATTTGGGAGATCTTATGATTCTTATCTACAAGTCCCCCGAGAGCCTCATGGGATCCAGGGCAGGAAATCTGGAAGGTGACTGGATTACAGGGGCATTTACCTGACTTGCCATTAGAAATGGTGGCTAAGGTCAAAGAGGCAGTGACTGAACATAACCTGGAAGGTTTATCACCCTTCCCAACTCTGTCATGCACCCTACCTTGGATACAGCCAACTATGAACAGAAACAGGAGCCAAAACCCCTCCTCCTTTAAATCACAGGTGTCACCTATGTGTCTCAGAGACGTCAGTGATGAGCAAGTGACTAAGGCTGGGAAACTTACTTAATGAGACACAGGATACCTAAAAAATCTACAATTGTATAAATGGAAGTATGTTTTCTCCTCTACTTTACATAATACAATATCAAGCATTGACTCTTCACATTCTTTGAGTTCTCAATAGCATTTAGCCAGCTGATTGATCCTACCTGATTGAAAATTTTGCTTCATTTGGCTCTGGGACACACATTTCTCAATTTTCTGGCTATCTCCCTGGCCTCCACCTTTCAATCTCCCTAGATTTCTCATCTCCCCATGCTAAATGTTGGCATCACTCATAATTCAGTCCTGGCCCTTTGTCTCTTCTCTATCTGTTAGGCAATCTCATTCAGGTTTCTATCTTTAAATATCACCTACATTCTAATTGCCAAGTTACTTCCTCAAGCCCAGATCCAGCTGTGGAAATATCACTTGATTATTCTATTGCCTACTTGACTTTTCTCCCTTTGGATATCTAGTATGTATCTTCAACTCAAAATGTCCAAAATCTAATTCCTGATACTCCCTCCTAAACCTGTAGTTCCCACAGATATCTCCACAATAAATGATGAACTCCTTCCTTCCACTTACTCAGGTAAGAACAAACAAAAAGCCTATAGAATAATTCATCTCTTATTCTCAGTCCTCACCTGCAGTTTTTATCAGTTTGACTGCTGATTTATAGACACTATCTGACCATTTCTCACTATCTTGATATCTAAAACTCTAGTGGGAGAGACCTCACTTTTTCTCTTCCCAGCTATTGCAGTATCGTCCTAATTAACCTCATTATTTCTGCCAATATTCTGCTAGTCCTTTCTCCATATAACTATCTGGGAAGTCTTTTTAAACTGTAAACTACTTATATCACACCTCTGTTCCAAACTCTGTAGTGGCTTCCAATGATGAAGTCATAGGTAAAGTTATTATGGTGGTTTATGATGTCCTAAATGTGCAGGTGGATCCACCATGAACCTAAAAAAGCTTAAACTTCTGTTTTTTCATTTCCAAAGTACCTCCATTACGCCTTAAAAGGAACTTTGAAAATGTTGCATTCACAATTTTCTATTACTTCTCTTGAAGAGAGCTACTTCAAACTGCTCATCATCAGGCCTTGAGGAATGATCATCAGATTATCCCAGTTTGCTAGATGACATAAAAAATTATAGAATATCATGGCACTGAAGAAATGACTTGACCAAAAATTCTAGGCAGTTTTACACTAAGAATACAGCTAGTTCACTTGCTTTTACCAGAGACTGTTGTTTTATTTACAAGTATCTCAGTTCCCATACACTTTTTCAATCTCTAAACACAAATAAAGCTTAGATGTCAACCCACTACTGTCAAAATCCAGTTCATTTTGCATATCTTATCAATTATTAAAATCTACTTCTGCAGAGCTCAAAGATACCCCAAAAGCAATGTTTTTAACACCAACATCATATTCACTCACTCTGTGTTTGTGTTTTGGTTTTACTTACCCAGGATCCATTCATTTAATTTTTCACAATTTCCTGGATAACTATCCTCATCACTCTTAGTCCATGGCCATTTGCATCGATCTGACCCCATCAGGAGTGTGCAACTGGCTGATTAAAACACTGCCTCCAATAGCAGATTGGGAAAGACCTATTTGGGCCAAACAAAATCAGAACCTAACATAGAATCCATGTTTGTACCACTCAGGAACAGGACACCCAATATTTGCAGGACTAATACTGAATAAAGCCCAAATTCCCTCATAAAGTTCACACAGACTTTCCTAAGCTTGCTCCTACTTAACTCTACAGTGCTAAATCAGATTCACATCAGTTTCTATCCCACATTTTTTCTTTTTTTTTTATTTAATGAAAAAAATTTGAAACAGAAAGAGGGTAGAAATAATACAAAATCTCAAAAACAAAACAAAAAAAAATAGTAACCAGTAAGAAATCACTAGGTGATAATCACATATTTTCCTCTTTGAAGTAGTTGTTCAAGTTACAAAAGTAAAGCCTACAAAATGGACATACAAACAGTGAGACTCCAATCAGTTTTGTTCATCCATCCAACAAATACTTTAGCAACATGGTTATCAATCCCACACACTCAAACATACATGCAGTTATATCCTTTAGAATACTTTCTTTTCCTCTCTTTTTTTTTCTTTACAATAACTATAATCCATTCTCATAAACTACTTAGAAATTCTACACATGTATAAGTCTCTACACATATACCTAGCCTTTCTGTATTAGAGGGAGAAACAAATCAAAACAAGTCAACAATACAAATTCCTAGAGAAACACAAAATGAAAAGGACATATAAAACCACAAAACTAGGTGATCTACGGTAGTTACTATGATGTCTCTTGTTGTTTTCAATAAAATTTTCTATATCATCAAACAGTATAATTAAACCTAGCATTGCATTATATTATTAATAAAATCTAAACACTGGAGATATTATAGGACTTCAAAGGCAGTTAATAATCAAACCAGAATGGGTATCCTATTGAATCTTATCATCTTCAGTGTAGTTGCCCCTCGACACCCTCAAGCATACCAGATTCAAATAAAATCAGTCAAGATAAAACAGCGATATAACCAATCTTCTCTGTCTTATCTCTGCTATGCTATTTTTCTGTCACTGTTGTTTGTTTACTTTTCTCCTTCATTTCACTGTCTGCCCCTTTCTTTAAGGCCTTTCTGCCATTGTTCCTGGAACCCTGGTGGTTTTCTTCTCTCTCTCTAGAATGTCCTTCAGTATTCTTTGCAGGGTTGGATTGGTGGTCACAAACTCTCCCAGTTCCTCTTTGTCATGGAAATATCTTGTCTCTCCATTAATTTTGAGAGACAGTTTTGCAGGGTACATATTCTGGGTTGGAGGTTATTTTCTTTCAGGGCTTGGAATATTTCGCTCTAAGCTCTTCTTGATTTGATGGTTTGCATTGAGAAGTCTGCTGTGATTTTGATGAGTTTTCCTTTATAGGTAATCTGTTTATTTTCTCTAACTGCTTTTAATATTCTGTTCTTGTGATGGATTTATGGGATCCTGATTATTATATGTCTGGGTGCAGATCTGTTTTGGTTGTAACTGGCTGGAGTTCTGTATGCCTCATTTATCTGAATTTCACTTCTGCTTCCTATGTTTGGGAAGTTTTCCTTAATTATTTCTGTGAATAGACTTTTTATTTCATTTGTATTTGTCACTGCATCTTCATTCACATATTTTATTCTTAGGTTATAAATCCTCTTGTCATCTTCTAGCCTTTGTATCATTGCTTCCTGGTTCCTTGTTATTTTTAAGAGATCCTTCCTTTCATGATCATATGTTGCAAATCTATCTTCAAGTTTTGAAAGTTTGTCTTCAGTTTCTGCTAAAAGGTTTTGCCGGCTTTCAATAGAGTTTTTAATTTCCTTATATTCTCTTTGGATCTGTTTCATGTATTCTAGGTTTTGTTTATACTCTTCATCAAAGGCTTCTCTCCTTTCTCTGGGTTCCTCTATTCTTTCATTTGTGTCTACTTGAGGATTACCCAGGACTTCTTTTATTAATCTTCTTATATCTTGCTTCACCTGAGTTAGAATTTCAGATTTAAATTTGTCAATGAGGTCATGGAAGTATTTCTTTATTTCCGATCAGGCTGTCTCTGACATTACAGGTTTGCTGCCCTCAATGTCCTCTGCATTTACCTCTGCTGGACTCACTTTCCCTGGTTCCACAGTTGCAGACCTTTTGTTGTTTCTCTGTCTTGTCATGTTTCCGGCCCCTTTCAGACAGGTGGGTGGTGGAGGTCTCCAGGCCTTTCATATTGCTTACAGTTTTTTTTGCAGTGCACTTGCTAGGGAAGTGCTTCCCCCCAGTTGGCTGTGGATCTGCGAGGTGCACGCTGAGAGCCAGCCCCTCCCCCTACTCCAGTCAACCATTTTATGCTTCAACAGGTTTGTGTATTCCCTGGGGATGCCACTGGCTCAGAAAAGCCTCATCTCCAGCTTTTGGGTCTCAACCAGGGGCTTGGCCCAGCCCAAGCAGATCCCACCAATCTGCTTTGGACTAGGGGCTGTCCACTGACACCTCCTCGGGTTTTGATTCAAGCCGGCCCTGCCCAGCTCTAAAATGTTGACTAGCCGGTGCTCCTGCTCTGGGGAATCCAGTCTTACCAAAGTTTACACAGCTTGACTGGCTATTTCCACTCCCTGCCACAGCGCCTCCTCCAGCCGAGGGTCTGGAGCTCACCAACCCCCCGTTCTTGGCAGGGCCGCGATCTCAGCTTGATGGTGAGTTGACTCTAAGACATTCCTGGTACAGCAACCGGGGGGCTTGCCCAGCTCCAGCCCTCCATCCACGATTCTTCTTTTTCTTCTTTTTTTTTTCTTTTTCTTTTTCCTCAGTTTCTTCCTGGGTCATGAGAATTCCTCTCATTTTGTCTGGCTTTCTCCATGTTGTCAGATTCCAGCATCTGAGTGGTTTTTGTTTTTTTTTTTTTTTTCAGAGAGGCTGTCTTATTGTGCCACCACTCAGTCAGCCATCTTGCAATTCCCCACATTTTTCCTTAATAATTAACTACCTTTAGTTCCTAAATGGTCCAAGAACTGTCTCATCTCCAGATGTTTGCACACATTGTTGAATCCATACAAAATATCTCCTCCTCTCTCTTTTACCTTAATACTTACTCACTGTCTGGAGCTCAGATAATAAATTATTTTCTAAAGTTAGTATTCTCTGGTCTTTACATATGAACTGGGTAATTCTCCTCAGCAGATTCAAAGCATCTTTTCTATGGATTTCATCTTACACATTTTCCTATAAAAAGAAAAGTTACTTCTATGCTAGCAATTCTTCAACTAATCACCTAGCAGCTACTATATGCACAACACAAGGCTAGTTGCAGAAATATGAAGAATGTGGAAAAAAATGTAACCTTTTAAGAAGCACAAAAACAAAATGTTAAAATTGATAGGTAAAAACACAAGAGCTGGGCATGGTGATGCACGCCTGCAATCCTAGAACTCAGGAGGCTGAGACGGGAGGATAGTTGCAAGTTTAAGCCAGCTTGGGCTACAAAATGAGATGCCTGAACTGCATAGGGAGACCTGAACTGTATAGGGAGACCCTGTCTCAAAAGATTAAAAAAATAAAATAAACAAAATAAAATAAAAATTTTAATAAGGCAAATAACAAGTTTTATTTATTTTTTACAAATTTTAAATTAATGTAAGGTATTGTTAATTATATACACTAAGTTCTGAGATACTCTATTGGCCAGAGATTCTAAAACTCAAAGTCTTAATCTTATAAAATCATGATAGTTCCTAGGAGACCAAATAAGATAGCACTGTAATTATATATAATAGAACAGCAATCTTCTGTAAAGCAGGAATCTATAATAAATCATAATTGGGAAAACAGCTAAGAATCACCCCACTCACATTTGATTTCTATAAATGAAGAGCACCCTTGTACTTAAACTCTCATATTCAGAGCAAAGAGATTTTATTTAAATTTGAAGAAACATAATATATCTCTTTGGAAAAAACATATTCAAAGTTAAAATCTTTTAAGGGATAAGTGACTAAGTATAAAACAAGATAAATAAAATGAAGTGGAAGACATGAAGAAAGAACATTATTATAAAAAAGATAAACAGAAGCATATTCAATTCTAGAAGAGAAGAATTACATTAAAAACTCAAAAACTGTACTAAGTACCATGGTCACAAGAAACTCTGCAGTACAAATTTCAAAACAAGTATTGCACATCAGACATGGCTTCAAGGGACATTAAGAGATATCTTCGGGACCTTGTAGATGAGCTCAAATCTGAAATATTAAATCAGGTAAAGCAAGATATGAGTCGAGTAATAAAAGAAATGCTCACAGGAAGCATCTCTCACGAAGATACAGACGAAAGAAGGGAGGAACACAAAAAAAGGAGAGAAACATTCAATAAAGAATATAAAGAAAATATAGAATACATGAAGCAGATTCAAAGAGACTACCAGGAAATTAAAAACTCCATTGAAAGCTGGCAAAATGCCTTAAAAGAAACTAAGGATAGGCTATCAAAACTTGAAGATAAGTTTGCAATGTGTGATCATGAAAGGAAAGATCTCTTAAAAATAACAAGGAAACAGGCAGTAAGAATACAAAGGCTAGAAGATGACAAGAAAATCTACAATTTAAGAATAAGAAACATGAACGAAGAAGCAGGAATACACGCAGGTGAATTACAAAGGCTATTCATGGAAATAATTAAGGAAAACTTCCCAAGCATGGGAAAAGAAAATGACATTCAGTTGTGTGAGGCATACAGAAATCCAGCCACCTACAACCAAAACAGAGCTACACCAACACATATAATAATCAAGATACCAGAAATTCAATATAAAAACAGAATATTAAAAGCCATCAGAGAAAAGAAACAGATTACCTATAAAGGTAAGCCCATCAGAATCACAGCTGACTTCTTGACACAGACCATCAGATCAAGAAGAGCTTGGAGCAAAGTATTCCAAGCCCTGAAAGAGAATAACCTCCAGCCCAGATTGATGTATCCTGCAAAACTGTCACTAGAACTTAATGGAGAAACAAGAAGCTTCCATGACAAAGAGGAACTGGGCAAGTTTGTGACCACCAATCCAACTCCGCAGAGAATGCTGAAGGACATTCTAGAGAGAGAGAAAAAAAAACCCAGGATTTTAGGAACAGTGGCAGAAAGGCCTCAATGAGTGGGTCAGGCAGTAGAATGAAGGAGAAAACTAAACAAAGGCAGAAAAGTAGCATAGCAGAAATAAGGCAGAGAAGGATAACTAGAAACTCTAACATAGATGGCCTTGATATGCTATACTATTAATAGTGCACCAGGATTTAAAACACACATTACTCACACTACTCTGTTTAGATGTATTATATTGTTTCAGTCATTCTACCTGTACTAGATTTGAGGGCACAGACAGTAATCCTGAAAATAACAGGATATAGTACAGTAATTATCCTTAATTTCCTATTAACTTAATCTAAAGCTCTGTAAAACCTACACAGTTTAATCATGACTGATCACAATCGAATCTGGTTTGTTAGATCGCTGTTTTGTATTGATAGATTTTATTCAAAGTTGTCATGATTGATAGTATCAAGTCTGAGAGCATAGGCAACTGCACTTAAGATGACAAGATCCAGTAGAATATCTACTCTGGTTCAATTATTACCTGCCTTTGAAGTTTTATACTGTCTACAATGTTTTATTTTACTAATATTGTTATTTACTGCTATACTCAATTACACTGTTATATTCATTTATGCCTAAAGATATAGACATTTTATTGAAAATAATAAGAAACAACACAGTAATCATTGTAGATCACCTTGTACTGTGGTTTTATACGACTTTTTGGTTTCATGTTTTCATAGGAATTTGTTTTGTTTTGTCTTGCTAAGTTTTGTTTTTCCCTCTAATACAGAAAGGATAGAAATACACATAGAGATTCATGCATGCATAGCTGTTCACACTCTCACTGTTTGACTATCTACTTTGTATGCTTTAATTTTGTAACTTGAACAACTATTTCTAAGAGGATAATATGTAATTTATTAACTAGTGATTTCTCATTATTTATCTTTTTTTTGGAATTCTGTATTATCTCTACCCTTTACATGCTTTTGTTTCTCTTTAAATAAAATCTTAAAAAAAAACAAGTATTGCAATCTAAAGCAAAGACAGAAAACTTCTTAATGGATGTAGAATGAAAAACTAGCTGCAGGATTACATTTCAGAGAAGGGCCAATAGTTTCAGTCCCTTCTCAACAATAGATTTGATGAACATGTAGACCAGATTAATGGTCCATATGTTGATCACTGGTACATAAGTTGATATGGACCAGAAGAAAACACCAGAATTCCTACCAGCAAATAAGAAGGGCTTAATTTACAAACACGGGGAAGAAGTCAAATCTCAACAGGAATATAAAAAGGGATTTTACAGCATTATATTCAAGATACTGGCATAATTTACTCCTTGATTAGGGGTTATGACTATAATAGCTTCTCTTATACTTCAATATTTATAATCCTCTCCTATTCATTTCTAGGTTAGCACAGAAGAAAAGTAGAAGAAAAGCCTGCCTTGAAAACTAGAAAAGAGTAACTTATTATGGCTACCAATAAACACTGACATAGTATAAAATACATAATCTTAATACAAAGAAGGGAAGATGTTTTTTTAAAATTGTTAAATTAATTCTCCAGAATAGTCAGGCAATCCTTCCTTGAAAACATTATTGTTCCTGCAAAGAAAATGTCAAGAGGTTTACAATAACCTCCCATGTTACATATTTTCACAATATGCATCCATTTCTAGCATGATAGTTCTCTTTCCCATTTTTCCATTTCACATAATTCATCTTTTTTCAAAGTCATCAACCTCATTACAATTGAAACTAGATAAGCCAAGACTTCATGAACAAATAAAATTACAAAACTCTGGGAAACTGCCACAGATAAACTTATGGCAACACAAAGTAACCATCATATATGTGGATTGACTATTTTCTTAGGACTCTATTGCTAAATACATTTTCATTTCATTATTATAGCAAGAAGAGCACACAACTGGTAAAAAAAGTTACACTAATACGATAATCCCTGTACACATGGAACCAATATCCATGCCACTCTAGGTTTTCCCCCAGACAAAACACATCTGAAAGAGTTACTCAAAGGATCAGGAAAATATAGCATTGAGAGAGCAAGAGAGAGAGAGAGAGAGAGAGAGAGAGAGAGAGAGAGAGAGAGAGAGAGAGAGAGAGAAAGAGAATCTGTGTGAAGTAGTTCTTTTCCAAATAATTCATAATCTTAATGTTTACTAGGGCAAATTTTACCATTTAGGGTGTTTTCCTTGTCTGGAACAAAATTAACTTAAGAATCTGAGTACAATAATAAAACTGAAGAATGCTACTTAACCATATCAACTACTCTCATGTTCTATACAATACTGATTGACAAACAAAGCAAGAGGGAGGCCTGGATAGAAGAAGCAAATGGTTTGTTGTCCAAATATAAACAAATCTTTTCTAGTAAGTAAAGTATGTCTATGTTTAAAAAGTGTACTTGTTAAGCTTCTAGTATCACAAGTGCTTTCTTTAAACAGAAACCTAGGCACTAAAAGAAGCATGAGGCTTCCTTTGGAGGAGGTAACTACAGAGGGAGGAAGCAGAGAGGATCCTGGTTTAGATACCACTGGGACAGCAAAAACAGGACATCAGGCAGTTCATAGGGTTGAGATTTAATCTTGAAACAGAAGCTGAAGTTAAAACTTTTAAAAAATAATTATATATTATTTAAATTAGTAGACAATAGGAAAGCAGAAAAAATAAATCGTTAAAAGTTTACAAAAATTAATATAAAATGGTGGCCAAGAGGATTACTTTAGAAAATGTTTAATTTAAAAAATGGGGAAAAATCAACAGGAAAAAATTAAAAGAATAAAAAGAAGCCAAAATGAAAGCAAAGTACTTCGGAGAAGCCAGAGAAGCAGGTAAATCAATTAGAAGTTGATCAGTAGTGCACAACGGTTCCCCCAAATAGTAACAGCAAGACTGACAGAGAACTGTTGCTTTGGTGAGTAGAAGATCGTAACTGTTCAGAGAGCAGTTTGGTAAAAGGATGGGCAGGAGAATGAGATTCCCTTAGTCACCTCTCTATATATGCAGACTCTGGAGGTGACCCCTGAAAATACCATTAATAAATCATTAATTCAAATGTTGGCTGTGGTCATGACCATGTTGAGATCCTCTGTCCCTAGATGAATTAATGACACATTCTTCTCTACCCATAAATTTACAAAATAATATAAATGCTATGACTTCAAAAACCCTCAAATAAAAGATTACAGACTGGTTCCTACTAATCTACATTCAGTTGTCCCTTTTGAAAATATTTTGATTTTTTCAACTTCTCTGTAAAATACAAAAGATCTGGCAATATTGGTTCCATATTCCCAAAGTGCCTTTTGCAAGAAGTTTATATATATATATATATATATATATATATATATATATATATATATTTTCCAATGCCCATGGGCACACAATGTCTTAATAGAAATTCCCTATACTCATCTCTAGGAACTGCCTCATCCCAATAGCTAGCTTGCTTATAAACCCCTAAATCTGAGAAATTGATTTAAAAAGCAAACAGAACAAGATATTGGTATATTTAGAATGGTATGGCCATAGACCAAAAGAATGAAATCCTGCCATTTGCAGAAACATGGATAGAACAGGACCACATCATGTTAAGTTAAATGAGTCCAGTACAGGAAAACAACTTCACATGTTGTTGTGAATGTGGGAGCTAAAAGGTTGATCTTACAGAAGTAGAGAGTAAAATGGTGGTTAACAGAGGCCAGGAAAGGTGTTGGGGAGGGGTATGGAAAGATCATGGATAAGAGGTGCAAGGGTATGGGAAGATAGGAGAAATAATTTCTAATGTTCTATAGTACAATGAGTTAAATATTTCAAAATAGCTACTAGGATTTTGAGTATTTTCAGTACAGAGAAACAATAAATGTCTAATGTGATAGACATGCCAATTACCCTGATCTGATCATTATACATCAAACATTAGTATTAAATGTCACAGTGTACCGCATAAATTTGCATAACCACTATTTTAAAAATAAAAATGTATTTTTAAAATTTTTTTATAGGAAACATTCCAGGCACTGACTATTCAATACCAATTCTGGATAAGAGATAGAGAAGTACAGGTCTTAAAGCTAGTTAGTAATAGAGCCAGAACTCAAATTCCATCCCCAATTTCAAGCTTACTAAATGAAATGTGACCTCTGCTGACACTAAAAATAGCTGGATTTTCTTTAGGCAAGTGCAGAATAAGTTATTATGTTTAAAGGAAATAATCTGAAGTTAAATCTATTTTTATTGAAAAAGCAGTTCTCATGTATTCCCAGAAATAGGTAAATAGACTACTCACATAAAAATCTTTAAAATTTCATCAAAATGGAGAAAGAAAATTATCTTCAATTTACTTATATTAATATGTATTTTATTTGTTTAAAGTTAAACCCTTTGTTGACAAAACAACTTTTTAAAGAAAAATTTGCAGCCTCCCTGCCTTTAATCTCTTCTAATTTAAATCTAAATTTACCTTTTTTAAAAAAAATGCTGTCATAATAAAAAAAGGGCCATATAACTAAATAAATGTAGAAAAACCTCAGAAAAGCACAGAAAGTTAAAACTGGCAAACATCTTAAAACTAATTCAAAGACATCTCACGTTTACTCACATCCAGTCATAGGTTTTATTCCTCTACCAAAGCTCTGTGCCATGACCTATGACAGTGAGATGAGTGGGGTCACAAGGAGGCCCTTAGAGAACCAACAGCTGAGGAACAACATTACACCTGGGACATGCCTTTCACTCTTGGCAGTCTCTGCAGGATCTTTCCCTTGAGTCATTTATTTCGTTTACTTTTATTTTGATGACGGTATGCGTGGGTCATTATTTTACATTTGTTCCCTTTGTGATTTCTTATGTGCTTGCTTCCCAATTTCCACTGGATTTTACTTAGAATATATCTGATATCTGAGAGCCTGGCATCTGCCATTCAGCTACAAATTTAATTTGTGCAGCCTTGAGGCACAAAATGAACTCTGACCTTGGAAATAATGTAATTTATTTTATCAAGGCGGAAGCTACTATAAACTGCACTATAAAACCTTCATAAAAATAAGAAAAAAGTAAGTCACTTCTCTTTTTCCATTTAATCATGTTGGTTCACGTTGGCCCACCTATGCGAAAGATTCTCCTGAAGGTGAACTGATTAGAATAGATAAGCTCCTGCAAGTACTTCTGAACAATGTGTGAAGTGGGAAGGAAAAAACACTTCGAGTAACATTTCACTAATTACATTCATAACTCTTCACTTTTATTAACAAAATGATGATTAATGGCTCACTTTTAGGCTATTAATTGATGGCGTTTATTAGTGATTAAAATGTATATATTAATTGTACTTAAAAGTGGATTTAATTAATGAAAAGAATGAACGCATTTTTACATTTTTAACAAACAAATGTCATAGAAAAAGTATTTTTCTACATAGGTTTTTTGGTTTTTGCTTTTTAGTTGTAATTTTTATAAGACATCTATAGTATAAATATTTTTTAAGTAAAACAACTCAGCTTTCAGTGAACCATTTTCCTGCTGATTATGAACACTGGTCATGAATGCAAAACCCTGCATATCATTATGTGAAACATTTATGCATTCAGAATGTCTCCTTAGTGGCTTTCTTCTTAAGAAGCTAAACAATTCATTAAACAAGCTGCTCCTGAATGGGCGATCAGAACAAGCATAAGCTGCCTTCTGAGAAGTTCTATTGTGAAGCTGTACCCATTTATGTTCTCTTTGAAGTCGTAAAAATGAAACCCTTATGCTCATATTAAAAGCATAAGAAAGACATCTACTATGTCAATAGATTTAAAACACAGCCTTAGACACAGTGAGAACAACTCCACACTGGCAATCTTACAACAGCAAAGGTTAAGAAGCGTGTTCCCAGGGAAAACTTTCAAAGCTTCACGTATCATTATATGCACAAACAAATGGCATCACAGTGTTTGGACACCTACGATCTCAAATAAATGCTTTCTAATCCTATTCTTTTGTCTACACTTTATACTTTGATGATGACTGCAGGTGCTTTTTCTCTATTACCATATGTCATTCTGTGAAGAATGAAGATCCATGTATATGCATGAACATAATTCTTGATAAAGATAACTTTATACAATGTACTAGTAAAATATTTTGCGAGTAACAATTTATCTTTTTAGAAATCCATCATTCCTAAGTTCCAATCTAGGAATTTCTAATAATGGGAGTTCTGTAGGAGACAACATGAAAAAGCCTACTTCTCTCGTATGTTGTTGGAACAATAAAATTAACAAAGGCCACCTTGTAAAGTGATGTGGAATAATCTATATTATACCCTGGAGAAATTCTCAAATACAGGAGATGAGTACAAGAACACTCACAGCACTACTGTTTATATCCAAAATTACAAAAAACCCAAAAGTTCTACAGAAAATAAGTATGAGAACAGCAATATACTCAGATAATGAAAATGAATGAATTGCTGGTATATATGTAAAAATAAATGAACCACAGATGCAATGTGAACAAAAGGGAAAAGTCATTGAAAGCATGTACAATTTATTTCCATTTATATCAAGTTAAAATCATATAGAATGAAGCAGTGTAATTCTGTTACTTAGGTTTAGTTATTTTTATTCTAAAATTATGCTGAGTAAAACTATACCATATTAGTTATAATTAGCAGATTGAGGTAAAAATCTTCTGTGACTATCTGCTGTTAATCCCATATATTGGTTATCATTTTTAGTTTAAATTTAGTTTACTACTAAAAAGTACTTATAAATAGATTCATTTCTAGTAGATTCTTATAGATCAAAAATTGTTTAAAATATCAAATACTTCCACATTTAAGATATTCCATATGACCTCACTTATATATAAATTCTAAAACAGTTGAATTCATAAAAGTAAAGAGTAAAAAGGTAGTTACCAGGGACTAGTGGCAGAGAGATGTGGAAATGTTGGTCACAGGGAGTAAAATTTCAATGAGGTGCAAGGAGTAAGTTCCTTGTACAAGAAACTTGTACAACCCAGTGACTACAGTTAATAAAAATGTACTGTACTCTTGAAAAGCTTAGTAAATTTTAAGTGATTTGTTAATATGTGATAATTTGTTAATTAGTTTGATTTAGTCATTTCATAATATACATGTATCAGCACGTTGTACATGATAAATATATACATTTTTGTCAATAAAAACAAATTCATCAAAAGTAAATAAATTTTAAGTAAAACATAAATTCAAACCCATGAAAAGATTTGAACAGTATCACAATCTAACTGAACAGTTTTACTTCATAGTTTACCTGAAACTGCACAAGGCTTGTGCAACTGTAGAAAAGAGTTCCTCTTTAACTCCTGTCTGTATATAAGATGTGGCTTGTTGTGGTCATCTTCCTGCTCACGCCCATCTGCCCTCATGATAGGTTCTAAGAAATATTCACCATCATGTGCTTTAAATGTTCCCATCTTAAAAAAAAAAAAAGAAAAAAGAAAGTAAGTGACAGCTTTTTTCCAACAGCCACTAGGAACATAAGGTACCACAGGTTAAAATATGCACAAGGATGGAGAAGTAGCACAGTGGTAGAGTCCTTGTCTATCATGTGCAATGAACAGGGATGGATCCACAGAACAGCAAAAAATGAAATAAAATACAATTAAATGAGTGCACAGAAGTAAATGAAGAAAGACTATTCATTAATTCTCATCAACTGAACATTAAGTGTCCTTTCCACAGCTCATTTTTCTATCTCCACTCTTCATGAAGATTAGATAATATGCCAATAGGTACAGTTGAGATGAAAGGTATTCCAGATTATGGATAATGACATAAATAAAGACCTCAAAATGGAAGAGATATCTACAACCTTCTATAAATAATACAGCTTGTGTGTTTTGGTCTATGCAAGGTTATACTGTATAAAGTAGGTCGGGATCAGAATGAAGATGTTGAATGCAGTATTTTAAATTTGTCCATCAACAATGAGCAGCCATGGCAGAGTGTTTACAAAGAATCCAACAATTCTGAATCTCAGAATCCAGTACCAAACTTGCTATTTGACATCCCCACTTACAGAACATTCCCAACCTTAATATGTGTAACACCAAACACCTTATTTCTCATTCCAACCAGCCATTTTTGCAATGTCCCCTACTTCCGTAAATGACCACAGTATTTTAAAATTATTGATACCATAAAAGCCATGAGAAAAATGAAGGAGGATTCTTTCCCTGTTACCACACACTGGACCCACCTATAAATCTTGATGCTTCAATCTTCAAAGGATAAGCAAAATTGAATGACTACCTCCAAATTTTTACTACTATGTCCATGATCAAATAGAATACTCTATCTTCTAAAAACTATCAAAAGCCTTCTATAATCTAGTGTCCATACAGAAGCCACAGTAATTCTTTTCAAGAGAGGAAACTAGAAGAAGGAAAGGGGAATAAAAATAATTAGTATGTATTATGTCCATGCACCAACTATGAATGTAATCATTATACACTACAAACATGTACTAATAAAAAATTTAAAAGAATCTAAAAAAGAGAAGCTTGGACCATGCCATTATACTGAAAAAAAATATAAACAAAACTAATGACTGTTCATGTTAGTCAATAAAATCAAAGGACCTTACTATGTTTCGTTTTCCATGTGTTCTGCCACCCATCCCTCCAGTCATAAACTGCCAAGAGCTCTACTTCTACCTTAGCTCACCAGGGAGCTCTACTCTTGCTGTCTTTGTTATTCCTAAACGTGATAATCATAGCACCAGTTCACTTACTACAAACTTCTGCCCCAAGCACTTTTCCCTGATGCCTCTCTCCACCTCTTGAGTTCTTTGCTCAACATTTATCACCTTACATACAATAGCATCCAACTTCCTACCTATGTTCCTTTTATCTTGTTTAACTTTTCTTCACGGCACTTATCACTGCTTAATGCATTTTTATGTTTGTCACTTGTTTGATATTAGCCACTAAATATTAACTTTGTAAGAGCAGGGCTGTGCCAGTATTCTTCTCTACATGCTTGCCACATACCAAACACTACATCAGTATATGTTAAATGTGAATAGCTGAAACTGTAAAGTGTAAAATGGAATCTAGTAAGATTTTATATTATGGATGGTAGAAAACAAACACTAACATTTATAAGATAAAAGGAATAACCCATAACAGAGCTAAAAAGCCTGAATTATGGAGATGGTGATATCCAAGCAGTTGAAACAGAAAGGCTACAACATACCAATATTTGAAGAATGCAGAAAAAGAGACAGTGAGGAAAATTTACATTAGAGATAGTTTTCTGGAAAGATATAATTTACCAAAAACAGAACAGAAATATTAGATATCCAAAAAGAGCTTTTTCTCCAAGACCATGAAAAAGATGTCAGAGTTATATCACCAAAAAAAAAAAAAAAAAGAAAACCTAGCCTTAATTTCACAGAGGAATTCTATGAAACTACAAAGAGCAAATAATGACAGTGTCTTTGAAGTGTTCCAAAATATCAAAACTAAAAATATCTAAATTATTTTTATGAAACTACTGTGAGCTTATACCAAAACATGAAAAAGACAACAACAAAAACAAACATGGGCCAAGCTTACAAACAAACATCAAGATAAAAGTATGGGGCTGGGGGTATTGCTCAGCAGTATAAGCACCTGCCTGGAAAGTGCAAGGTCGTGAGTTTGATTTGTGATACCCCAATAAATAAATAAATAAATAAATAAATAAAAGATAAAAGTATGACATTTTACTCCCACTGCAGGGGGAAAGGGCATAAAAACTCATTTATATGCAAAAAAGCATGACATTTTATTAGGAAAAGAATCCAGCAACACATGAAAAGAATAGCACATGACTAAGTGAATTTTATCATGATAGTATAACTATAGTTCAATATTAGTAATCTATTAATATAATTTATTATAATCATTTATGAAAATAAGGAAATCACATGGATATTGATAAATTTTAATAAATGTCCTTGACTTTTTTAATATATAAAGGAGAAACAGATGGATGCTTCTTGAATATGACAAACTATGTCATAGCCAAAGGACAGCATGATGCTTAATAAAGACATATCAAAAGTATTCCCATATACTAGACAACAGAACCAAGTAAAAGACAGATATAAAAATATAAAAGCCACAAAACTGTCATCTTTATATATTAAACCCTTAAAATTAAAAATAAAATTAACTGAAAAACTATAAACATTAAATGAATTCAGTGAGCCAAATACATATAGGCATCAATAGATTTCATATACACAAAACCAATTATATTATGGTAGAAACAATCCCATTTTTAAAAGACTAATGAATATCCAGGAATAAAACCAATAATAAATTTGTAAGACCACTGTAAAATGTTGATGCCTAACTAGAGAATTAGAGAATACAGAGAAACGTGTATGTCCCTGAACAGTAAAATTTCCCAAATGTATTCATAACTATAGCAAGAGTCCAGTTTTGAAAATAAAAAACCACTAACATATTTTTATATTCAAATTGCATTTGGGAAAAGAAATAAAAATAGTAAAGATAATTATGAGAGAACAATGAGGTGGGACTAGGACTACACAGTGTAAAACATTATAAAGGGGCATTAAATACTTCTAACACATGAAACAAACAGACTAACAAACTGAATAGAAAAGCAAGTAATAAGTTTTAAGTAATATAGGTCTTCATATTGTAAATGGATGCATCTCAGATCAATAGCAAAGACAAAAAACAATAAATAGTATTGTAATTAGTTCACAGACATCTGGAAAAGGTAAAAATTCATCCCATACAAGTGTCAAAGGATCAATGATGTACACTTTGTCAGTAAAACTGTAAATGCATCAGAACATAACTTAGGAACATTGCTTTCTAATTTTGGAAATAAAAGGTAATTTTAACCATAATTCATGTTGCATAAAAGATATCCATAATAAAATAGAACTTTTATTTTGTATAAGCACATTCAAGTCAAAATATAAATAATAAACAGAATACTGAATATCTGCTACTCAGATAATCAGCAAAGGGATTGTTTCTCTAAAAAGGAATTATGTGTCTAAAATACTTCATAAATTCTAAAAAAAAAAATACTTAAAACCTCAAAGTTCATAAAATGATTAGCATTCAAAGGAAAAATGAAAAAGGAATGTTAACAGACATTTTGTCCCCTCTCCCAAAAGTGAAGAGAACATTAAACTTTTCTCAGGATAAACAGAAATTAACACTGAATTACAAAACTATTTTCACATGTGGCACTGACAAAAATTTAGAAGTTCTACAACATATTCTAAACATATGTCTGTGGAAAAATAGGCACTTTCATATATAGCCATTGAATATATAAATAAGTATAATCATTATGCAAGCCAGTTTGGCAGTATCTATAACAATTATCTCTCTGATGTAACAATTTCCTTTCTGAAAATTTATCCTATGAATCCTATACATTTTCACACATAAAATACTTATAAAATTAGTAACTACAGTATTACTTCTAATAGCAAAATACTGAAACTAAATATTACATTGATAGTCTTTTACATTAATCATGCTACACCTATATAATAGTTTTCTTGTGGTTATACACAAACAAGAGTAAACATTCTATACAGTATATGGAAAGAACTTCAAAGCACATTATTTAGCTGGAACAAAAAAAAACTAGAAAGCAGGATGTATATCTCACTACAATTTGTGTATTATAAGAAGAAAACCAAAAACTAAACATTTCCATCTGCATGGTTATTTACTAGTAAAGAAACTGTAGAAGGATGTATTAGAAACAAACCAGGTAGAAATGGAAGTCAATGGGAGGGTGCAGAATGAACCAGGTAAGACATCCCTCTTTCCTCACACTTTGTACATGCTCCTTCCACTGACCTTCCAGACTCAGTTTAAATAGAAAGTTTTCCCTCAACCAGGAATCTAGGAAACCACATATCTATCCTTCCTCCTAAAAATACATCATATCTGTCTGATTTCCTCAGTACCTTTTATCACACATTGTATGTATATATTTGTCTCCTATTTACAACTATAAGAATAATCAAAAGATACAGTGAAAAGAATGATGGGGTAAGTAGGTTGAAATGAAAGAGTATTTTGAATATTTTGTGGGGGATTAGGCAATGTGTCTTTTACTACAATGAAGTATTTAATTCAAACATCCATCATATTTTGTGATCACCTTTCACTGATCAAATGATTATAGTACTTTCTATCAAATGCAAATATTACAGTATGTTTTCATTCACCTTATTCACCAGATCTGAACCCAGGTGTCTTCTGACTCTTCCCTAAAATCTAATGAGCATGAAAGCTAAACAACTTAAATTGATGCAGAAAATCAAGTTAGCCACAATAGCATAACTAAAGACAGAAAAGAAGACTTCCAGAACTGCTTCAGAAAGTAGCAAGAATGATGGGATAAGTGTGAATCAAGGGGGAATATTTTCAGGGGAATTAGTAATGTGTCTACTACTATAATAGAATTTTTAAATTTAAAAATCCACTGTATTTTTTGAACACCCTTCATATTCTTCCCATATTGGACTGGAGGCTTACATAGGTAGGGGAATTCCATTGTCCACTAGAATATCTTAACAAATAGCGACATGGTATAGTAATTTTTACCCTAAAAAGCTATGTCCTACCTTTATAAGGTAGAGTTATGCAAAGCAGAGATAGGACATAAGTTTGGAAACAGACTAGATCTTGAACATCCAGAGTATTACATGTAGGAACTTTTTTAAACAGAGGAGTTCATAAGCAAGTGAAGAATATTACATCTTTATTTTCAGCAACCTACAACCGAAATTTAGCTTTTGTTTCAAGCATGAATGTAGACAATACATCCCAATGATGTTACCAGTAGAAAGCATAGATAGTTTCATCACAGGAATGTGTGTGAAATTTCTCAAAATATTGTTTGGGCTCATCAATGCTTCAAAGTTAAAATTAGGTCATAAAATTAGGTCAGCAACACCTCCTAATATTTTATATGCTAGTAAATAAAAATATATATAACTTTAATTTCTTGATGACTGCATTTCAACATAACTGGTTGATTTTGCACTTTATTTTAGGGATATTAAAACATTATTTGAGAAGGGCTTCACTGATTAATTACTGATGAGTTTGAACAAAAGTGGGAAGACAGAAGAGAGTCAAAGCAGTAAGACTGAAAAATTAAACAACATAATTATACAACTAAGGAAAAATCAATAAGAGAATGCTTTGGTCATCTACATATGAAATAATAAGTACTTTTCTTCTATTTTTCAGTCCAAAGAGTACAAAAAACTCTCAAATGTTGAACTAACACAGACAGATCCCTCTCTAGTCAGGTGACACTAAATCATTCAGGGTAGGCATTTATAATATTAATAGCTAATTCCAATACAGGGATCAGACATCATTCATGTATATTGTTCATACCATATAACTGAGCCTAATACTTTTAAGTAAGTTGTATTATTTGCCCCACTTTACAGGAGAGAAAATGAAAAGTAAAGGGTTAAATAATCTGTCCAAGTCTCACACGTGACAAGACTAACATGTGAACCTAAAAAATTCTGCTTCCAAATTATTATACCATACTGGTTATTAATATGAATTTTCATAAATTTGTAAAATACTAATACAAATTTTCATGCACACCTCTTACTGGCCAGACACAGGTTTAAGAGCTAAAGGTAAGTGAAAAATCATTGCATTCAAAGCACTTATATTTATATGGAAAAAGGGCAGCCAATCCATAAAAATATACTATGTTAGATTCCAGTAAGTACATAAAGGAACTAAAAAAGGTAAGGAAACAGAAAGTAACAGGTGGGGAGGATAAGGAGGCATTGCAGGAAGAAAAGATGGGCTGAGGCTGGGATAATGGAAAGTACCCATGCAAAAGTCAAGGGCAATGGGGAGAACAGAGAGACTTCAATGAAGCAGGAGGAGGTGGCAGGCAGGGCTTTCTCTCTGAGCCTGGACTCACTGTATGGGAGGGGTGGCTCAAACCTGCAGATGCACAGTGACTACTGGTGACCCCAGAGGCCTCCACAGAGAATTGCACCAGTGCAATGGAGCAACAAACACTGGAGACTGCAGTGGCTGGTAAGTTATTCTGGTTCAGATGTCCCCAACAAGAGGGCAATTGGCTGGGATCCACCCTAGAGAGAAGTCAGCTGAGTTCAGGCCTCAGAACAACTGCTGGCTTTATCTAGTGGCTCCCAGTATCAGCAACAGGGAGCCAAGTTCAAGTTGTGGGAGATCAAGGAGCCAAATTTGAGCCAGCAGAGAGCCAAGTTCAAGTCAACAGGAGGCATACAGTCTACTGCAGGCTGAACAGATCTGGTTCCAGCCTCACAGACAGAAGCCAGCCTGAACATCAGTAGTACTAAAGGTGCAGGCTTGCTGAGATTATCCACCACTCTGCTGTAAAGTCCCGAGGATTAATCAACACGAATCTGAAGTCTGCTCACTTTGTCTACCAGTGACAGTGGAGACACACCTTGAAGTGGACATGTTTTTTCCTTATTTTCTTTTTTCTCTCTCTTTTCTTGTTTTTTCTTTTTTTGTTTTGTTTTGTTTTGGTTTTTCTTGTTTGTTCTTGTTTTTACATGACTGCGAACAAGGTTTCTCATCTTTCATGCTGTTGCATTTTTGTTCTGCTCTTGTCTTTATTCCTGTCTTCTCGCTTTCTTTCTTGCCTTCTTCACCAGTTTCTCAAAGTATGCATAATCTTCCTTTGTCCTCCAGCCTTGTTTCTAATTTCTTTCTCTTCTTCAATTTCCCTACTTTTCCCCCTGATCCCTTTTACATTTTCTCCCCTGAGGGTAAAATTGCCATATTGAACACTTATATACAATTTTCTGGTTCACTTAACATTTTACTATATAATCGCAAATCTAGTTCATATGGTTAAGGGTGGCCCACAGTTTGTCACTTTCTAGACTATATTTGATGCCATTATTAATGCTAATTGTACCACTTTAGCTAAAGTGACATAATTTTTTCTAATCAGGTGCTCATCCTGGTACACCAAGATGGAGATTTCTTACAGATCATAAAAAATACTATCGACCAGTGCCAAAGAACAAGCAGTCAGGCCAAATAGGCAGCAACTTCTCATCCCCAATAAGTTGAAAAATAGGATCTTGCAGCAGTTTCAAAACCTAAAAGCCAGTTACACATAGAAGACACCCCTGAGAAGTAGTCATTTCCTATAAAGGTTTTAAATGTTAGTAATAAAGCTACTCACCATAGGCAATTTACAAGCATTAACCCATGAAATAAACAAAAACAAAAAAATGGAAAATGAGAAAACAAACAAGATACAACTCCAGACTTCCAGCTCACCAAAGGCAAACCCAGGAGGCCATGAGGTATAACAACCCAAAAGCCACCCACCTGAACTCTGAACAGGTAACAGATAAAGTAAAACAGATGAATGAAGCTCTAGAAAAAAATAAAAATCAGAAACAATTTCTCAGATAACTATTGAGATGGTGACCATAACAGACAGGTTTAGTGAGTCTAGAGCAGATACAGATTTTAAAAAACAAAAACAAAAAAGGATCTCAGGAAAATGGTAGAAATCATGGACACCCAACATAGGAAAAAAAATGGAATCCATAAAACAAATTCAAACAAATATCCAGGAAATTAAAAATTCCACTGAAAGCAGTTCTACAAGGGAAATCTAGAGTGGTGAATACACATACAAAACTGAGGAAGCTGAAAAATAAAAGTTAATGTTGAACCTCAGCTTCTAGAGAAAGAAGAGCAAGTCAAGCCCAAAGATTAGAACAGCAACTAATGCAATAGAGACTAAGAAAACAATACAAAAAAATCAATTAATCAAATAGTTGGTTCTTCAAAAGATTAAATAAAATTAACAAACCCTTGCCAACCTTATACAAAAAAAGAAGGAAAAGACTCCATATCCATGCAATTAGGAATGAAAAGGTGAAATCAAAACAGATCCTGAAGAAATCCAAAAGATGATGTTGGAACTTTGGGCGCTGGAGAACAGGCGGCCTACTCGCCGCCCTGGTGAGCAGCTGGTGGCCTGGCAAACCACTGGCACACCAGGGCAAGAACTATCAGCGACTCCTAAGCTTGGCAGCTTTGGGCGCTGGGAGAACAGGCAGCCTACGGGCCACCCTGGTAAGCAGCTGGAGCCCTGGCGGTGTGCGGGCTAAGAATCAGACATTGATCCATCCCCCCACCCCCCGCCCCATTAGCCAGTAGGCACCGGCGGTCTGAGTATGTTTTTGGAGGATGAATGTACACAGCTTGACAAGTAAGGGGGATTTCCTTCTACCATCTCTTTGAAGGCAAATATTTTTATTACTGTTTTGCTCAGTTTTGATTAATGGTACTGCTTTATTCAATATTCTGTTTTTAAAAGTTCAACATTTCCTTCCATTTTCCTCTATTTGATTGAAAGAACAGCTAATGTGAACAAAATGGGCTGTACTATTGAGCCCATTGCTTGTGTCCTGGTGACCTGCTCTGAGGTTCTGTGGTAGTATTGCAGTGCGGTCGCATGGGTCTGTTCTGTCTTGTTCTGCTGTATTTTGCTACCTTCAAAAAAAAAAAAAAAGTAGATAAGAAAGTAACAAAATACCTCTAAAAATCTCCCAACTCCACCAAAGCTGATCCATGGATCATGGATGAGGAGAAACTCAAAAACAAGGCAACAGAATTATATAAGGTGATTAAAAGTATATAACAACAACAAAACAAGTCAGT
>PVLA01001683.1:9644-331733 GCA_004027455.1 Hydrochoerus hydrochaeris
CCCCCCCCCCCCACCGCAGCGGCAGAGCGGGGCGCTGGTTCCTGCGGTCACTGTGCGTCACATCAGCCATCGGCGCTTCCTGGCCACTTTCACGCTGGCCGCCGTGGGCCGCGCCGAGCAGGACCTGTACCGCTGCGTATCCCAGGCCCCGCGTGGCGCTGGTGTTTCCAACTTTGCTGAGCTCATCGTCAAGGGTCAGCGAGCGGGCAGGGGCCGAGGAGGGGCGGAGCCGGCGCGGGGCGGGGGGGGGAGGGTAGAGTCTGGTGGGGCGTGCCAGAGGAGGTCGGGGCTGCCCGGGCTGGTCAATCGGAACCAGTGGGCCTGCGAGAGGGGGTGGTGGATCGAGGGGGCAGGGCCCCAGTGGGTGGCCTGGGTGAGTGGTAGGGCTGGTGGAGGTTGAGGATCAGAGCCGGATGAAAGCTAGTTGGGGCGGGGTCTGGCTGTGGCTTCCAGCCTCTGGAGGCCGGACAATAAGCTGCCATAGCCAGTAGTAGCCCATTGAGACTTAGGGATTTTGTGGAGACTGGAGAGTAGATCTTAGCGAGGGCCTGGTAGCCACATTAGGAGTCTGGGAGGACCAGCAGGAGTCTTGGAGATGTGGATGTTGTGTTGTGGGGAGCGTAGAGTTGAGACCCCAGATCTCAGCGCATCGGTTGGCTCTTCCTCTTTCCTTCTCGCAGAGCCCCCCACTCCCATCGCGCCCCCACAGCTGCTGCGTGCGGGCCCCACCTATCTCATCATCCAGCTCAACACCAATTCCATCATCGGTGACGGGCCGATTGTTCGCAAGGAGATCGAGTACCGCATGGCGCGCGGCCCCTGGGCCGAGGTGCACGCCGTCAGCCTGCAGACATACAAGCTGTGGCACCTCGACCCCGACACCGAGTATGAGATCAGTGTGCTGCTCACCCGCCCTGGGGATGGGGGCACTGGCCGTCCTGGGCCGCCACTCCTCAGTCGGACGAAGTGCGCAGGTGGGTGCAGCTGCCACCTCCTGCCCCACGTCTCTGGCTGGGGTGTGGCCAGAGGAGGTTGGGGCGTTCCGGGCTGGTCAATCAGTATAGGCTCAGGGCAGTGGAGGAGGGGAAGGGCACATTCCAAGACGTAGTATGGCCTGGATCTGTGCTTCTAAAAGTTTTTATCTTTACTGAACCCTTGTTATGGTAGAGATAATTATAGCTAATACTTCCTGTCGGTCTCAAGCATAAGTATTCACACACCCATCTACTGATGGGCCAGGCGTGGTGGTGCACATCTATAATGCCAGCACTCTGGGAGGCTGAGACAGGAGGATTGAAAATTTCAGCGAGAAAATTTAGTGAGACTCTTACCTCAAGATAAAAAATAATGGGGATGCAGCTGAGTGCAAACGCCCCAGGTTCAATTCCCAGTATTGTAACCCCTTCCCCTCAAAACAACCCTCAAAAACCGGAAAACACATAGATAAACAAAAAACTACACATAAAAACCCTAAAAATCTCCCAAAACAAAAAACCCCAGAAAAACAAAACCAAAAATAAATAAAATAAAACTTACCACACTATCATGGTAGACATACTATTGTTATGCCCATTTTACAGATGAAGCGACTGAGGCACAGAGCCGTTAAGTGACTGGCACATGGCTAATAAGTGACAGAAATGGAATTGGCTGGCTGGCTCCAGAATCTGTAGTAATTCTACTTTACGTCGTCTAGATAAAATATACAACTAAACACCATAAAGTAAAAGTGTGTTGTAAATTCTAGCCAGAAATGCAATTGATGAGTCCTAGGGTAGCTGCAGCCTTTATCAGAATGGTGGGATCATTTTACATTCTTAGTACAGTGCCTGTTTAACAGGACCTTCAAGGTTTATCCATGTGGTAGTATGTCTCAGCATTCCATTTCCCTTTTTTTGGCCAAATGTTTGCCAAATTGCATTGTACAAATTTATGCACTTACTATTTGGTGGACACTTGGGTTTGTAGTTTTGAGCAGCATTTCTATGAATATTCATATTCCATATTCATTCATGTATCTGTGCCAGTTTATATTCACGTCAGCAGAAGATGAGGGTCTTAATTTCTCTATGTGCTAATCAACATATAATCTGTCTTCTGATTATTACTGTCCCACTGGGCATGAAATGGTGTCTTGTGGTTTTGATTATCATTTCTCTGATGGCTAAAGATATGGAGCATCTTTTTCATATGCTTTTTGGTCATTCATTTATCTTTGTTGAAATATCTATTGAATTCTATACTCATTTTAAGTTGTTGTCTTTTTATTATTGCATGTCAGAGTTTATATATTCTGGATACTAGACTCTTGTTAGATATCTTTGCAAATATTTCTCCCTTTATGTGCGTTGTCTTTTTCCTTTCTTGATGGTGCCCTTTGAAGTACAAAGATTTTTAAAGGCTTTTTATTTTTTATTTTTTACACAGGATCCCACTGTGTGGTATAGGCCGACCTTAAACTCACTATGTAGCCCAGGCTGGCCTCGGGCTCCTGTTCCTCCTACCTCAGCCTCCGAATGCTGGGATTACAGGCATGCCTCACTATGCCTTGCAAAAGATTTCTATTTTGATGAAGCTTAATTTATCTATTTTTCTTTGTTGTTCATGCTTTGAAACCGTTGCCTAATCCGAAGTCATAAGAGTTCACGTCCATGTCTTTTCCTGGGAGTTTTATAGTTTTAGCTCTTATATTTAGGTCCTTGATTAATTTTGAGTTAATTTTTGTATATGGTATGAGGTAGGAATCCACTTCCATTTGTTTGCATGTGAATTCATGAATTATCTCATCACTGCTGAAATACTGTTCTTTTCCCCATTGAATTACTTTGCTAGTAGGATTTTTTTTTAATTCAGCATACTACTCTGGAGATTCATCCATGTTGTGTGTATGTATCAATACTTCATTCCTTCTCATTGATGAATATGGATATGCCACAGTTTACCTATTCACTGAAGGATATCTGGATTGGGTCCAGTTTTTGGCCATTACAAGTAAAGGCTGTGAACATTAGTTGACAGGTTTTTGCATGAATTTTCTTGTTTCTGGGATAAATGGCCAAGAGTGCAATAAATGAGTCATATGGTAGTTGTAGCCTTTATCTGAATGACTGTGTTGTTTTACCCTCTTACCACAAATTGTGAATGTTTATTTTTTGCATTCTTGCCACTGTTTGGTGTTGTCACTATTTTTTATTTTAGCTATTTTAAAAGATATATAAGTAATATCCCATCAGGATCTTAATTTGCATTTTTTAAATGCCTGGTGATGCTGACTGAACATCTTTTCATGTATGGCTTTTCACATATGCTGTTTTTGTTTCCTTTTCAATGAATTGTCTCTTGAGGTCTTTGCCTATTTTCTAACAGTATTTCTTTTTTAGGGTTGAATTTTGAGGGTTCTTTATGTATTCCAAATACCAGTCCTTTAAGGCATGTACAGTTTATATTTTCTCCAGTGTATGTATTGTCTTTTCATCTTTTTTGACATGCTTTCATAAAGCAGCTACTTCTAATTTTGAAAAGTCATATTCATCAAATTTCCCTATTGTAAGTTGTGATTTGGTGGCAAGTTTAAGAATTCCTTGCCTAGCCATACTCTCAAAGATTTTCTCCTGTATATATATTTTTTCTCTATAAGTGTTATATTTTTACATTTAAGTCCATGAACTATTTTGGATAAATTGTGACGTTAAGTTCAAGAATTTTTTTTTTTTTTTTTGGTCTTTGTGAAACACAATCTCGCTATGTAGTTTAGGCTGGCCTTGAGCTCGCTTTGCCAGACTGGCCTGGAATTTGCAAGGATCCTCCTGCCTCAGCCTCTTGAGTGCTAGGAATACAGGCATGTGTGCCACCACACACTACCTATTCATGTTTTTGCAATCAATTTTTTTTTTTTTGGTACCAGAAATTGAACTCATGACCTTGCACTTGCCAGGCAGATGCTATGCTGCTGAGTTATATCCCCAGTCCTGCAGTCAGTATTTTTAAAAGCCCATCTGTGAACCATTTAAAATCCAGTGGACTTTGGGAGATCCTTGAGTGGGTTGAATCTCCCTGGGAATTGTCTTCTGGGTGTGGGATATAGATCAAGTTACTTAACTTGTCAGAGCTTCCATCCTTTTGTTTTATAAAATGGGCAGTGGTAATAATCTTTACGATTTAGGATTAGTTTGAAAGATTTATGAAACAAGTATTTATTGGGTACCACTATATGCCAGGTATTATTATAATTATTGGGAATATATGACTATAACCAAGGCAGATGTAGGCTGCTAACTATGTGAATTTGTCATGAAATTGCTGCGAGCTCATATTCTGGCAGGAGGAGACAGGTGATAAATAAGTGAACGAGTGGACTATATAGCTTGTCAGATGATGTTAAGTGCTGTGAGGAAGACTATATCAGAGAAGGGAGTACAGTGTGGGTTTTTGTTTGTTTTTTTTAGAGTGTCTCACACTGTGTGTCACTGGGCTGACCTCGAACTCAATCTTTCTACCACAGCTTTCTAAGTGCTGGCGTTAGAGGTATGCACCACTATGGTTTGGGGATTGTTGTGTTAAAAAGGTTCAAGGAACTGGGTATGGTGGTACATGCCTGTAATCCTAGCACTTTGAGAGGTTGAGGCAGAAGGATCAGAAGTTTAGCCCAGCTTGGGCAATTTAAGGACTTAGTCTCAAAATAATGAAATAAAAGGGGATGAGTTAGAGATACAGCTCACTGTGAAGGCCTGGGGTTTGATGCACAAAACAGAACAAACCAAAACCAACAAAACAAAGGAACAAACAAATGGAAAAATTCAAGGAACTATCTTACTGAGAAATGAGATTTGAGATTTGAGCAGAGATGTGGAGGTGAGGGACTGAGCCAGGTAGGGGAGCAAGGATTGCTGGGCAAAGAGCAGCTTGAGCAGACTGTCCACAAAGGCCTGGAGCGCAGAGCATCATAGAAACCCTGTAACTAGCCTAGTGCCTCACAGGAGGTGGCAGGAGAGAGGCTCAGTGTTAGACTGGGAGTGAGAGACTTGCAGTAGGTGAGCTGGGGAGCCATGGTGAGGATTGGAGCACAGGAGTAAATATCGTCTACTTGTATTCATCAGGCTCTGCTGTGGAGAACAGATTCTATGAAGACAAGGGTACCAGAGGGTAGACCAGGGAGAGCGCTACTACAATAATCTGATTGGGAGATGGTGGCAGCTGGAAGCAGAGTGGAAGTGGTGATGACAGCAGTGGTGAAAAATGGGCAGATTCTGGTTTGTTTTGAAGGTAGAGTTAACTTCGTCTGTTGATGGATTGGCTGTGGGAAGAGGGAGAGAGAAAGTGAGAAAAGCCTAGGATGGCTCCAAGGTGCTTTGCTTTAGCAGCAGGAAGGATGGAGTTGTCATTTACTGCGAGGTAGCAGACTGTGGCAGGAGCTGGTTTGATGGGGTGTCGTAGATCAGGAGCTCTGTGCTGGAGATGTTGACTTTGAGATACCATTAGACATTCCAGATATCCATCATGCAGGTAGGTGGATGATTGTAGAGTTCAGGGAAGGGTTTGGGCTGCAGGAATAAATCTGGAAGTTGTCAGTGTAGAGATGGTGTCGATGGTATTTAAAACCAGGAAACCGGATGAGATCTTTCATGCTCGTGTTTCTCAGCAGGGTGATTTTGTCTCCTAAGAAACATTTGGCAGTTTCTGAAGACATATTGATTGTCACAACTGGGTGGTAGTGCTGGGTGCCCCTGGCATCTCAGGGTAGAGGCCAGGGAGCTGCTAAACAATGCAGAGACAGTTCCTGATAACAAAGAATTACCTAGTCAAAAATATCAATAATGCTGAAGTTGAAAACCCCTGATTTAGCCCTTAGATTTTTAGGAAATAGTGTAAATGGAAGAGAGAGGAATTCTATAGCCTTGAACCTTGGAGCCCTCCAGCGTTTGAGGTTAAATATGGAGAATTGCACCTAAATGCATTCGGTGCATATGAAGTAAAGTGTCTCACATACAGCAAGTACTCAGTAAGTGACAACTATCATTTTAATGGTGTTCTTAACTCTTCAAAGGCAGTTGTGGTTTGCCCCTGAGAATGAAAGAAATCAGAACTTAGACACTCCATAGAGAATCTCTGCTGCACTCCTCTTAGTGTGCCCATGGGGAAACTGAGACCCAGAGAGGGAAAAGACTTGCCTGCGGTGGGTCAGGAACCCAGGTTTCATGGTAATGGCTTTCAATTATCTGCATTTTTATAGAGAAGAAATTAAGATTCAGAGGTTTGTAATCAAGTGATCCAAGTGTGTAATCCAAGTCTACACAAGAGTGCACAGCAGAGCCAGAGTCAAAATTTGAACCTCTTGATTTCCAGTCTAGCATTTTAAAGAGCAGTATCTGTCGTGAGCTGAGTGAGTGCCTGCTTGGCACTGTGAACCGCTGAACACTACCTAGGCTGGCCAGAATGGGAGCTGGGGCAGGGCCCAGGCTGACAGAGGAGATGCAAATGCCTCATTCTACTCCTCTTAATTACATGCTTCTCTGTGTTGACACCACTGCCTCCTCTTTGCTCAGGCATCTTGGCCAGTAGTTTTGTGGTTGGCCAGCTGTGTTGTCATCTTCTCCCGCCCCACAACTCCACTCCCACTGTATTATTTACTGTAAAAACAATAATATAGCTTTGGTAAAAGGCTTTTAAAAAACATCACTCTAAATCTCACCATCCTAGCCCAGCAGCTGTTTTAATTTTTCTGTCTTGTTCAAGTCTCTGCCCATATGTCTGCAGTACACATTTTTACATGCTTGTCACTGGGATGTGGAAAGAATTTTGGATTTTGCTTCATTTGCTTGGTGCTGTAACATGTGCTGTGCTGTCGATAATTATGTTTATTGGCTATGGAAGTCTACTGAGTATCTTGGGATGGATGGGCTGTTTGTTTCCAGATTCCTATTATAAATAATACTATGTTTAAAAACTTAGTGTTTATAGTTCTTTTTTCTGTTGAGGTTTACTTATTTATTTATTTATTGGTACTGGGAATCGAATTTAGGGCCTTGTACTTGCCAGGCAGGTACTTGTGCTACTGATCTATATCTCCCTTGAGTTTTATTCTTAAGGATAAATAATCAGGAGTGGTTAAAGAAAGGGCTTTCGTGTAATAATGACTTTAAAAGATGGTTTTACTAATTTGCACTGCTGTTAGTGTCTTGCATTAGTGTACACATATTTATTAATTACTATAGGTTGGGCAGTTTGGGCTCACATAGCTCATGTAACTATCTTACCTGCTTTTCCAAGTAGGTATTATCTCCATTTTTCAGCTGAGGAATCTGACATCAGTGTTCCAAAGTGTTAAATAACTTCCCTGAAGTCACAGAGCTAAGGAGAGGTGGATATAGGATGCGAACTTTGATGCACTTGACCATGGTCCGAACCTCCTTCCATGAGACAAAGTCGAATGTTTTGGTTTTTGCATCCTCATTAGTATTATTAAACTCAGCAGATTTTGGGATAATTTAACAGATGTTAAACATTACCTTCCTTGTTTTAATGTGCATTCCAACCTCTGATCTCTGAGTGGCCTATAGCCCTGTGGAATTCGGAGGATGGGGCTTTGAGGTCCCCATGCTCCATTTTGCCAGTATGTGTGGCAGCTAAAGAGCGTGTTTGGGTGTCAGATGGTTTTTGGAAACAGAGACTGGTGGATTTACACCCTTCAGTCAACATGCCAGTCTGTAGTTGACACACAATTTGATGCCCTGGATCTGCCCAGATTTGATCTGGGTAGGGAGGGAGAGAAGAGGGAAGCGGACCTTTTCTTCAGGGAACTTGCCTATCTAGCAAGGTCACACAGGGGTTGGAGAATGAGCCATCCATGTAAGAAGCTGGCAATTTCATACTCCAAGTCTCAGGTTGTTAGCTAGAGCCTTGAAAGGCAGTTTTAAGAAAAACTTTAGTAGGTTATCATTATTTAGTAATCTGGATATTTTGAAGGAAAATCAGAATTTCTGGCATCTTTTGGAAACTAGGAGACCTGGAAACTAAACGTATCGTCCCACATGGCAGTGTTTGCCAAGGGGTGAGAAGTGGCTGCACCCTTTGGATGGACATCTGCAGGGGTGTTTGCAGGTGCCTGTTTATTTGCCATTGTTCCTACCTGCTTGCCATTGTTTCTAATTAGCCTGTGTCACCAGTGTGCCTTGAACCTTCTATGCCCTTCTGCTAAGTACTGCAGAAGGGCGAGGAAGCATTGTGCTCCTGCCAAGCCTGAAAGGTTGGAAAGGAATTCAGGCTGGCATTCCAAGGGCTAAGGATGATGTGGGCAGCATGGCAGGGTCCCAAGACCTATTCTTACCAGTGCAAACAGAGCCATGATATCTTGGTTCCTCTAGACACACTGGGGAAGTGCACATGGGCCAGCCTAGACTAGAGTCAGAGGGTGGAGCAGGACTCCTGAGCAGTATGGCAAGTGAGCACACAAAAAATCTGCCCTATCCACTCCATACACATAAAAATAATGGGTTAAAATGAAACTATAATCCCATTTTTTTGGATAGGTAGAACCAATATAATCAAAATGGCTATACTTCCAAAACTGATAATACAGATTTAATGCAATCTCAAATTACCAATAACATTCCTCACAGAACTAGAGAAAACAGTCCTAAAATTCTTCTGCACTCAGAATAGCAAAAGTAATGCTGGGCAACAAGAGCAAAGCTGAAAGCATCACAACCCCAAACTTCAAGTTATTTTATAAAGCTACAGTGATACAAACAGCATGGTACTGGCATAAAAACAGTCTTTTGGCTCAGTGGAACAGAATAGAGGATGTAGAAACAACCCCAGACACATTCAGCTATCTGATCTTTGACAAAGGGCCCCAAACCACACATAAGAAGAGAGATAACCTTTAATAAATGGTTTCTGGGAAAACTGGCTATCCATACGCAGAAGATTGAATCTAGACCCTTATCTCTCATCCTGTACTAAACTAAAATAAAAATGGGTCAAAAAACTAAATGTTAAAACAGAAACACTTAATCTTCTGGAAGATAAAATATGTCAATTTCTTGAAGGCATAGGCAAGGACTTTCTGAACAGAATCTCAACTGCACAAGAAATAACACTAAGAATCAACAAATAGAATAGATCAAATTAAAATGCAGCAAAGGAAGCAATCAACAGAGTGAAGAAACAACCTACAGAATGGGAAAATTTTTCTGCCAACTACTCCTCAGACAGAGGATTAATTTCTAAAATATATAAAGAGTTAAACAAAGACCCCCACCAAATAAAAGACCCAGTCAAACAATGGGCAACAGAAATAAATAGACACTTCTCAGAAGTGGCCAATAAATACATGAAAAAATGTTGAACATCTCTGGCTGTTAGAGAAATGCAACTTAAAACAACACCGTGACTTCATCTTACTCCAGAAAGAATGGTTATCATCAAGAAATCAAGTAATAAGAAGTGCTACTGAGCCTGCAGGGAAAAAGGAACACTTCTACATTATTGGTGGGAGTGTAAACTAGTATAACCACTATGAAACTTGTATGATCAGAAAGGATCAACCACCATAGTAACTAGTATAACCACTATGAAAATCAGTAAGGAGATTCCTCAAAACAATAAAAACAGACATTCTGTTCAGCCTAGCAATTCCTTTCAAGGTATCTTCCTGAGGCAGACATCTTATTACAGCAATGACATGAGAATCCATGTTTATAGCAGCACAATTCATAATAACTAAATGTTGGAAACAGGGTATATGTTCATCAATAGATGAGTGGATAAATAAAATGGGACATTTATACACAGTGGACTACTACTCTGCCATAAAGAAGGTAAAGGAGTCGTTTGTGGGAAAATGGATGCACTTTGAGACCATAATGTTAAGTGAAGTAAATCAGACACACAAGCTTAAACATCATATGGTTTATCTTTTTTGAGAAGCCTAAAATATAAATAAAGAGCAAAATAGATAATAGGAAATACAGAGATCTTTTGCAAAAGGGAAGCAGATATGAAGGAGATGAAAAAGGAATTAACGTGTTACATACGTGTACCAGCTCTCCACTTGGAATGTGAGCCAGGAATGAGAGAGAGGACCCCAGTGTGGCAAGTGGCTTGTGGCCCACAGCCCTTATCTTGCAGTGAGCTGTGGGAGCCATGCTTTAGTTTTCCCTGCAAGTAGGGACCTGGCATCTTGCTTGTGGGAAGAAGGGTGCCATCTAGAGCTAGACCTTACTCCGGGAAGGCGCTGAAATCTCTGCCGGCCTAAACTGTGACTGAAGATGCCACTTATCTGGGCCCAGGGGAGAAATGGAAGCCCCTGGGCGGAAACAGGTTTATATCTGCTACAACTGTCACCCACATGCTTCCAAGTCAGCAGCACCCTGGCCGACATTTCCCTTTTTATCTTCCTCCTAAGGGTCATTCTGAGCACAATAACCAGAGAAAAAAGGTAATCATAGTGTTGTGCTTCATCTGAAGCTGCTTCAGGGACCATATCTTCTCATTTGTTCATGATGGGATCCTGAGGTCCCCAAGCTGGGGACACTTTGCAGCTTCTTACAACTCAGGCATACAAAGCTTCACATTACAGAGCCGGTGCAGGACAGAAAGGATTGTTACATTAGAAGCAGTCTTGGCTCCATTTTATAGAAGTGGACATAGAGGCCTGGGGCATAGAGTTACGATCACACCGTGGTCAGTGTGGATGCAGGGCTGGGGGCTGAGCCCTGGGCTGCCCCTGGCTTCACTGTGAAAGCCTCGGTTTCTTTATTTCTTTATTAAAATAAGGATAATTTCCAGGCCCCACAACCTGCTCCTGCTGGAGTAGCTGGCTCTCTGCTGAGGTATGGGTGTGGCTGTTTGACAGTGGATTCCTCTGGGGAAGCAGGGCAGTGGTAGGGAACAGCATGCATTCTAAGCCAGCCTATTCAGATTTGGATCCACTCCTTATTAGCTATGTGACTCTTCCCACCTCTGTGTAACAGGTCAGGTAACAGCACCTGCCCGATGGGGTTATAGCAAGGGTTAAATGCAATGCAGCATTTTTATTTTTATTTTTTTGAGATAGGGTCTTGCTATGTAGCCAGGCTGGCCTCAGGGTGATACTCCTGCCTCAGCCTCCCAAGTGCTGAGGTTACACCACACCCAGCGCCTGATGCACCCAAAGGTCTTCATTGTTAACTGCCATCATTATCAACATATAACAGATACTTCCTTTTTTGCTTTGGTAACCAGGGGACTTACTACTGAATTTGGATTTTATTTTTAGATCCTCACATGGAATACAATGGTCTACATTTCTGTTTGTGTTTCCCAGTCATTCTCTTGGCTCTTATTCTCCCCACCATGCTGGTTTCTACATATTATTGTATTAGCTGTATTACTAGAGCCATTTCACAGTAAGTAAGAAGTACAGCAAGAGGTTGATTCAGACTGGCCCAATGTAGATGCTCTTGAATTAGAAGATAAACTGTACTATTTATTTTTAAAAATTTTTAAAATCCTTTCTTGAGACAGAGTTTTGCCATGTAGTTCAGGCTGGCTTTGAATTCACTATGTAACCCGGGCTGGCCTTGAAGTTGCAGCAGTTGTCCTGCCTCAGCCTCCCGAGTGCTGGGATTACAGGCATGTGCCACCATGCCCAGCAAACTGCTGTTCAAATAAGTATCATGACTGACTTCTTGAGGGCTTACTAGTTAGCTGATGTCACACATGCTTAAATGTAACAGAGATCCTGTCAGGTACAGCCTTGCCTGAGGTCAGAGAGGTGATGCCACTCGGGCAGTGGCTGCCAGCTGTGGGCCATAGAGCAGGAGGCAGATGTGGCCTGGCTAACTCCAAAGCACTTCCTGTTACCTCCACTTCAACCCCAGGTCCCATGAACTCTGGGGTCAAAGGAGGCTGATTTCTGGCAGCTGACTGATTCTTTCCCTGTCCCTCTTTCTCTCTTCCTATTCTCTCTACCTTTGATCCACTTCTTGGGTTCCCCAGAGCCCATGAGAGCCCCCAAAGGCCTGGCTTTCGCTGAGATCCAGGCTCGCCAGCTGACCCTGCAGTGGGAGCCCCTGGGCTACAACGTGACTCGTTGCCACACCTACACCGTGTCCCTCTGCTATCACTACACCCCGGGCAGCAGCCACAACCAGACCATCCGGGAGTGTGTGAAGATGGAGCGGGGCGCCAGCCGCTACACCATCCGGAACCTGCTGCCCTACCGCAACGTCCATGTGCGCCTGGTCCTCACCAACCCCGAGGGCCGCAAGGAGGGCAAGGAGGTCACCTTCCAGACCGACGAGGATGGTAAGCCTGCCGGCACGACGAGGAACAGGACCCCAAGCACCCCCTACACCCCCTGCACCCCCCAGGTCCCAGACTAAACTCTGTTTAGGGAGTTTTTTAGTTTAAGTCAACTGTATTAATAAGAATAGTTTGTATTTATTCTCACGGAAGATTTCAGGTTAGATTGATATAGTTTCTTCTTAATATTTGGAAGAAGTCAGCAGTGAAGCTCTTTGGTCCTGGAGTTTGCTTTGTGGCACTGTTATTATTTTAAATTTTTCGATGCTGAGGCCCAAACCCAGGCCCACATACTTGCTAGGCAAGTGCTCTACCATGGAGGTAAACCCCTCACCTCTCATGGCAATGTTTTTTAATCATAGTTTTAATTTGTAAAATAGGTACTGGAACATTGAAGTTTTCTATGGTATCAGTTTTAGTGTATTGTGTTTTTCAAGGCATTTGTGCATTTCACCTAAATTGTCAGATGTCTTGACATAAAGTTTATAATATTCTCATATTTATTTAATATCTAGTGAATTCATAATATCATCTGCTTTTTTATCCCTGATACACTTCTTAGTTTTGGGGGATTTTTGTTTTAGTTTTTGTCTTTTTGAAACAGAGTTTCACTATGCAGTTCAGGCCGGCCTGGAGCTCACTTTGTAGCCCAGGCTGGTCTCACACTCATAGTGATCCTCCTGCCTCAGCTTCTGGAGTGCTGGGATTACAGCTGTGCACCATCATACCTGGCAATTTTTCATTTTTTTTTGAGAGAGAATCTTGCTAGATAGTTCAGACTGGCCTTGAACTCATGGCAGTCCTCCTGCCTCAGTCTCCTGAGTGTTGGGATTGCAGGTGTGCACCACCATGCCTGATTTTCCTGATACTGTTAATTTGTATTTTCTCTCTCTCTTTTTTTTTTTTTTGTTATTTATGGTTGCTAGAGGTGTTTACATTTTATTTTTCCAAAGAGCCAACTTTGAGCTTAGTTGATTTACTTTATTGTACTTTTATATTTTATGCTTTACTTCCTTTTAATATTTTCTTTGGATTTAACTTGCTATTCTTTTTACCATTTTGAGATGGGAGCTCTGTATGTCATTAATTTGAAAGCTTCAATTCTAACACATGCATTAAAGCTATGTGTTTAAGTCTTGTTTTAGCTTCATTTTATAAATTTTGTTTGTGGTGTTGAGAGTTTGAACCCAGGCCTAACACATGCTAACCAGGATTACAGAACCACACCAGTGCATGTTAAGTTTTGATCCAGCCTCTCTTCACTACCATTCAATTTAAATTTTTTTTTTTTGAGATAGGGTCTTGCTATATAGTTCAGATTGGCCTTGAGCTCAACTTTGTAGCATAGGCTGGTCTCAAACTTCCAATGATCCTCCTGCCTCAGCCTCCTGAGTGCTTCAGTTCAAATATTTTATGGTTTCTGTTACAATTTCTTTGACTCGAGAATTATTTAGAACTATGTTGCTCTTTTTTTTTTTTTTTGGTACGGAGAATTGAACTCATGACCTTGCACTTGCCAGGCAGGCACTATGCTGCTGAGCTAAATCCCTGGCCTTATGTTGCTTAGGTTTTTTTTTTTTTTCTTTTTGAGACACAGTCTCACTATGCAGTTCAGGCTGGCCATTCGTTCACTTTGCAGCCCAGACTGGTCTTGAACTTGCAAGGATCCTCCAGCCTCAGCCTCCCAGAGTGCTGGAATTATAGTTGTGCACCACCACACCTGGCTCTTGTTGCTTAGTTTTTAAGTAATTCGAACCTGTAATTGTCTTTTTGTTACTGATTTCTAGCTTAATCCCACTGTGGTCAGAGTATGTACTCTAAATTTTGTCTTTTGAGATTCGATCCTTGCTTTGTGGCCCAGCAAGTGGTTAAAGTTTGGTAAATGTTCCAGGTATACTTGAAAACATTGCATTCTTTTATTGTTGGATGTAGTGTTCTACATGTGTCAAAATAGTACTTACTAAGAATTTTCTACATGGGGCTGGGGATTTAGCTCAGTGGTTTAAGTGCCTGCCTGGCAAGCACAAGGTCGTGAGTTCAATCCCCAGTACCACAAAAAAAAAAAAAAAAAAAAAAAAAGAATTTACTACATGGCAGACTCTATTCTGAATGCTTTTCCTATATTAATGTACATAATCCCCATGACATCCCCATCTAGTAGACCACTATTACTATCCCCATTTTATAGATGAGGTCAAACACTGGTAGTTGATTGGTAGCAGAGCTAGGTTTCAAATGTGGTCTTTTGGCTTCAGTGGCATCATTGTAGTTTTACATTTTTTTTAACACTGGATGTGTGAACCTGCACATGCTAAGTGCATACTGTACCACTGAGTGACACCCCCACTTCCCCATAAGCCACACATAATGCCAGACCAGGTCCAAAGCCTTCCCTTGGATTCCTGCTGATCTCCAGATCTCCCTGTGCCTCTTGGTTTGTGGTTTATTCTCTATCTTAAGGGGTCATCCCAATAAATTCTCAGATTGGATGCTTCAGAACCCGTGCGCAGACCAACAGACACATTACAGCAACCCAGGAGTCCACTCTGCTCCCTCTTGCTTTCTACCTCTTGGTCACTACCTCCCAAGGTTAACCCTCATCCTGACCATTAACTGCAGATTAACTTCTGGGCCTTACATAAACAGAATCATCTGTGAGTGAATATTCTTTTGATGCCTGGATTCCTTCTTTCCCTTTTATGCATGAGAGAGGGCTTATATGCTGTACGATGTCCTCATGATTTCCTTCTTACTGCTGTACATTTTATTATAAGAATGAATAGGCCACATTTATTTATCCTATTTACTATTGTTGGGTATTTGGGTTGTTTCCAGTTTTTTTTGACTATTTTGAATACTGCTGCAAATAAAATCCTTGTAGATTATTTTTTGGTAGAAATGCACGTTTTGATAGTTTTATTCCTAAGTATAGAACAGCCAGGTTTTAGGGTATTTGTTTATCATAAGTGGATCTAGCTAGACACTTTCCAAAGTGGTTGTACCAATTTACACTCCACTAGCCATGTGTGAAAATTTTGGTTGCTTTACTTCCTCACCTACACTGGGAATTGTCTTTTTCATTTTATCATTTGGATGGGTGGTTAGTGGCCTTGTGAACTGCTTAACGCAGAGCAGCTTAGCTTTTATCGATTGCTGTTTTGGCTTCTGCTCTCTCTGCTTGAGGACGTCAGCCTCACTGCAAAGGTTTATCAAGGTGTTTTCCCACCTGGAGACTGTTTTCTTCCTAGATGAGATTCCTATGCCAGCTCATAGAGTATATGGTAAAACAAAAAACCAAACAATGCCGAAAAGTGTTTATGCTAACATTTTGATGGTATTTATGCTTGGATGATGCAATTATAGGTGCTGTTAATTTTCTTTATGCTCACTTAGGTTTTCTGTATCCAACATGCTGTTTATGTAATTAGATATTTTTACACAAGAAAACATCTCCACCCATAGTCCCAATAACCTAATGCAATTGCTGTTTTCATTTCTCTGGTTAAGCCTTTATGTTTTCTGAAAAACACTGAACTAGAGCCAAATTAGGAGCTTAAAACTTCCCTCTTGGTTGAATGTGACCTGTGCAGCAGTGACAGTGGCATCTGTCCTTTTGGAGGACTCGGTAATAAGCAGACTGTAGGGAATTGCTGCTGCCTGGGGCTTCATGTACATCCCATTATTTAGTTCCCGTTGGTGAGGGGTATGTCATCTCCACTTCATAGGTGAGGAAACCGAAGTTCCCAGGGATTGGGTAAACCAAGTGAACCAGCTAGGAAGAGGCAAGGCTGGTATTTGGAGCCAAAGCCTGCTTTCCCTGCTCCCCCTGCCCCTTCCTTTTACAGTGCCTGGAGGGATTGCGGCTGAGTCCTTGACCTTCACACCACTGGAGGACATGATCTTCCTCAAGTGGGAGGAGCCCCAGGAACCCAATGGCCTCATCACCCAGTATGAGGTGAATGGGGACTCAGGGTAGAAGGTGGGAAAATGAGCGTCTTTCCCTTGCTAGGATGGTATGGAGAGGGAGGGACGGGAGGGCAGAGGTTGACAGACATTTCTTTCAACTGTGGCCAGGGTCTGTGTGCTGTGCCTTCTGGGGCGATGGCTTTGAGGGCAGTGGGAGAGATGAGGATTCCCAGATGCCCAGTCTGAGAGGCACCCACAGTCCTGCAGAGCCTGTCCCTTTGCCCAGCTGCATCCCTAGCTTCCCTGGAGTATGATGGGTGAGATGGTGCTGCAGCGATCCTGTCCCTGCCCCCATGCCCACCTTCCTGTTCCTCTTGACCCCCTACCCCCCCAGATCAGCTACCAGAGCATTGAATCATCAGATCCAGCAGTGAACGTGCCGGGTCCGCGGCGTACCATCTCCAAGCTCCGCAATGAGACCTACCACGTCTTTTCCAACCTGCACCCAGGCACCACCTACCTGTTCTCTGTGCGGGCCCGCACGGGCAAAGGCTTTGGCCAGGCGGCGCTCACTGAGATCACCACCAACATTTCAGGTGAGCCTTGCTTGAACCCAATCTGGCCTCTTTGGGAGGTGATTCAGAGTCCCAGGGTTCCATGGGGAGAGGGGTGGGGGTCATCCTGGGGAGGTTACAGGACCCTGGCTGAGATAAGGGTGTCCTTTAGGGGTTGTAGTCAGGGGCCAGGGAAGATTATATCAGAGGGGTCAGGAAACTGGTTGGTAGAATCAGAGAGTTGAGAGGTTTGAAGCCCAAGGTTGGGAGCCAAGACCGTACGGGAAGAGATCTGAGGACAGTGGTCAACAGTGGCCTTCCTGATCCAGTGGCCAGGCTTCATGCTTGTGTCCCTGTTCCCTTCCCCAGCTCCCAGCTTTGATTATGCCGACATGCCGTCGCCCCTGGGAGAGTCTGAAAACACCATCACCGTGCTGCTGAGGCCGGCACAGGGCCGTGGTGCACCCATCAGGTGGGGAAGCCTGCGTGGGGGGTGGAAGGCCAGGACCCCCTGGAAGAGGTCCCGTCCTCTGGCCCGGTATCCTCACTCGGCCGGCTCCCTTGTTCTGCGATGTGTGGCATGGAGATGTGAACATGTGTGAAAGGGATGTGGGGGAGAGATGAGTGCATGTGTATGAGAACATGATGGTATTTGTACAATTGTGTGTACATCCTTACTGTCAGCCAGACACTGCTAGGGACGCTGGGTACACAAAGTCCTTTTATCCATGTGCTGCCCCATGCAGTGTATATTTCTGCTTCGTTTCACACAACAGGAAACTGGCTCAGAGCCTGATAACTTGGTTGGAAGGCTGCACAGCTATAAGGGATTTGTACTGCAGGTCTATTTGCAAACCTGCCCTTTTCTGGAAGTCACAGTGCCTTCCTGACACTCGGGTCTATTGCTTCCCTTTGCCATGGTGATCCGTGGGGAGAGGACAGTAGCCTGGCTCGTGTGCCCCAGGCAGACTCTGACATCCTCACGTCCTGCTGTGTCTCAACCCATGTTTGCCACTGCAAGTTATGGCCTAGCTGGTTCCAAGACCCTCAAGAGCAACCCATGAAAAAAATCAGGGCATTTTGTATTTCATCGGAGCCTTGGGGCCCTTGGTGGAGCTGGATCAGGGAGGAGTTGGGAAACACTCCTCCTTTCCTGTCCTCTTGAGGGATCCTATGAGCTGGACTGGTCAGAGATGGTGAGGACAAGGCTGGGTGGGGGCAGGGAGGTGGGACATGGTGGCTGGGGTGAGGCACGATGGCTCCGTGACCCAGGGCATGTCCTTGGACCTCTCTGAGGCTCTGTTTCATTTTTTTGCACAATGGGGATCATTCCAGATTAAGATGGACTTTGCTCACGGCTAATGTGAATTATGGATTCTTTGTGAGGCTTGAGGCTGGGAGAGGCCTGACCTCAGTGGGGAGGTGGAGGCCCAAAAGGGGTTGGGCTGGTGTTTGTAATAGGCTAGTGACAGGCAATGGGCTGGTGACCAACACTGCTGACTCCCGCAACTTGGAAGCTCAAAAGTAACAGCTGGAGAGCAGGGAAACGGCATTTCTGCTTCCCAGAGCAAAAGCTGTCAGTATGGGGTGTCACACGGTGAGCTGTGACAGAGACTGTTGTGGGAAATATTTAAATTTGTCAACATTCACATATTTACTCTCGGCTTTGTTCCACTGAGGATTTGGAGGTACTCACAGCAAAAAGCCTGTCAGTAAAGTGATAAAATAAACAGAATCACAGACTTTAGGAGCAGGAAACACAACTCAGAGCAGGTGGGCTGGGCCCAGAAACAGCAGGTTCCAGTTTGCAGACAGAAAGCTGCCTTGGGTGGGAGGGTACTAGACTCTATCAGGTATGACCTTGTTTGCTTGGTGTCCATCTCTCCTACTAGTGGACAACTTCAGAAAGCTGAGATTCCCTAGTGCCCAGCATGGAGACCTTCATCTGAGCTCAGCAAATACTTTATTGGGAGTGAGTATGGGAGATTGAGTCTAGGGCTTCCCACGTGCTAGGCAGGTGCTGCAATGCTGACTTGTAACCCAGTCCTCAAGAAATATTTTCTGAATGAATGAATGAATCTCATCTAGCCGTGAGGCCCAGAGAGGAGTCATTGGTAGTTTTACCTGCTCAGGTCTGTGTCAGCACTGGAGGTGCACTGAGGCATGCTTCCATCGAGCAGGGCCAAGATTCTCAGCTTTGGTTAATAATAGGCATAGCACTGACATGCACTAGCTGCTTGCTAAACTTGTCTGTTCTTTTGTCTTTATGTCTCAGTCACTCCCATTTTACAGAGGAGGAAACTGAGACCCAGTAAAGTTAAATGATTTGCCCCGGTAGTAAGGGACAGAGTTAAGATTAGTCCCTAGGTGGGCCTGACACCAAGGCCCAAGCCCTCCGCCCTCCTGGTCCTTGAGCCTGCCTGTGATTACTTGCATTGTCCTCTCCCTGTCCAGTGTGTACCAGGTGATTGTGGAGGAGGAACGGCCACGGAGGTTGCGTCGGGAGCCAGGTGGCCAGGACTGCTTCCCAGTACCTCTGACCTTCGAGGCGGCCCTGGCTCGTGGCCTGGTGCACTACTTTGGGGCTGAACTGGCGGCCAGCAGCCTACTGGAGGCCATGCCCTTCACGGTGGGTGACAACCAGACGTATCGTGGCTTCTGGAACCCACCACTTGAGCCCAGGAAGTCCTACCTCATCTACTTCCAGGCAGCAAGCCACCTGAAAGGGGTGAGGGACCAGCTGGGGTAGAGGCGAGGGAGGGCGGGATGGAGCACGGCAAGCTGGGGATATCTTGGAGCAATCCTACCAGAAGGCTCGATACCCTGCCCCTTTCCCTTCCCACCACCTCTCCTTCTTCCCTTGAAAGCATCTCTCCCAGCCCCAGGCTCCTTCCCACAGAGCAGTATCTCCTTCTGGAAGCTTCTTGCCTACCATCCTTTTTATCCAGCTCCTCAGCCTAGTTACTGCTCCTTCCCAAGGCCCTGTCTTGTTTTAGGGTGCTCTTCCCAGAGGAGGCCCTCTCAGGTTCCTGCTTTCACATCTGAGGCCTAGGATGTGTCTCCTTCCCAGTCCCTGTCTTCCCCTGAGGCCTCACTGTCTTCTTCAGTTTCTTCCCTCTGGATTATTCCTGCCCTGGCTTCTTACTAGAACTTTGGATGTAGACCCACCCTCATTTCTGAGGTCCTGCCCCGCTTCCCAGGCTGTTTTTCTGTTGCCTGCATCTTGTCCCCTTTTCTTAAGGTCTGCCATATGTCAAGCCCCTCCCCTCTGTTCCCCGCACGCCCACTCCTAGGCCTTCCTGCTGGGTGGACTGTCCTTCATTACAGTTCATACTTCACCAGCACTGATCATACCCAAGAAACGCTGGGGAGGGTGTGATGGGACTTCCCTGGCACTGAGCCTCTCATCTGTGCTTCCAGGAAACCCGGTTGAATTGTATCCGAATTGCCAGGAAAGGTGAGTCCCACTGAGGAGCAGGTCCTGAGGATCCAGGGCTGTGGGAGCGCACCTGGGAAGTGGGCAGGCCTGGGTCACAAAGGGCTCTCTTTCTTGACTCCCTTGTGCCCCATCTCAAGAGTCCCTGCCTCTAGGCTGGACGGGGTCCTGGTAGGGCTTGGGACAAGCCCGTGGAGGGGGAGCCATTCTGTTGTGCTTTGAAGGTGATAGTTATGAGATGCTAGTTCTGAGTTTGGTGTCTGTGACAGGAGAGATTTAGGAACACTGTGGGAGGCAGAAGGGACCAGGAGGAATAGATCCAATCTTTTGGTGGCGGGTGTCTGTGCTGCTGAGTCTGTTCTTTGGGTTCAGGTTGGGCTGGATGCTTCCTGTTGCCCCTCTGATCCTTTGTTCTGCTTTGTTCTCCGCAGCTGCCTGCAAGGAAAGCAAGCAGCCCCTGGAGGTGTCTCAGAGATCGGAGGAGATGGGGCTCATCCTGGGCATCTGTGCAGGGGGGCTTGCGGTCCTTATCCTCCTCCTGGGGGCCATCATTGTCATCATTCGAAAGGGGTGAGTGAGGCCTGTGCCCTGGCCCATCCATGGCTCCTAGGCCTCAAAGGCCCAGTGGGCACAGAGAAGTGTGGTTGGTGACTGATCAGGCAACAGCCTGGTGGCTATGTGGGGGGCTGCCAGCCTGGGCATGGTGGAGCCTATGGAGGACCCGTGTTGGGCAGTACAAAGCCAGAGACTCAGTGAGTGAAGCTGCCCTGGAGCAGCATGGCTGGCATGCAAGTCTGGCCATCAGACTTATTGCTAGTTATTGCTAGTTATTGTCCTGTGGGAAGGCGCCTGGTGCCATGCCAAGAAGCTGTGCTGGCCGTCAACCCTGCTTCCCTGTGCCTGTGGGGGGCTGTTCCTAATAGGGAAGGTGTGGAGGTGACCTGACTTTGAACCCTCAGTCCCCTGTAGATCGCCAGCCCATTTGTCTGCCCTGAACATGTGATTCTGTAGTCGGTCTGTCCAGGAGTGTGCTGCTCACTCGTTTTCTAACCAAGGACCCTGAGCCATGGCTCTCCCATGCCCCCTACTCCCTTGGTTTCAGCTTGCCCTGAACCTTGCTGCTGTGGATCACTGGGGAGTCTTCCTGGCCTATGGCTGAGAGCCATCCATTTTTTCCCCGGGGATTCCTAAGTGTCAAAGGTGCAGCCTCATCTTCATGTGGGGTGTTTCTTACTGCGCTACGCTGAAAGCAGCCTGCACTGTGCCTAGCAAACCTTAGAATCCAGTACTTAGAATAGTAGAATTTCTGAAATCTAGGATTTAGGATTCTAGGAATCTCAGAGTTTAGAATTGTACAGGCTCAGAGCCCCAGAACAAGAGAGCTGCTAGGTAGTTTAAGGACATCTAGTCTAGTGATTTTGAATCTTTTTAAAGCCACAGAACCTGTTTTCAAAATAAAGCAAAACAAAACAGTCTCCTGGGAGCCCTGTAGATACAGTGCAGAGGAGCAGCTCTGGCTCTGGAGGTTGAGGGCTCCTGACCCATCCTTTACCTCATTCTATACTGGGCAGCCCGAGGACACTGTGACCCAAGCACCTTGATTGAGGGATAGGGCTGCTGAGCCCCAGAGGGGGTAGCAGACCTGTTTAAGGTCACCCAGGGAGCCAGAGGCAGAGCCAACTTCATCTTCTCTTCCCACCTGGGCTCTGGCTTCTTTAGCTACTGCTGCTGCCAGGCTGGGCACACATGGGCGAGTTGGCACTGGTTCCTTAGGCTGCCAGGAGCAGATAAGTAGGATCCAGGGAGATGACAGAAACCTGGCAAGGGCCACCTTGTGTGAGGCCAGGCATCAGCAGGAGAGAGAGTCTGGGGGCGGATGTGCCAGTGGAGTGGGGGTGTGGGAGTGGTCTATTCAGGGCCTTAGGCTCCTGTTTTTCCCTTCCCTGGTCCCTGCACAGCTTTGTGAGACAAAATGTTTTTAATTATCATTTAATGAGTAATTACTATGTGCCGGGAGCCTTTGCACACACCATCCATTAGTATGTTAGCTGTGAGCACCTACCACATGCCAGGCAGTGTTCTGGTGTTTGGAATACATCAGAGAACACTTCCTTCTTGGATTCTGGCAAATGAAGCAGATCTGACTCCTTTTTTTTTTTAAGCTGATGAAGGAACTGTACTTAAAGCAGTTTTTCCATGTCACTCGTCTCCATGGCAGGGCTTAATCTGAACTCAGGTGAACTCAGGCCTGATTTTAAGGGCCTTGAAGTAGGTACCTGCACTTGGCAAGGCCCTGTACTTCTTCCCAGCAGGGAGCCTGGGAGACTTCTAAGTGGGGTAGGGGTGAGGATGGAGAGGGCTGTGTGTGGGGGTGCAGGATTGCCTTGTGGGACATTCCCCTCACCCTAGCACAGAGAGCATTTGGTTGAGGGGTGGGTCAGAGGTTCTGTCAAAGCCCTACCAGGAGACCCCTTTTCCTGCAGAAGCCTGGAGTACCTGCCTGCCCTGCACTGTGCTGCATCTCCTGGTTCTGTTAAAAGCCTCTGAGTCCTCTTCTAACCCTTCACTCTATTGTGGCCTTCAGAGGCCATTGAGTTTCACAAGGTGCCCCAGTTTGTATTGTGGGGTGTTGGAACAAAGCAGATCTGGAATGGATGGGGTGGCAGATTAGCTTGGGGTATAAGTGTAGGATATTGTTGAGGAGGTCAGTCATCCCCCGCCCCCCCGGGGACTGATGGGGCTTTGGAGGGAGCACAGAGGAGGCTCAAGGCCAGGATCCTAAGCCATTTGCCTTGAGGCCTGAGGCCTGTTCTGGATTCTGCCCTGACTCCCTGTGACACAACCTCCTCATCTGTGAAATGGGTTCAGCCCTGCTCTGGCTTCTCCCTCTGGGTGTGCTGCAGTGATGTGAGGTTGTACATGCAGAGTGGGGATTTGGCTCCTTAGTGGACCCCACACCCAGGGGCAGTTGGAGTATCAGGTGGCAGGCATAGGTTTGCCCTGGGCATTAGCTGGACCTGCTAAATGCTGCCCTTTCCCCATCCCCGACCCCTCTCCCTCCTGGTTCAAGTGTATGCAGATGGCTGCCTGCTCAGGGGCAGTGGGGCTTGTGGGTGGTGGAGATCTGCAAGGTTGGGAGAACCCCAGATGAGTGGAGGGATCTCTGTCTCTGTATGGGGGCATCTGTATGTGTTTGTAAATCTGTGTGCATGTGACTGTGTTGCTGTTTGGATGCACATGCATGTGCATATCTGCACATGTGTATGTATGTATTTGAGTGCATATGAGTATGTGGGAGTGTGTATGTTTCATGTATGAGAACATATATATGTGTGTGTGAGTGTGCATCTATGTATCGTGACAGCTATGTATCCCCCAGGTCCTTTTTCCACCTTTGCACTCCAGCAGTAGGCTCTGTGAAGGTTCTGGAAAGGCCTCTGGTGCTGGTTCTCGATGCCTAAGCCCATCCAACCCCCGGGTCAGGGAAGGCACTCTGACGCGTCCAGTGCCTGGCCTGTCTTCTCCCCGGCTCCAGAAGCTGCAGGCCTCCCTGCTGGCTGGCGTTTTTGTCTGCCTTGCTGGGAGGCTGTGGACATATTATGCTATTCTCTTTGCATGCTGCCAGGAGGGACCACTACGCCTACTCTTGCTACCCGTAAGTAGTGCTTCTGGCTGGAACCCCCAGGGCGAGGCCCTTTGACCCTCTGGTGAGGCTCCTGGGCCCTGCTTTGGCCTAGTGTCAGCCCTTTCTCTGCAACCATGTCTGCCTTGGGGAGCCCCTTCTTTGTTCTCTCTCCTGTCCTCTCGTCCTCAAGTCAGGGCCATGAGCATCAATTTTGTAGTCAATCAGCTGGCTCTGCTGCTTCCCACAGCCAAGTCATGTTGTCTCCTGAGCCTGGTGTCCTCTCCACACTTGTCCTGGACCTGCTGCTCACGTCCCAGTTTCCGGCATCGCTTCTCTGCACCCAGATCTCCCTCCGCTGGCACTGAGCCTCCAACTCAGCTCTTGCAGATCTTGCTGACGGGGCGGTTCTCCCTCCCTTGTGCCTCGTGCAGATAATTTTTGAATCTAAATGCAGAACTTTTGAAAGTGTCTGTGTTAAATTCCACTGGCCTCATCTCACTCTGAGATCATGCAGAGGCCAGCAAGGTCATGTGTCCCTCATGGCTCTGTCCCCTATGGGTCTGGCTGGTCTATGCTTGTGCTTCTTCTTCCAAAGAGGCTGTGAGCTCTGGGCTGGGAGCAGAGCCCTGTGGTCCACATACTGAGACTGCCCTCTAACCAGGGTCCATTTGGTGGTGGGTCCTCTCAGGTGCCATTGTCAGCCAGCTTGGCAGCTGTCTGCTGTCCACGACCCTCTGTCTTCTTATAGTTTGCTCGTGTCTGTCCCATCTCTCCTTCTCTTTCTGTCCCCACCTCTCTCTTTCCTTTTACTGTTCCTTTAGTCTCACTCTCTTCATCCTTTGTATCCTATCAATTCTTTTTCTACCTCAAGGTAGTCAACCAAGGTCATAGCCACAGAGTTTTCTCTTGACTTGGCCCCAGAGGAGTCTTTGGCTTCCTCCTGGATCACAGTGGGGGTGATACTTGAGCCTGATAGGTTAGATAGTTGGGTCACCCCATCCTTCCCTGCTCTAGAGAATCCTTAGGTCCATGATTGGCTGACAGGAGTCCTTGTCCCCATTGATGGTCAGTGCCCCTGAGCCCTCTATACCCTGCAAGTTCTTCCTCATGCCTGCCCACCCTGAACGGTGTAGGACCAAGCAGGTGAGCAGCTCTTTCCTCTGGAGCTTTTTACACAGGTCCCAACTCATTTCCCTCACGCATTTTCCCCTCTTGTTCATGAAACTCTGTACCCTGCTCTCCCTCCCACCATCCTGAATGTTCCTCAGGAGTCAGAGGAGAGAAGCCAGGCCTGAGACAGGGGGCTTGCACTTCCTCTCTGCTCTCAGCAGCATGCTGGGCAGGTGGACTGTGGGAAGTACGCACCCATGTTCATTACTTTGCAAGTCTGGGGTGGTCTGTGTGGGGCCATCCCAGGGGTTCTGGGAGAAACGAGAGTTGAGGCTGGAGTTTACTGTATTCAAGGAGACCCTTGAGCTACTGAGCAGCCTCTTCATCTGCCAGAGGGCCCGATACCTGCTGCAGGACAGAAAGGAGATCTCAGGCCAGACCTCTGTGAGGGGTGGGCCTTGCTGGGCCTGGAGCCTGACTATGGTTGCTCCTAGCCCTCTTGTTCATGGAACTCTGTACCCCGCTCTCCCTCCCATCCTCCCAAATGTTCCTCAGGAGTCAGAGGAGAGAAGCCAGGGTTATAGTGTCTGCCTGCTGTGATAATGAATTAGTCCCAGAGTGAATTTTATCCCTATTTCCTGAGACCTGGGAACTGAGACCTCGGAGCTAGTAGGTTTAGGACTAGGCCTCAGTACAAGGCCTCTACTACCAGCCATTTGAAGGGTGCGGTGGGGGCAGAAGCTGGGGAGTGGAGGACGGAGGCAGAGCTACCTTTTTGAATCTGCACGTGTTTCTAGGAAGCTGCCTGGCCCTGAGGCTGCTTGACTGCTGGCACCTGCGCTCCCACCTCTGGGCGCTATCTATCCCAGCACAGTGCCTCTGTCTCTCATCCACCCCGCACCCCTCCTGCAGGAAGCCAGTGACCATGGCTAAGGCCACTGTCAACTACCGCCAGGAGAAGACCCACATGATGAGCGCTGTAGACCGGAGCTTCACAGACCAGAGCACCTTACAGGAGGATGAGCGACTGGGCCTGTCCTTCATGGATGCACCAGGCTACAGCCCCAGGGGTGAGTGCTGGCCCCAGGCCCCTTCCCAGGCTTTGGGTTTCCCCACCTGAGTCAATAGGATCAAGCTTCTCTGGGGCCAACTCCACCTTGGATGATTTCAGTACACCCCTAACCAAAGCATCTGTTGTGTTCCTGCTGTATACCACCATATAAGGAAATTTAGAGAAACTGCCCAGGGGTGTTTGCATTGTGTGCTAGGGGAGCTGGCATGGGATTCTGTCAATGCAACAGGGATGCAAGGTCACATGCGACTGTTGTCACCAGGAGGTGCTGCTCTTGGATCAGAAGGGATCAGAGCAGCCTCAGTACTTGTTGTGTGAGAGGATAGGATCCAGTGGCCTGGAGGGACAGCCTGACTTCACACAGACTTGCACTGGTCTCTCTCAGCCCTGTGATCTAGAGCAAGTTGCCTAACTCTTGGATGTCTGTTTTCTGCCTTTAAATTGGTAATGAAGGTCATCTTTCCTGGTTCTCTTCAGTGCTGTGTGGGGTTCTTCAGGGCTGACTTGAAACCTAAATGAGATTGTATAAATCATGTAGTGCTATGTTTGGATTCAGGGAGCAGAGTGAATCAGCTGTTATGCACTAGGAGTGTGTCATCAATTTCTTCAGCCTACGTGTTTTTATTCTAGTTAGTCTTGATTAGTATAAAAGAAAACATGTGATATTTATGAAAATCATAAAGTCTTAACAATACAACAAACACCTGTGAACCCCACAGGTGCATTACAAGGACACTGGCTAGGTTCTTCTCCCCAGTTATATCCCCTACCTCCTTCTTAGACAGAAATATTCCCTCAAATATGCGTTTATACTCTTCTCGTCTTTTGGTGGTAGTTTTCTCATGTGTGCGCATTTCTCCAAAGAATGCATTGTGTAGTTTCACTCATTTTAAAGCTTTATAAAGATGAAATCACACTCTTGTCTTGCAGCTCAACATCACGTTTCTAGTATTTGACCATGTGGATATTTTGCTTTAGTCCATTTCTGTTTCTGTGATATCTACTTTCCTACTGTGTGACTGTGTCACATCTCCATTCTGCCATCCGTAACTACAGTGTCTGGTCAGAGTCTGGTTATCCTAAAGGAAGCTGCAGGGAACATTTTTCTGTGACTCTGTAGATGCCTATGCTGTGGGGTTCTGAAAGTAGAGTTGCTGGATCAGGGATTACGTGCCTCTTAAATTTAGCAAGATGGTACCAGGTGGTTTTCCAAAGTGGTTTTGCCTATTTTCACTCCTAGCAGCAGTGTGTAAGACGTTGTTGCTCTGCATCATGATCAAAACTTGTCAACCTTCTTCCCTTTGCCAAAGGAGTTTGTATAAAATGGTAATTCCCTATAGGCTTAATTTGCATATCTCTGATTACTGATGAGGTTGAATGCACTTTCAAGTCATTACTGGCCATTCAGGTCTCTTCTTGCATGAAATGCCTGTTCGTGTCTTTCACCTAATTTTCTATTGGGCTTTTTGTTGCTTTCTTAGTGGTTTTTAGGAGTTCTTTATATATTTAGGATAATAATCTTTTGTCACATATGAATTGCAGATATCTTCTCCAATTCATGGCTCATGTATCTGGGTTATTCATAGTGTCTTTAGATGAATAGAAAATTTTTATTTTAATGTAGTCAGTGTTATCGGTCTTTTTCTTTATGGTTTCTGCTTTTTATGTTTTCTTTAAGGAACTGCTTCCCTAACCAAGATCATATTTTTTATTTTTTTCCTCAAACTTCTAATATTTTGTATGTTACACTTAGATCTTTGTCCATCTGAAGTTAATTTTTGTGTGTGGTTTGAGTTAAGGATTTTCCTTTTTCCATAGGGATAATCAACTGTCCTGGCATCACTTCTTATAGTTTGAACTTTCACTACCGATTCGTGGCACCGTCCTTGTGTTGTATGTTATGTTTCCATGTATGTGTGGGTTGGTTTTTGGCTCCTTGTTAATTTGGTGATTCCTGAGCCAAAATTGGAGTGTCTAATTTTGTTGCATTTCATCTGAAACGTTAAGCCGTACTAACTTTGTTCTTTGTCAAGAGTATCTTTACTATTTTGTCTTCATTCTCTTTCTTATAAATTTCAGTGTCATCTTTTGAAGTTTCTTGAAAAACCTTGTTGGATGGATTTGTATCGAATCTATAGATCAATTTGGGTGAAACTGACATCTTATCAAACTGTCTCTCCATCCATGAACATGATATATACCACCTCATTTATTTGGGTCTTGACTGTTTTTCAATAATTTTCTCCTGTGTGTCTTTTGTTAGATGCTAAGTCAAACACTTATTTAATTTTCAGTGCTCTCTACTACTGAGTTACACCGTTAACCCCAAGTCACTTTTTTTTTTTTTAACTTCCATTGTAAATAGTCCTTTTTTTTTTTTTTTTTTTTGGTCTTTTTGAGACAGGGTTTTGGTATGCAGTTCAGATTGGCCTTGAACTTTCTATGTAGCCCAGACTGTCATCAAACTTGCAGCAATCCTCCTGCTTCAGCCTCCCAAGTGCTAGGATTATAGACATGAGCCACCATGCCTGGCTAAATTTTGTTTAACATTTATCAATTAACTGATTAATTAATTTGTTTTTAGTACCAGGAATTGAACTCAGGACCTTATGCCTGCCAGACAAGCTCTGGGCCATTGAGCTATATATTTAAATGGTATACTTTTTTTTTGTTTTGTTTTGTTCTTGGTACCAGGAGTCAAACTCACAACCTTATGCTTTCCAGGCAGGTACTTGTGCCATTTAGGTAAATTGCCAGCCCTAAGTGGTACACTTTTAAATATTATCAGTTTTGTACAAAAAAATGTGGTTGATTTTTTTGTAAGTGTATTGATTGTATATTCATACTTGATAAATTTTCTTATGAATTCTAGCTTACTTACAGGATCTTTCAGATTTTTCTGATTGTCCTTATCTACAATTACCAACAGCTCTGTTTCACCTTCCCCATTTTAAAAAGCTTATTTTTTCCTATTGTTTCCTGAATAGTACTGGCTGGAACCTCTAGGACTACATTAAATAGAAGTAGTTACAGCAAGAATCTTTGTCTTGTTTTTTTCACTTCTTAAGGAATGCTTCTAATGTTTAGGTGCTGAGAATAAATTTTGCTGGTTTTTTTTCTGTATGGAAATGTTAGATTAGCAAATTTCCCTGCAGTTTTTAGTTTGCCAAGAAGTTTTATTTTAAATGGACATTGAATGGATCTCACTTCGAGATTAGGAAACTGTAACCAAGACTTGAGTTACAATTTGAGTTTAGATCTTTCTGACTCCAAACCCGTATTCTCTGTGCTCAGCCTTCCCTATAAGACCACATAAACCTGCCCCAACCATCCCCTGCAGTTTCTCATAGATGATCTGTGTTCGTGCTGGAGCTGGGAAGAACCTGGGAGAACTCCTGGGTGTCAGTCTTGAAACTGAGGTCTGGTTTTCATTTTCCTCCTTCCCTCCCAGGGGCTACCAGCTGTGAGCACGGTGGTCCTTGGGGGTAGAGGATGGTGTGGGGTAGGAGTTGTGTCTCACATTCCACAGGGAAATTCATGGGCAAAGAGAGTAGGGCCTGTCTTTGCTGAGCCCAGGAAGAGGGGATCCTCTTGGGAACATCATTGTACATGGCCTTATCTTTTCCTGGTGATCTTATTTACAGAACAACTTGTGTTATTCTTGGACTCAGCTGAAAGCTGCCTGGACCTGGCTCTGTCTTCCCATTAGAATCTCAACCAAGTGAATCTTTTGCTGGGCCTGGACTATCGTGGGTCCATTGTGTGCCTGCTTGTGGGACTGTGTCAGGGATATTGGTCTTTCAGAGTCTCAGGGGGTGAATGATTTGATTCCCTTTCTCATTTGTTCTTTTTCCACCTGGAGAGCTCTTTGTTGGCTCCGTTCCCACAAAGAGCACCCGAGTCCACTGCCTCACTGAGTCTCTGAGTTCTCTGAGCCAGCAGAAATCCTTCCTGAAATCTTGTGTGTTTATTGTGGATGCTTCTTCCATTTGACTTTTCAGGCTGCTGGAAAAAGATCTTACAGTGGCAAAGGACCAAGACTCTTATTGGCCAGTTGCAGTAGTTTGCTGGGCCTTAAAGGGCATCTTCCTTTTCTTAGGGACAACTAGTAATATCAATAGCTGCCCTGTGAGGTTCTCACTATGTGCCTTATATAAGTTTATTTAATCTTTACATTATTATATATTGGGTAGAAACCATCTTTATCTACATTTGACATGTGAAAGTAGAAGTTTAGAGAGTGTAAGTAACATCCCCAAGGTCACATGCAGAGCTGGGATTTGGTGTGAGTTTGTTTGACTCTGCAGCTTCTCAGTCTCCACATTCTACGGTATTCCCCCAGGATGTTTCAGGAAGCAAAAAGAGCTCTCTATGGTGAAAGAGGTTTCTGAAGCATCGCTATTTCCCCTCATCTTGGAGATTTAAAATGCATGCAAACTTCTTGGAAGCCCCAAGAGGTCTTAAAGGGAAGAGACCTATTTATTTTTGTTTATGCCAGAATTTCACAGATTCCTTCAAAACATACAGCTCCCTCCTCCTCCTCCTCTTCCTTCTCCTTCTAGCAGCATACCTGTTAATCATTTTGTCTACCTAGTGTGTTCTGGAATGCACTTTGGCAACTGTCACATGAGGCCAGTCATGCTCTTTGGACTTCAGCCTTCCCATCTGTAAAACTAAGGGCATGGAGTATCAGGTCACGATGACATGTGAGGTGTGATCCATGAGGGAAATGAGTGAGAGAGTGGGAGCAAGTGCCGGGGCAGAGGGACAACAGCTGCTTTCTCAACCTCAGCCCTTGGCTCCAGAGCCAAGCAGCAAGGTGTCTTTGGGGATCCTGACCCGAAGAACTGGGGAAGAACTGGGGTTTGGGAGGAGGGCACTGGTGCATGTGGGGCACCGCAGGCCCCCCAGTCCCCTTCCCCACTGGCCTGGCTGCTGTGAGGCTGACAATGGAACCACTCAGGCAGGAGAAACGCTTCTATTTGGCGGGGCAGGGGCGGGGGGGGGGAGGGAGGGGCTGCTATCATCTGTAGAGGTGGTGGTAGAGTTGAAGTTTGATTTGCTCATCTTTGAATAGGGGTAATTGCTGGGAGCTGCCAGTGTACCAGATTGTTCCCTAGAAGAGGGGTGGGACAAAGGTGCTGGCAGGGGCTGTGCTGATTACTGCCCCTCTAGACCCTGTGTGAAACGTCATGGGGTAGAGTGAGGGTAGCACTGTGGCAGGGCTAGAGGGCCCTGCAGTTACCTGATCAGTCCTGCTTATTTCATAGATGGGAAACAGGTGCAGAGGGAAGGGGTGTGTCCAGGCTCATGCAGGAAGGGCTACAGTGTCTGTGCTCTCTGGCTGCTCCATCCTCCCTGAGCCCATCTGGGGTCTCTCAGGCTGGGGCACAGGTTTGTCAAGAACCCCTCTCCCTTCTTCTCGCTGCAGGAGACCAGCGCAGCGGTGGGGTCACAGAGGCCAGTAGCCTCCTGGGGGGCTCGCCACGGCATCCGTGTGGCCGGAAGGGCTCCCCTTATCACACAGGGCAGCTGCACCCTGCGGTGCGTGTGGCCGACCTGCTGCAGCACATCAACCAGATGAAGACGGCGGAGGGCTATGGCTTCAAGCAGGAGTACGAGGTGCACGCATGGCCGGTCCAGCCAGGACCCCTCTGGGGCCTCACTTGGTCCTCCTAACAGTGTATCCTGACGCTGGCAACCCTCAGCCCTGCCCTAGTTAGATATCCCTGCCTGACAGCCTCCAGTTCAAACCAACGCTTTGATCTTGACTCTCACCCTCATCCCGATCTCACATTTACCTGTTTTTTTCCCCTGTCATCCTAATCCTGATGTGAGATCTGATCTTAAATGACCTCTCAGTCTCCATCTGTCCTGACCTGGTCTCTAACTTGAACCAGATCACCAGCACTGACCTTGACCTGACCCCATCTGATGCTGACCCGACTCATCCTAAGCTCCGCTGATTTAGATCCGACCTGTTCCACCTGGCTGACGACACTGTCCTTATCCTAATCTTGATCTGACCCTCACCTTTTCCTTCTTACATCTTATTTGACCCTTATTCTAAGCCTAACTCATATTGTAAAATGTCTGTGAACTGGAACTCTCGTTTCCTTTCTCTCTTCATCTCCCTTTCTCCTATAGCCTTTGCTTTTTTTTTTTTTTTTTTTTTTTGGTACCAGGGATTGAATTTATACCCTCGTGCTTGGCAGGCAGGTACTTATGCTGCTGAGCTAAATCCCTGGCTCCAACCTTTGCTTTTGAACTTGGTCCCTCACTGATACAGGGTTCCCTCTCTCAGGCCCCAAGTTCAGCCCTGAACCTGATCCTTCCCGTGTCCCCGCCTGCTTTCTGCCCACATCCTCCTGTTGAGAGGGAGGGGTTCTGTGTGTGTTGGGATCCTCCACTGCTGACAACCACTCTCCCTTCCGGCAGAGCTTCTTTGAAGGCTGGGATGCCACCAAGAAGAAAGACAAGCTCAAGGGTGGCCGGCAGGAATCCATGCCTGCCTGTGAGTTCTGGGAGTGGGGCTGGGGTCCAGAGCACTGGGTGAGGCAGGTCAGAAAGGAGAAACAGCCGAGGGAGCTCGGGGCTGAGGGAGCTGGGGGCCATTCTTAGAGATTACAGCAGTACTGATTGTCATTTATAGAGGAAACAGGCTTGAGGATTAAGACCTCTGCTCAGGCTCACACAGCTAATTGCCTGAACAGCATGTGGCCTTGGGCCTCTTTGACTCCACAGTCCAGACTCTTAACTCCTGGCTTGTCCTGCCTTCCGTGGTGCCCAGACCTTCTGGTCACTAGTGCTTCTGTCTCTAGGAAGCCTTTCTCACCTGCCCCTGCTCTGAATCCCCTCCTCCAGCCTGTGTCCACCTGCTCTATGTTTACAGATGATCGGCACCGTGTGAAACTGCACCCGATGCTGGGAGACCCCAATGCTGACTACATTAATGCCAACTACATAGACGTGAGTGCCTTGCCCCTGTCACTTCTGCTGGCCTGGCCCTGTCTGCTCCAGGCTTACTGTCCAGGCGGGGCAGAAACCTGTCAGGGGATCAGTGGGGTTTGAATGAGTTCTGCCTGCCCTATCTCCTACATTATGTGCCGGGAAGCTCAGAGGAGGGGAGGAAGGCTTCTTGCAGACTGGGGCTATCTTGAGAGGTGGGAGGTGGAAGAAAGGTCCAAGGGCAGACAGCAAGGCCTAGAGGTGAGAAAGGATCCCTTCTTAGGGAAGGCCACAAGCTTAGAGGGAGGATTCTAAAGTTGAAGAAGTAGCGTGGGACTGGGTGAAGGCCTCAGATGGCAGGGTAAGGAGTTGGACTTTTTCCTAGGGGCACTAGGGAGTTGTCAAAATGTTTTGACTGTGATCAGAATGGTACTTTAAGCATAACAATGCAGCCACTCGAAGTGCTGCACACCTGTAGTCCCAGCACTGTGGGAGGCAGAGGATCACAAGTTTGAGCCCAGTCCTAGCAATTTAGCAACTTAGACCCATCTCAAAAAGGATGGAGCTATAGCTCAGTGCAAAGGCTCTGGACTCAATCCCCAGTTTTGCAAAGAAAAAAAAAGACCCTTGTTTTTTGAGCATATACTATGTGCCAAGCACTGTGCTAAGCACTTTATACTCCACAGCGCATTTTATATAACCCCTGTAGTTACCCAGTGAGGTAGTTAGCATCGTGACTTCCTTTTACAGGTGAGGAACGTGGTTGAAGGAAGTGAAGCAGAGATCCTGGGTCACACAGTTAGTGAATGGTAAAGAAGGGACTCAAAGCTCAGCCTGTGTTTCCAGAGCCTTTGGTGCTAACCATCAGGCCATCTGGCCACCTGCTGTGGTGGTGGCAGGATCTGGCTGGGTTGGAGGGAGGGACCAGAGATAGGGAGGCAGCCAGGAGGTCTGGCTTGGGTATCAAGAAGAGGTGATGGTTGAGAGGGAACAGAGGAGGGCTCAGGAACTTTGGTCAGGGTCCTCCACTCCCTGTACCAAGATTGAGAGGGCATTGTTTATGGAATGTATGGTGAATGCCTGGGACTAAGAATATAGGTGTGAACAAGATAAGCATGATCCCTGCTTTCTTTGAATACATATATTCGACTGGGGGAGATGGATGCACATATACACAGGTGAAATAATTTCAGAGTAGCTGGGAAAGCACAGGCCAGACAGAAGAGAAATGGCTTTCTCAGTGTCACACAGCCCTTTGGTGGTGCAGCCAAGCTTGGCTGTGGCAGGCTGTGTGGAGGAAGCAGGGATCGAGCTGCTCTGGGTGGCCAGAGAGGAAAGGGCGGGACACCAAGGCAGGGACAGTCTATGGAGCAAGGCACTCCTGGGAGCTGAGGTGGTCAGGGACTCTGGACGCCATCTCTCCTCCCCCTCTTTGGTCTTCCTCTGGGGCCAGATATGCCATCCTATGTTTCCCAGAACCACTTGCCTTCTCCCACAGCTCCTGTCCTGTCCCTTGTCAGGAGTGAGGGCTGGGCCTGGCCTTGCAGACTTGGGCAGCTTTGGTGACAGTGGGCTTCTCCTCGGTCTTGTCAAGGTCCTAGTCTGCTTCTCTTGGGCCCTGGCAGGAAAAAGCCATTCCCCTTCTCCAGCCTGGCCCAGCCCACCTGTCTCTGCTTTTCTGCTCACATTGCCCTTTCTGGCCAGTCCTGTGCCCTGTCTACCTCCATCTACCTCTGGCCTAACATCTGTCTCTTTTGCTTTGTACTGTTCCCTCACTGGAATCATTAAGATTCGGATAAACCGCCAAGTAAGTATCTCCCTCCCTTCTCCTCTTCCTCTTCTCCCTTCTCTTCCTTCCCCTCCTCTTCCCCCAGTGATCCTCCTCCTCTTCTTCCTTCTCCCCTGCTCTTCCTCCTGTCTGTCTGAATGGCAGTATCTCAGCCTGCTCTTCCTTTTTTCCCTTGTCCCTCCTTCCTTCCCTCCCTCCCTTCTCTCTCCAGTCTCTGCCCTCTTTCCCCTCTCCTTGTGCACCCAACACCAACTGTCCATTTCAGCAGCCTGGCCAGGGGCTGCCCAGAGCTGAAGATTCAACAGTATCCCTACTGTAAGCACTGTCCCCCATCCTCCACCTCCTTGAGATGGGGCTGCCACGTTGGGTGCTTGCCTTGGCCTCATTCTGTTCTGGCCACCACTGTCTGCCACATTTGTCCCCCAGTAAGCTGCCACTAGCAGGACCCTAGGTGGGGAGGGTGGGGAAGATGCCCTAGGTGGTCCTGTCTCTGCTTCAAGGTGAGGGACAACCCTTGGTCAGTCCCTTTAAAACTAGTTTCCCTGATGTTCAAATCCATTCATGATCAGTTTGCTTAAATGTCAAGCCCAACCAATTTGCTTTCAATTTAGCCCTAATCTGAATGCTTTTTGGGGGGAGCAGTTTGGATATTCATTTAAAAAAATTGTACTATCTTCTGACCTTTTAAGAAGTAAACAAAACCAAACCCTAGTTCATATAGTGGCTCTGATTTGATTTTTAATATGTATGTTATTTTCGTAATATTTAATGACTGTGATCCTTTGCAATTTTGTGGGTACCTTTTCTATTTTGTTCCCCTTCTTTAAAAATACATTTCTTGCTTTTTTAAATCATTGCTAAAACTCTGTTCATTATTATCCCTTTTTCCTTTAAAAATGTATTTCTTGCTTTTTTTTTTCTTAGCAGTGCTAAAATTCTGTTCATTATCAGACTTTCAGACAACATGGGGAGACTAACATACAAAGTGAAAGCTCCCCACAGTCACATTTAGTAGCGAGGACTCATTATCCCAGATGTACCCCTTATTTTGAGTATAGTTACACAGTCGGTTGGTAAAGTTTTCAAATCTGAAAGGATGATGAGGCTTTCAAGATGCACTGGATATGTTCATCCCTAGTGTCCCCTGTAGGTTGGGATGAATCCAGACCCTTACGTGTCTATGTCTCAATTTCTGCGTGCACCCACCCACTCTTGACTCTCAGTCATTTGGTTCCCTGTTGTTAAGATTCTTACGAGGTCTCCTTCCAGGCAGCTGCAGATACAGCTTAATGGTAGAGCGGTTGCCTGGTACGTTTCATCCCTAGCACCACAAAGGGGGAAAAATACTCTTAGAAAGTCTGGCTTCATGCTTCTTTCAGTGCCAGTTACCAGTTGTGCCACTAACTGAGCACCTGCTGTGTGCCAGTCACCCTAGATGCATCATTTCATCTTTACCATAGTCTGTAAGGGTGACTAGCATTTAACAGGTGAGAAATTGAACCTCAGAAAATTTAAGTGACTTGCTGAGTGCCACAGTCCAGCGTCGGTCTCCAGACTAGACTGTGGTTCCTTTGGGGAGCATCCTTTGTGTGCCCTCTGGTTCTTACCTACAACAAAGATGCCCAGCCTGTCCCCTGGGACCACCCAGTCTGATTCCAGGAAGGACTGAGCACTCAGGAGCATGTTTCTAGAACCTGCCAAGCCTTCCTAGGGTGTAAAGCCCAGTGCTTGGCAGTGTTGGCCTCCCTAGTGGTGAGCATAGAGGAACTACTCACCTTCCTTTAAAATCAAATCATTTTGGACTTTATTTTTTGTGTCCTCTCTGTCACATAATCGTGCAGCAGCACGTGTATATATTTAAAACATTTGCGTGTAGACATTGAGGGTGGTCTGCTCAAACACTTGCTTCAAGTAGGGTTGTGAGAAAAATAGGTCATATGACCTTGGATTATACTTTCTCCAAAATGATGCCTGCAAACAATAAAAGAATAGGACACTGGAAAAAAAGCAAAAAATTTGCTAATGGAGCCTAATTTTAGACCAGCTGGGCATTGGGCAAAGTGACACCCCCCCCTTTCACCCAGTAGTGTGGGATGGAACCCAGTACCCCATGCAGGCTAGGTAAGTGCTGTACCCCAGAGCTACACCCACAGTCCAGTTGATCCATTTTAATTGAGTTCCATTCTTCCATTATTTCCTGACTAGTGCTTGAGTGCTGATATTGTCTTGTGCGGGGTCCTGGGGATGATAGAGGTGGCTGAATCACAGGTGGGGAGCAGGTTTTAGACGGGGTGAGGAAGGTCCAGCTTGACTTAACTGAGGGCATAGCCACCAGCAGCACTCTAATAGGCCCACCCCGTCCCTTACCTTTGCCGTCCCCTCTGCCTGATTGCCCAGCAGCTCTGTTGAGGACTTGACCCAGAGAGACAGTGGCTTAGAGTAATAGCAGGCGGGAATTAGGCCAGACCTGCTGGGGCTCCCAGTAGTGAAGAGTGGGTGGTCCTGGAGACTTGTCGTTATTAGTCACTTTGACTGTGCTTTGGTCTTTTACATGGTAGTGGTAAGTAGGTAACTGAATTTCTGAGCACAGGTCTTGCTGGTGTCCTCATTCTGCAGGGGAAAACAGGCTTAGCAAGGCCAAGAGCCCAGCCACCTGCTGTGTGTGTCTGAGGCCTGGCAGCAACAGCATTACCCCAAACAGAGCTGTTTGGAAACCAACAATCCCAGGTTTCACCCTCAGATCTTTGGAGTCCCAAAACATGACTTTTACCAAGATCGCAGGAGATTCCTGTGCACTTGAAAGCCTGAGAAGCACCCTCTCAGCGCTCAGGATCACCCAGCTACTCCTTGGCTGAGCTGTGACAGGAACCCAGGTCCATTAGATTCCAAGACTTGTATTAACTCCTATAGTGTATCACCCTCAGCCCTGCAACTCTTGACATTGATTCCGTTTGGATCTTCAGAGACACTGCTGAATCTTTAAAACAGCAGTAATGACAGTTATTATTGAGTACTGGCTTTGTGCCTGACCTAGTGACTCTCAGCTTATATTACTTTATTTACTCGTCAGCCCTTGGGGTAAGTGCTGTCATTATTCCACTTTGTAAATGTGAAAATGAAACCCTAGAGAAGTGTGGGTGTGTTGGCTTAAGTGCACACAGGTAGCAGGAGGTTGAGCTGGGATTTGAACCCTGGCAGACTGGTTCCAGTGCTCTTTAGATCTGAGGAGCTGGAGGAGTTGCAGGTTGCTGAGTTGAGGGCATGACCCTGAGGCCAGGGATGGAGTTGGATGGTTCTCTGTTGCAACCATCCTTGCGGTACTTCTTCCCCAATTTGATATTCTGGGTGACTAGCCAGGCTGTTTGTCCTTGTGGGGGACATCAAGATGGCTGTGGCCCTGGAGCCAGGGTTGGCGCCTTTCCTTAGCCTGAGGCCTTTGGAGATGGAGAAGGAAGTAGCTCTTGGCATCTGGTTTGTGCAAGACAATGCAGGTAAAGTGCTTAGCACAGGAAAGGGTTTCAGAAAGTGCATCAGCATCACTGTAATAGATTTAAAGGACTTTAAAATTTTATCTGAGAGCCATTTGTTTCCACCCTGAAGCCTTCATGTAGGCCCCCAAGCCCTGGGTGACTGAGGTGGCGGGGGAAGGGTACTGTCCATTCTGATTGCCTAGAGAGGGCCTGGGAGCGCTGACAAGCTCTGGTTACCTCCTATCTGGAGTCTGGGGTAGATTAAGGCTTCTGGGAACAGGGCAGGGTCCTTTGGGCTTTATTTGTCTCCAAACAGCACCCTCGTTATAAGCAGGTAACTCAACTAGCCTCCCTTTGTGGATGGAGAGGCCCTGTAGACCCACAAGGGAATTGTGGCCTCCCTAGGGTCACAGCAAGACACTGGTGTCCCACCTGCCCTCTCCTCCCTTCTTGGGGACTAGGAGGACAAGATCACCTTGGTTAGTTGGCCCAGGCACAAAGGCGGGCAATTCCCTGGTGTGGGAGGTGCTGCTTCAGGAGAGGAGGGAAAGGGAGGACTGAGGGGATGAGAGGCTACTCTGGAGGTCTCACTGTGCTCTCTCCTCCTGTTCTAGGGTTATCACAGGTCAAACCACTTCATAGCCACTCAAGGTACCTGGCCGGGCACATCCCATGTGCTGCAATGTATGCTGCCTGCTCTCTGCCTTCCCTGCTTGGTTCCCTGTCTGCTTTCTTGTCTGTCTGATTCCCATTCTCTGCCTGGGTCTCTTGGCATCTGCTGTCAGTCCTTGACCTTTTTCTGTATTTGTGTCTCCCAAATGTGATCAGTCTCGCCATGTTGCCCTTGTCTACCTGTCTCCATGGTTGTGTGTGCAAAAGGGGTAGCCCTCAAGGGTGGGTTGTGCTTCTAAGTTTAGTGGCTATCTGGGTCCTGGCTGTGTCTCATCTGGCCATGTCTCTTCTGCTCCAACTGTCTGTCCATCCATCCATTCTTCTTGAAAATTTGCCTCTATGGCCTGGGAATCTGCCCTTCTGCTCTGCTTCCCAGGACCCACTCAGCATGACTAGTTTCCTTAATATTCCTCACCCCAGGGCCCTGCAGGCATGGATTGGAAGTTGGTGGGATAAATGTGGGGTTAGCATAGAGCCCCGCGAGGGCCCAGAGAGCCTCTGGTCTGAGCAGAGACTTTGCTAAGGGACAGGTGGCTGCCTGTGCCCACAGGGCCAAAGCCTGAGATGATCTACGATTTCTGGCGCATGGTGTGGCAGGAGCACTGCTCGAGCATCGTCATGATCACCAAGCTGGTAGAGGTGGGCAGGGTAAGCGGGGCTGGGGGGGACACTGGGGGCAGAGTGGGCCCTGGCGGATGCGAAGAGCCCACTGAGTCCTGGCTTGTGGGGGCTGTAGGTGAAGTGCTCACGGTACTGGCCGGAGGACTCAGACATGTATGGGGACATCAAAATCACGCTGATGAAGATGGAAACGTTGGCCGAGTACGTCGTGCGCACCTTTGCTCTGGAGCGGGTGAGTCCCCCGTTTCTGTTCCCCACAGTGCCACCCCACCTCCCTATCCAGGGAACATGAGGGGTGAGGAAGAACACTGTCTTGCTTGGCAAGGAAGCTGGTTGGAAAGGGCTTGCTGGAGTCCCTGAGGAAGGATGGGAGGTAACTATCGGCTGGTGACTCCAAGAGGAATTTGAAACAATGAAGTTAGTGACGGTGGCTCCCAGGTGGTGGCTCCTACCTGTGCATGGCACTGTGCTGAGCCCACCACAAATGCTGTTTCGCTCCATGAGTTAGACGTGTTTTTCCACTATCTCCCTCCTTTTTTTTTTTTTTTTTTGTGGGCGTGCTCGGGATGCAACCCAGAGCCTCATGAAGGCCAGGCAAGTGCTCTACCAGGGAGCGCACCCCCAGCCCTCCTTAATCCCATTTAACACATAAAACAAGTGAAGCTCGCAGTGGTTGTGTCAGACATCAGATGCCACCGAAGTCAGTGACTGGCTGGCAAGTCTGGTCCATGAACCTTTTGATGGCTCTGCAAACTCCTCAGAGCAGGCCCAGTTTCTCCCTTGAAACTAAGGCCCAGAGTCACAGTGATCTGCTAGGGGCTTCAGTAGCAGAGGTTTGAGTACCAGGCAGACCCAGGTGCAAGTCATCCGTGTCTGTCTGTGCAGCTTTGGGAAAGTGACTTCTCCGCGCTGGACCTTGTTCTCCCCGCTACAGTGGACGTTTATCTCTATTAGACCAGTAATAAAGCTCACCGGAAAATAAGGAATGAGATGCTCGCCACAGTGCCTGGCACACAGCACATGCCTAGCAGATGCTGCCAGTGTCACTGACTGTTATTGTTGTGCCTGCAGAGAGGATACTCTGCCCGCCACGAGGTCCGCCAGTTCCACTTCACAGCCTGGCCAGAGCATGGTGTGCCCTACCATGCCACTGGACTGCTTGCCTTCATCCGGCGTGTCAAGGCCTCCACACCACCTGATGCTGGGCCCGTGGTCATCCACTGCAGGTGGGGATGATGGGAATCCCAGGGAGGCAGACTGGAGTGGGGCAGGTTCCGCTAAAGAGAGATTTGTCTGGCCTCAGCCTGCTTGGAGTCAGGACAGGAGAGAATCATGCACATGACCCTTTAGCCCTTAAGCTTTGGCTCTTGTGTTGGTGCCACATACACCCCGGAGCCCAGTGGCTGTGCTCGGCCCAGATGCTGAGCAGGATTGAGCCATGGAGGAGGCCTTGGGGTGAGCAAGGCCCCAGGCATATCCAGGCCAGCTTCAGTAAGTGTTCATTGCACACCTGCAGGCTAGGTTTGGCCCCAGGACTGGAAAGGATGTCACTTATTTGTCCCTGAATCCAGAGGGCCCTTGGCTTGGTTTGGATTGGTTCCTGTGACTCCAGCTGCCCTTCCTCTCTCTGCTGTGTTTTCTGTCTGATTCCACATCTTACTCCTGCCTTTCTTGCCCTGAAGAGCTTAATCTCTTAGCTCTGGGCTTCATCAAGTTGTCTGGGCCCACAAGGTCATGGCCTCTGTGGTTTGTCCTGGCTCCTCTACCTGGACTTTTATCAGCTTCCTGGTCTCCCTACACAGCAGACTCTGTCTCCTCTCTGCCCTGCCACCTCCAAGCCGTCTATTCTTTGATTTCTTTAGATCACTTTGAGATCCCATGTTCTGAAAATAAAAGCTTCACTGATATATAATATACTTAAAGTACACTTAAATTACAAAAATCAAGTGTGTAACTTTGAATTTTCATAAATGTATATACATCTATAGCTCTGCTCAGAGAAAAAGCAGAACATCAGCAGAACTCAGAGGCCTCATTAACTTAGTTCCAGAATGTCCTCTATCCCAGAACAATCACAATCCTGACTTCTAAGCTATAGTTTTGCCTGTTTTTTTTTTTTTCCCTGAGACAAGGTCTTACCATACAGTTCAAGGTGAATTTGAACTCACCTTGAATTTGTAGCCCAGGCTGGTCTTGAACTCTTGGTGAGCCTCCTGTCTCAGCCTCTTGAGTGCTGGGATTATAGGCATGTGCCTCATGCCTGGCCAATCTTGCCTGGTTTTGACCATTGTATAAATAGAATCTTACCACATGTTGTCTTTGCTTCCTAACTTCTTTCCCTTAACCTTATGTTTATAAGGTTCATGTATACTGTATCATCTTCTACTGGGTGAATAAAATACAATATGTTTGTCCATTTTGCTGTTGAGAGGCATTTGAGATGTTTCCAGTTTTGAGCTCTTAGGAATAGTGGTGCTAAAATAAAGCAGCAGTACACGTCGCTGGGCCCCAAAATGCACATGTTCCTGTGACTATGTCTATAGGAGTAGAACTGTCATCTGTGACCATCCAGCCTCAGTAGATACTGTCAGTTTTCCTAAACCTCCATCATTAGTGTCTGGGGCATCCTGTTGCTATATTTCCCCACCAGCACTTCAATGCCACCATTTTCAGGCTGGAATCTTGGTGTCATCTTTGACCACTCCTCCTTCTACTTAACTCTGCTCAACCTGGTGCTGACATGTGTATCACAGTGATGGCTGTAACACAGCCCAGCTCTTGATGAGCTCTGAGTGGAATCAGGGTGACAGCCACCTTGACAATGACCGCATAGCAGGAAGAATGTCTTAATAAAAGCCTGCCAGCTTGCTCTGGGAGCTCAAAAGAATGACACCTGCCTGGAAGCCTTGGAGGATCCACTGAATATATGAATTGGTGTGAGTGTGTAGGGTTTTGAAGGATGGGCAGGAGGAAGGAACATTCTTCGACTGAGCTCTGAGCATCATTGTTGACTCTGCCCCCAGACTCAGCTCCTAAGTTGGTGCAGCTTCACCCCTGTATTCTCCCTCTTCCTTGCACTCCTGTCCTTCCTTGAGTCCTATCTCCAGTTTTGTCCTTCGTCACATTGCACTAGAACTCTCCCCTCAGCCCAGTTACTGGCTCCTTCCTGCTGGGTCACCTTTCTGTGTCCCTGCTCTCTGGGTAGTGTAGACATGGACAGGTGCATGGTCCTCCTCTACTCATCTCCTGGGTCCTACACTCCCTTCCAAAGGCTCTAATGTGGGCTGGGCCTCTCTGTCCCCAGCGCGGGCACTGGCCGCACAGGCTGCTATATCGTCCTGGATGTGATGCTGGACATGGCGGAGTGTGAGGGTGTCGTGGACATTTACAACTGCGTGAAGACCCTCTGCTCCCGGCGTGTCAACATGATCCAGACTGAGGTGCGGGAACCCCAGGAGTTCAGAGTGGCCGAGTGTATGTGAAGGGTATTCTGTAGGCTCTTCCCTTCTGGGATCTTCTGTGACCTTGGGGTGCCAGCCTCCTGGTTTGTCCCAAACCCAGTCCCATGATGGTATGCTGAGGTCAAAGAGCAGTGGGTTCTGTTAAGACATGCCTGGGTTTATATTCTCACTAGGTCTGTGACCTAGGACCCTCCTGTCACCTCACAGCACACCTGGGGAGTTCTAACATAGCTGTGGAGGTTGCTTCCAGGAAGGTCAGACTCCACCTTGGAGTCCCTCTTCTTCAACCTTGAGCTTGCTCATGTCCCTCTCCTGTGCAGATTGCCAACTCCCAGTTCCTGCCTTATTCTCACATTCTCCTCTCCTGCTTCAGGAACAGTACATCTTCATCCACGATGCCATCCTGGAGGCCTGTCTGTGTGGGGAGACCACCATCCCTGTCAATGAGTTCAAGGCCACCTACCGGGAGATGATCCGAATTGACCCTCAGAGTAATTCTTCCCAGCTTCGGGAAGAGTTCCAGGTGGGAGGGGATGAGCGTGTGTGTGTGTGTATACATGCGTGTGCTTGCACATGCACTGAGACTCCTCAGTACTGTAGCCATTGGGGGCCAAGTAGGAAGGACCAGACTGAGACACAGCTGGAGGGACAGAGTTGGACAGTGGAGGAGGTGATGTCCAAAGTGGTTAAGACCCCAGGCTTTGGAGTCAGATAAACCTGGGTTTAGATTCTGACTTATCTATTTAGGAGCTGTAAGTAGCCTGAGAAAGTCACTTTATTCTTAGCTTTATTTCCCAGAAAACAAAGGTAGTTAATATCGCCCTTGCGGTGTTTGGATTTACCAGGGTTTTTTGGTTACAAATGATGAAGAGCCAGCTCAAGAGCTTCTGGAACTGCAGGGTCTAAGGGATGGTTCAGCTTCAGTTGTGGCTGGATCCAGGGCTCAGATGATGATGGCAGCACTTTTTTTAAAAAAATTTTTCTTTTTTCTTTTTTAAAGAGAAAAAAAACATGTAAAGGGTAGAGATAATACAGAATTTAAAAAAAACAAACAGTAAGAAATCACTAGTTGATAAATTACATATTGTCCTCTTAGAAATAGTTGTAAAGCATACAAAGTAGATATTCAAACAGTGAGACTGTAAACAGCTACGCATGCATGAGTCTCTACAGGTATTTCTATCCTTTCTGTATTAGAGGGAAAAACAAAACATAGCAAGACAAGACAAAACCAATTCCTATAAAAACATGAAACCAAAAAGTTGTATAAAACCACAGTACAAGATGATTTACAATAATTACTATGTTGTTTCTTATTATCTTCGATAGAATTGTCTGTATCATCAGGCATAATTGAATATAGCAGTATAATTGAATATAGCAGTACATAACAATATTAGTAAAAATAAAACACTGTAGACAGTATAAAACTTCAAAGGCAGGTAATAATCAAGCCAGAGTGGATATTCTAGTGGATCTTGTCATCTTCAGTGCAGTTGGATGGCAGCACTTTTTCTCTGTGCACTTTTGGTCCTGTTTTCTTGTTCTTGGCTTTGTTCTCAGATCCATAGTTCCCTGCATTGCCAGGCTCATGTCATCTTTCTGGATAGGTAATTCTGGGAAAAGACCCTCACAGCCCCCAACATCCCCTAGACTAGTCTCTCATGTGCCTGTCCCTGGCCCAGCCACTGAGGCTGGAGAGATGTAGCTCACTGATGGGTCCAACGCCTCCTCATTTACATGGCAAGAGAACCCCCAGCAGTCCTTTCCACTGCGGGGTCCCTTCATGGGATCAGGTGCCCCAAGACAGGTGCTGGTGCTCACACTGGTGTTGGGTGATCTGTGGGAAATGCAGCCAGTGATTCCAGGAAAAGGGTGTCAGGCTTTGGGGATCAGACTTGAGTTCCCTGTGCGGGATCCCTACCAAGAGTAGAGGCTGAGACCCGCAAATCCAGATGCGGGAGGCCTGCTGGCAGAGGAGCAGAGAAGATGCCCAGAACTCTGGCTTGGTTTAGTGCCGATGCTTAGGACCAACACTGTGTTCAGATGGGGTCCAAACCATGGAAGGTGACCACTCTGCTGGTACCTGCAGTCCACTTTATGGCAGAGGTGGGGTTCAGGGATTGTGTCATTGATAGCACTCATAAGATAGTAATGGTCCTTACTATGCCTCCTACATTTTATTTTATTTTGTTTTGTTTTTGGTATTAGGGATTTAGCACAGAGTCTTTGCATTGAGCTATGTCCCAAATACTTTAAAAAATTTTTTCTAGGGTCAGTGGCATAAGCACCTGCCTGGCAAGCATGAGGTCATGCTGGTACCTGGTACAAAAAAAAAAAAAAATTCTGGACAGGGATTTAGTAAGTTGACTAGGCTGCATTTGAACTTGTGATCCTCCTGCCTCAGCCTTCCAGAGTGCTAGGTTTACAAGTGTGCAAGCACCCTGCCCAAATTATGTCTTCTTCCTATTAAGCCTTGGTATGCCAGACTCTCCTCAGTGCCTGGCATTATCTCGCTTTATCCTCCTACCAGCCCCACAAAGTAGACAGATTATCTTCCCCTTTTACCGCTGAGGGAAACTGAGGCTAAGAAGGAAATTAGTTTGTCTTAAGGTAACGCTGGCGGCAGGGAGACAAACCATAGTCTCTGGAGCCCAGTCTGGGCCCTGCGAGGCCTGTGGACAGGCAGCCTGGTTCTGTCTTCTCTCCTCTCTGGAGTTGGTGACCTAGCCAGTGTCCTTCCTGGGGCCGTGAGGAGGCTCAGCAGGCACTGGATGCACCTCTCCCTCCTGCCTCCTGCCTGGCAGACGCTGAACTCGGTCACCCCGCCGCTGGACATGGAGGAGTGCAGCATCGCCCTGCTGCCACGAAACCGCGACAAGAACCGCAGCATGGACGTCCTGCCTCCCGACCGCTGCCTGCCCTTCCTTGTCTCTACTGACGGTGACCCCAACAACTACATCAATGCAGCCCTGACTGATGTGAGAGCTTGGGGGTGCAGTGGGCTCTGGATCTCCCATTTCCAGCAGCCTCTGGAAAGGTCCAGGGGTCAAAGGGGCAGAGCTGAGGGCCCTGGTGTGCGTGTGTGCGTGTGTGTGTGTGTATGTGTGTGAGACACTTCCCCATTCTGGGGTGACCTTCTTATCTCAGTTGATCGTCTACGCAGGGTGTTATTCAATCCAGTGCTCCCCTTGAGTTCTCTCAGCCTGAGTAGCAATCTAGGCTGTGGAGTTCAGGCAGGGCTGTTTCTAGGACCAAGCATAGTTCCCTTGGCTGAGTAGGATGAGTGATTCCGGGGCCTGTGGCTGGGGAGTCCTTGAGGGTTTAGGTTGGGACTTGAGACCTGATATTGGAGCTGGCAGAGTTTGTCCTAGGGAGCTCAAGCTTACCCTGCTCCGAGACCTGACCTGGAATCATGACTTGCTCCATGGCCCTACCCAGCTGTGTTCTGAAGACTTAGGAGCCATTTCTAAGTCACATTCCGTGTCCCATCCCAAAGGGCTCAAGCTTCTTTCTGTGTATTGCTGACAGAGCAGGAGATGGGTGGTAGGGTTTGAAGGCCCAAGATGCTGCCCACTGAGGGAGCATCTGGAAGATGACCCTGGAGAATGGATATGTGACCAAGGGCTGGCTGTACCTCTGCCCCTCGATCAGACCAGCTTGCCCTCCCGCATGCAGCTCTGCCCCCACGGGTCATTCCTTGCCTTAGTAACAGGCTGCCTATATGGCATGGATGGGACAGTGGGAGGAAGGGGCCGAGCCAAGCAAACTCCAGGGGGTTGATGAAGGAGGGTGGCGTGGCTGCGTGCAGCACCACTGGATGTTCCCCGCCGTGAAGGTGAGAGATGGGAGCTCTGGGTGTAATTCAGACAAGGGACCGGATCCCAGGAGGCTGAAACAGCCTTTAGGGCTGGGGCTGGGGCCAGGGAATAGGGGTGTAGGGGAAGAACTCAGGAGAGGGAGGGGGACAAGGCAGGACACCAGGGAAAGAAAACTTGAGGCTGCAGTTCTGGTGGGGAGAAAGTTGGGTACCAGCTCAGCTGGCAGGAGGAGGCAAACAGAGTTGATGCCTGCACGGTGGAGGGTGGGGTCTCTGACCCTTGTGCTTGTGGAGTTGGAAATGGCCTAGAGATTTATTTATTCAGAAATATTTATTGAGCCTCTACAGTTTGCCAGGCAGAGGCCATATCCTGAAAACTCTGCTGTCTGGGCCTTGCATTTGGGAGGTAGAATGAGACAGTTTGCAAATAAATATGCAATGGAACGCCATGCATGGGAATTTCTACAGGCAGAAGGCTTGTTAGTGCCTGGCTGTTTTTGATGGGGTGGTAAGGGAAGGCCTATTTGGGAAGGTGACAGACAGTTAAGCAAAGACCAGAAGGAAGCAAAGGAGTAAGTATGCAGACATTTAAAAAATTGAGTTTAAGTAGTAGAGATAGCAGATGCAAAGACATAGGGACAGGGAACAAGCTTGGCTCCACATTTGAGAATCTTTTGTTGTCTAGTTTGTGGGGAGCCATGGACTTGGGCACAACAGGCTGGGAGCCCACCCTGTCACTCAGAGCTCAGTGTGCTGATAAGCCTATGAAAGGGGCCTGTGGGCTGCCTGGTCCTGCCTGGTCCTGCAGGCTCAGCTGTGCAGCTCGGGTGGGCTGAGTGGGAGGACAGCCTGTGTTGGATTCAGCCCACACGGCTCTGCTGAATGCTGTTTCCCTGCAGAGCTACACACGGAGTGCGGCCTTCATCGTGACCCTACATCCGCTACAAAGCACCACACCTGACTTCTGGCGGCTGGTCTACGACTACGGGTGCACCTCCATCGTCATGCTCAACCAACTGAATCAGTCCAACTCCGCCTGGGTGAGAGCCCTGTGAGCCAGTGCCTCCCTCTCTTCAAGGGCACAGTCTTCAAAGTCAGAAGTTGGTGTTCAGCTTTGCCACCTGTTTGTTGTATGGCTGCAGACCAGTCATACTGCCTCCCGGGGCCTGGATACCCTAATCTATAAAACAGGGGTGTCAGACAGGAGCACTGCTGCAGTAAGTGGAGGACTTGGCTTTGTATTTATAGTCTTATGTACAAACTACATACAGTGACCTGGAGGTAGAGGCTTCAGATAGGAAAGTGAAGAACATTAAGACCCAAAGAGGTGAAGTGTCTTCTCCAAGGTCCTATATATAGCTCAACTAAACTGCCCATCCATCATGAGGGCCTTTGAGGTAGAGTGAATTCGAATCTGTTTTCCAGCTGTTGGACCCAGGGTAAGTTCACCGAGCTTTATGAGCCTCCGTTCCCTTCTCTGTAGACTGGGGATCATCACAGGACCTGTTCTTATGGGGCACTGTCCTGTGTCTGGTGCATAGTAGGCAGTCAGCACCTAGCAGGTCTATTTAGCTTTCCAGTGGCTGGGATAAAATACCCGCTTCCTGCAACTTGATAGTTTATTTTGGCTCATGGTTTTCAGAGGATTCAGTCTATGGTTGGTTGGGTCCTAAGCAGAGAAATAGCATGGCAGAAAGACATGGTGAAGGAAAACTGCTCACCCATGGCAGCCAGGAAGCTGAGGAGCTGAGAACAAGAATACACCTTCCAAGTCACCACCCCAGTGACCCATCTCTTCTGAACAAGTCCTTCCTCCCAGCAGCACATTTAGCTTCTGAAGTTGGCCCAGACACTGGCTCAGTGACCTCACCATGGGGACGGCCTCTCTGACTCTTCTGTCCCAGCTGGGGCCCCTGGGAAAGTAGATGCTCAGCCTGCCTGGTCATGTGCTTGTAGGTCTTGTATACTCCAGAGGGTCAGGAGGATGTTCTGTAAAATGAGCGCAACAGAGTCTTACTGACTGCCTGGAGGAGACCTTGAAGACTGGGCTCTTTATGAGTCCGGCCCTGGTGACATGAGCCGTGACCCAGGACGGCCCATGATGGGCTCCAGGCTCTGTGGATCTGGAATGAGTCCCAGCTGTAGCAGAAGCCAGTCTTGTTGAGGTGGGGGCAGGGACCTAGAGGGGGCAGGACCACTCACTGCTCATGGAGTTGCTCATGCAGTCAGCTAACTTTTCCCAAGGACTGCTCCCTGCCAGACCCTGCTGGTGGCAACGGGAACAGAGGGAGAAGATCTGGCCTCCTAGATATCATGGTCCAGTGGGAAGCAGATACAGACCAATAGTTGTAGCACAGATGGGAAGACACAGAGCTGACAGAGACACAGAAACCTGGGAGTTAATGGATTGAGGGCTTCCTAGAGGAGGCAGTGTCTGAGCTGAGATGTACAGGGAGGGCAGAGTTCAGTAGGTATGGAGATGGGGGAAGAGTGATGGATAGATGATGGGATACATGTGCCAAGGAATTCCTGGACCCCAGGCAAAAGAAGAAGCTAGTGTCTTTTCTTCATGGGACCGTGGTCTTAAGAGGGAAGCAGATGAAACATGATGTCATATAGGTTGTGTTTGGGGGCCATCCTCAGAAGTGACTGTTGCCCTCATGATCTTCATCCCTGCTGTGTGCTGAGCACCTACTCTGTGCTGGGCATAGCACAGGGCCAATCAACCTTAGGAGTCACAATAACCCTACAAGACAGGTCCTGTGATAGTCCGCAGAGAAGCAAATGGAGACTTACGGAGGTGAGACAGCTTGCCCTGACTTTACAGATGGGGGAAACTGGGCTCAGAGAGAAGGAGAGTTGCCAAAACTCCAGGAAGAGGACCCCAGAAGTGGGGGTCTGGGCTGCCCAGCCTGTAGGAACTGAATATACCTGTGTATGTTTTGGCTGGTGGAGGTTGCACCTCCCCTCTCTCTAGTCTGTGGTCTAGCAGGAACAGGCATGCAGTCCCCTGACTTTATGGAGAGCCCTGGACAGCAGTGGGGTCCTGAACTGTGTTGTAGCTTAGCATACCCCAGTTTTGTGAGTGGTGCTAAAGGCAGAGGCAGTAAGAGAGAGGCCAGGAAGTTGGTTCCAGGATGAGTGTGATCTAGGCCTGTCCATGGAAGAAGGCAGATTTATACAGAGTGTGTGTGTATGTGTGTGTGTGTGTGTGCACATGTGAGCACGAGCGTGTTAAGGTATAGGTTTCTAGTTACACAGCAGTGGCTCACGGCACTGATGTGAAGGATTTGTGCACCTGATCTGAGCATGTCTGTGAAGAATGCACTGGGGCAGGTGTGCCCTGCAATCTGACGGTGAGTAGGGCAGCAGGGACCACTGCAGTGAGGAGGGCAGCTGCAGGGGAGGCTAGAGTGAGGGTGGGCCTGGGTATGGCAGCTGCAGGGCAGGTGTGGGGCCCTGGTGCTGGACTGGAGGAGCCCAGCCTGGCCTTACCCAGCCTCTTTTCCCTGCGCCCGTGCCCTAGCCCTGCCTGCAGTACTGGCCAGAGCCAGGCCGGCAGCAGTATGGCCTCATGGAGGTGGAGTTTGTGTCTGGCACAGCAGATGAAGACTTGGTGGCCCGAGTCTTCCGGGTACAGAACATCTCTCGGGTGAGTGAACCTGAAGGGGGAGAACTGGGGTGACGACTGGAGCGCTGTTTAGAGCTGTGCCCCTGATGCTCACGCACCCTGGCCGGCTGCCTATGCCCCCAGCTGCAGGAGGGCCACCTGCTGGTGCGGCACTTCCAGTTCCTGCGCTGGTCTGCCTACCGGGACACACCAGATTCCAAGAAGGCTTTCCTGCACCTGCTGGCTGAGGTGGACAAGTGGCAGGCGGAGAGTGGGGATGGACGCACCATTGTACACTGCCTGTGAGTGCTTGTCCTGTGGGAAGGTGGATAGAGGGGTTGGGGAGCCAGGACAGAGGTCCGATCTGAGAGAGAGATTCAGGACTGGCCTCAGAACCCTGGGGCTCCCAGACAGTGGTGGCCTAGCCCTTCTCCAGCCAGCCCAAACCATTCAGCTTCAGGGATGCAAAATCAACCCGGGAGAACTGCCCAGTCTCCTCTGTGTGATGTTTGACTTCACCGGTTTAATTAAAGAGAGTCTTTTGTCAGAATCTTTCACCCCATGAGATTGTTAGCACTATTTTTATGCCAGTGGAATTCTAATCTTTGTTTATGCGCGCATGCACTGTTTTAATTAATTAATATCCCTGTTCCATTCATAAGCCCTGTGTCTGGGTGCAGTCACTCCTTTGCTCCCCACTTTTTAGGCCAGGCCCCGCACAGAGCAAAGTTCCAGTTGGGGCTGGTTCTCAGGGCCTTCAGTTCTAGAGGGAGGGACCCCTGGAAAAGGACTCGGGCCTATTTGGTCTCCCATCTCCCAAGGTGGGTCCCACACATGGAGTCCCAGGAACAGAGGGCAATGCAGGGAGGGGAGGCGAAGGTCTCTAGTGGGAGGCTGCCATTTGCCCGGTTTGCAGCTCCGTGTATGGGCTCTGTGCCCAGCTGTGGTGATTGGTCTTGCCAAGGTTCATTTTCTGTCTTGTTCCCCTGGTGTTTGCCTACTGCTCTTCTGCCACCCTTGTGTTTTTCTCTTGGAGCGTCTGGCCGAATCTGCAGTTCCTTTCTCCTTGAGGACATGTCTTTTTTGCCTTGCCTTGGCATAAAGCTTTGGATGCCAGTCTGTCTCTGAGCTGCCTCTACCCTGGTCCTGCTGTGGTTCTTTGGGTCCGACCCATCACGCCTGGCTCTGTTCCCCCCTCCTCACTCTGCCACTCACTCCTTGCTCTAACCTTTGGCTCCTCCTTGCTTGGTTTCCTAGCCCCAGTCTTTGCCCTTGGCCCTTTGACTCCTTCCTTTTCAACCTTGAGCTCTCTGACCACCCCCTTTTGATTGCCTGGCCCGCCTGTCACCTTTGCTTTTCCATGCCCCATCTCCAAACCCTTTGTGTCTTGTAGAAATGGAGGTGGCCGCAGTGGCACCTTCTGCGCCTGCGCCACGGTCCTGGAGATGATCCGCTGCCACAGCCTGGTGGATGTTTTCTTTGCTGCCAAAACTCTTCGAAACTACAAGCCCAATATGGTGGAGACCATGGTGAGGTCCTTCCTGGTTCATGCCAGGCCAGGCTTCTCAGCCTCTACTTCCCTTACCTGGTCTGTGGGCCTTGGTTCTGGTCCTGTGGTGTCAGAACATTACCCCCATTTCCCCTTCACCTGTAGGGCAGGCCAGAGTGCATGCTTGCCCTCTACCCAGTGCAATGCCAGTCCAGGCTCACAGCCCTTCTCTCCCTCTCCCCAGGATCAGTACCACTTTTGCTACGATGTGGCCCTGGAATACCTGGAAGGGTTGGAGTCAAGATAGCGGGGCCCTGGCCTGGGGCACCCACTGTGCACTCGGGGCCAGGCCCACCACACCCAGCTGGAGAGGAACTGTGCCCCTAACTCTGCTCAGCCATAGCCTCATGGGGAAAGCTCTGGAGTGGGTGCTGGGCCTCCTTTGCCCTTCCACTGTGGGCAGCATCTTTCAGTATGTCCATTGGCAAACTATGGACCAAGGAGGAATAAGACTGCAGCCCAGCCCCACTTCCAGCGGGTCCTGTAGGCACAGTGACAGCGGCTCGGACCAGCTCTGGGGGACTCAGGCTCAGCCCCTGACTGTCCTAGCCATTGGCAGAGATGACTGAAGCCCTGCAGAGAGAGTGTCCCAGGCCAAGGTTTCTGCCCAACATGGACCTTTCGACATGAGTGGAGGGTGCACTGCGGCTTGGCATCTGGCCCCTGAGGGTTCTGGGCAGGCTGGGCTCTGCCCTGATTTAGCTGTGGGACACATTGACCATCCTCTTCAAGGGAACTGTAGTGCCCTCCTCCACCCCACAGACTCCTGCAGCCTCTGGGGTGTTTTTCTCACCATCCCTGCCCACTTCTGCTTCTCTGCTATGTGCTCTGAGCTTCCTGGAACCAGGATCTGCCCATGCCTACCAGGCCCCATGTGGGGCTCCTTCCCTGCCTGACCCAGTGTCTGCAGAATGAAGTCGCCTCAGTCCTCTCCTCCCATAGCCTTCAGACCTCCGTGGCTTGGTTCTGCTCACCTCAGGCCAGTGACAAAATGAGAGGCTGAACCAGAATCCCTGGGGTTAGGGTCCCTGTGGCTCCTGGTCAGGCTGCCCACTGGGGAGCAGGCAGCGCTAGAGCAGGGCTGGCCCCAACCCCTGGAGCTCAACTCTGGGATGGAGGATCAGTGCTTTTTTTGTTTATTTTGTTGTTTTGATGGGTGGGCGGGAAGTTGTCTTTAAAGAGGGGCAGGCCACACCCCCATTTCGTGCCTCAGTTTCCCCATCTGTAAACTGTAGATATGACTACTGACCTACCTCACAGGGGGCTGTGGGGAGGCATAAAGTAATGTTTGTAAAGCGCTTTGTAAATAAATGTGCTCTCTGAATGCCACCAAGTGACCCTGTGTGTGTCTGATCAGCCTCCTAGCATAGTGTGTGTGTGTATCTGGCCTTGATTTTTCTATCTGTAAAATGGTACAGATATGGACCAGAGCATTCCTCACCTACTCGCAGAGGTGATTTCAGGTGATCTTGGCCCTTGCTACCTCTGCCTAGAGCTTTGAAGGACTTCCTGAAACAGTGGGTTTCATCTTGAGACCCCTGAGGCCATATTGCTGCCATACAGCTGCCTTGGGACCAGTGTCAGAGTTCAACTCTTTCTGTGGTTGTGTGGGAGACCCCAGAGACAGGCTCCACCAGCTGCAGGACCCTGGGAGAGTCAGCTGCGCTCTCTGGGCCTCAGTTTCTCATCTGTAAAGTGGGGGCAGTCCTGGGGAACCAGATGAGATAGTGATTAAGGGCCTCCTAGAGTGCCGGTGGGCTGAAAGGGCTCAGTTTACAACGTGAGGCAGAGGTGGGGCAGAGGAGGGACATCCCTGCTGGGCACGACTATCCAGATGCCCCAGCCCAGCCCATTCCCTGTCCAAGCTCCCTTATAAAGTGGAATGGAAGGAGCAGAGGGCTGCCGACAGGGGCTCAAGTCACTCCTGACTCTCACAAACTTGTTCTGTGACCTTAAGCAAGACACTTCCTGTTTCTGGGCCAGTTTCTTCATATAAAAACTGTCTTATACTGATTCTGTTCACCCTGACTTTTTGTGGGTTAAAGGATATGACCCCTTCTAATGACCTCGTAGTGCAGCCTTTCATCTGAATTATTACTGGGCAGTTACCAGCTCCCTTGGCTAGACCACAGACTGACCCCTCACCCTCGTTGTGAACTGACTGCTGCTTTACCTGGTGGACCCCAGAGGCATGACCCAGATCCTGGCGAAGCAATAGAATGTGACTCGTTTTGACCACCAGAAAGTGGTTGAAGTGACAGTATGTGAATTCGGGATCCGATTTCAAGAGGCCTTGCAGTGTTTGCTTTTGTCCTCTTGGAACACCACCCTTCATGTAAGGAACCTCTCTTATCTGGATGATTCGAGGGTACCTGAAGGAGGACCAGCACATCCCACAGGCAGTCAGTACCAGCTGCCTGACCCATGAATGAGGCAAACTTGGACTTTCCAGCACAGCGGACCTATCAGGTGAGTACAACTGCATGAATAAGTTTAGAAGAAACTGCCCAACCAGCTTCTAGAATTGGGAGCAATCATAAACGGTTCTTTATATAGCTAATAAGTTTTGGGATCATTTGTTATGTACCCATAGCTAACTGATACACACCTGTTCTGGGCAGTGTGGATGCAGCTTTGCTCTTTGCTCTATAATGGTTAAGCTCCTCAGGGGCAGAAGTATTTCTGTGTTAATGTTGCTCTTTCCATTACTCTTCACAGGGTTTGTCTTGGAGCTGGTGCTTGAGAAATGCTGGCATTTGGAAGAAGTGTTGGACCGCCTGTCTGCCTGTCTGACCTTACAGTCTTCTAGGGGAGGTGTGGGGCGGGTTGTATATCCAGAGAATCAAGAAGCCACCCAGCTCTACTCCCTACTAGTGTGACCTTGTACAGACTGTTAACTTCCCACAATAAATGTGATACCTACTTGCAAGATTGGTTTGAGATCTAGAGATAAAATATTTAAAAAGAGCTGGCGTACTCCCTGGTGGCAGAATTGGCTTCAGTAAAGGACATCTCATATCATGATGCAGATGGTCCCTGATTTATGATATTTTGATTTGTGATTTTTTTAACTGTATGATGATGCAAAAGTGATAAATATTCAGTGGTAACTATATTTCAAAATTTGAATTTTGATCTTTTCCCAGGCTGGTGATAAAGTACAATACTGTCACAGCCCCTAATCAGCCATATGATCAGGAGACAAAATAACCGGCACTCTGCGGTACACTGTGTTGCTAAACTCTGGTGTTTAGTAGATTAGGTGGATTAAATGTATTTTTGACTTAGGATATTTCCATCTTAGCATGGGCTTATTGGGACATAGTAACTTGAGGAGCGTTAGTATTGCAGTCCCTGGATAAAAATGGTGATTATTACCTTTTGTTTAGCCGCTATTCCTGTGTTTGATGCTTTGTAACCTTTATCTCTTAATGCACACAGCTCTTTAGGGGTTTCTTACTCTTCCTTCTAGAGATGAGGAAACAGGTGCCAGGAGCGAGTTTCCTCACTGCAGGGCTCTTGGCTGTTACATGGCAGTCAGGACTCGAACCCTCATTTAGGTTGACTCAGAAGCCTGAGCCGTCAGCTGCTCCGTGCAGCTGGGGTGGTGTCAGCAGCCTGGATCTCTCCTCAGTGCAAGTCCACAATAGCACCTTGGGGCCTGGGCATGGATTTGCAGGTGCTGTGAAAGGTGTCTGGTGGTGACCTCTTGGACAAGGTGGCCCGGAGCACAGGAGATGGATGGTCCACAGGGCTCTGCCAACAGGTGTGAGTAGAAGCCTCCACCTTCCCCGCCCAGGCCTGACACACAGGGTCTCTACAAGCACAAATGGGCTGGCTGCCTGTTACTGCCAAGAACAAAATTGCTGTTTGTGCCATAATCCGACTGCAGGAGCAGCCAAGATGGTCATTACCGCTCACCACCTCTCTGCATCCTCTGATTGGGACACGCTATGCATCTCAGGTGATGGAGCCGTGACTGATGGATGCTCAGGCCACCTGCAAGTCCTCACTGAGAGGGGCCTGGCTGCTCTCTGTCACGGGGCTCCACTGACTTCCCCTGCTGAGCGTTGATGGGCAGGAGCTTAATGTGCTTTGGCCTCAACGCCCCATGACTGAGGGCGATACAGAAATCACGGTGTTTCCTGGGCAGATGCAGCGGGTCCTGCCAGGCTCTGTCCAACGGTGGAGGAGGTGGCCTTGGCTATGGGACGTGAAGGAGCAGCGCTTCATCTAGGATTAATGATGTTCGGGTCACATTGCTGAGTGCCCTGTGTGGATTGTCACCTGTCGGCCTCCAGTGACCCCTGGAAGGTAGATCCTGTTAGTCCCTTTCACAGACAAGGAGACTGACTCAACGCAGAAGCCACCTGCCCGAGGTCAGAGAGTCGCAGAGGAATGGCAGTGGCCAGAGGGACCCTATGGAAACAACAAACTGGAGCTCATCACCTCCCTGCTCGGACCCTCCAGGGGCTCCTGCTGCTCTGTACTAATGGCTGAGCTCCTTGCTGTGACCTCCTGGGTCTGACCTGGAGCTGAGCCCCATTCCTCCTGTGCCCCTTTGCTCACATGACTTCATCTCTTCTCCTCATCATGCCCAGCTCTGCCTGGTCACTCTTTTCCTCATGACTGGCTCCCTCCTGGTGTCCAGGGCCCAGCTGCAGTGTCCCCCCCTTGAGATTTCCACCAGGAATGCTCCAGATGGCCCTCCTGTCTCCTGTCCCCATCATCCATAGCCTTCCCTATGTCTGTTCCTCGCTGCTTTCTCACAGAGGTGATTGGCATGTCTAGTCATTGGTTGGTTGCTGCCTCCCCCATCAGACTGAGCAGTGAGTGAGCTGGGGCTGAGTAGATTTCATCTTCCTGTGTCCCCTGCTCTGAGTGTAGGACAGGCACATGCCAGCCACTCAGCGTTTGTGGAATGAATGACAGAATTAATGCAGCAGGCATGGGACTCCAGCTCAAGTCTTCTGAGGGGCAGTGCCCAGCTTCTTGAGCAAATCACAGTCAGTCTTCTGGATGGTCAGAGTTTGTGTCATGAGGTTACATTCCAGTGACACTGGTCTACCTCCATGTTGTGTAGTCTTAAGCAGATATCAGTAGGGTTCAGTTTCTGATCTGTCCAGTGAGGAGGTGGAACTAGGCACCTTCTAGAATCCATTCCAAGGAAGGTAGCAGCAGGCTCAGCATCTCCAGAAATAGAGGGGCTGGCACTGCCCAGAAGTGTCCAGGCTACTAGTCAAAGCATCTGCCTTCTGAGCCTGGTGTACTTTTGGACTTCAGGATCGTGGGGCTTTGTGGTGTGGGCTTTGGTCCAGTAGGCCTGCACTATTCCTTCCTTTGGCCTACTGCAGACATAGTTCCTAGTCTTTCTAGAAATCCAGAGAAGTAGGTTGATCAGAACACTTGACATATGATGGACGGGTTGAGAGATGTGAAGCTAATTGCTTAAAGTCACATAGCTAGAAAAGAACCAAGATGGAATTAGAATCCATGTAATGGGACTCCAAAGCTATTGCTCTTAAAATCAGCAGAGAAATACTGGCAGATCTAAACCTGAGCCACAGGAAATTTCTCTTGTCCATGAGTCAGTCTGCTCTCTTGACACTCACTAAAGCCAGGCTCAGCCACGGATGCTATAAACAGGCTAGGCTGAGGCTCACACTCAAATAGGCTCCTGGGCTCAGTGCTTGGCACCTTGGAGGCTGCAGAAAGTGCTGTTGAATGAATGATGGAATGCCGTGAATCTGCAGATGGTGGGGGTGGCCTGACTCAGCAGGAGCCAAGGAACTGAGAAAGCCTTTTGAGGAAAAATGAAATGTGTCTCAACTCACTTCCCACTTATTCCCAGGGGTGGGAAGAGGGAATCTGTCCAGGAATTTTATTTTCTGTTCATTTGAAAGAGGAACAATGTGGCTTTCTTGAACTGTGTTTAGTATGTGACTGCATTTTCTTTTTCAAAGGAGCCGGGGACGTTGCTCCTCAAGGTGACCACTCACGTATGCCTCACCCTCTCCAAAGGCATAGAACCTCTGCTTCTTCCTCTGTCCACTTTGCTCCTTCCATGTCTGCCTCTCTCCCTGCCACTTAGCAGTTTAGTATCTCTGAGCACCGAATGCCCCATTCTTTATCTCGCTTTGTGAAAATGGACTCTGCAGGTCGTCCATGGTAGTCTTGGGCCTTAGGGGGCACTAGAGAACACCAAGGTGAGGGCGGGAAGGCACTTCCCTTCCAGTTTGGTCTCCGTTCCTCTATTTGTTTCCTCAGCTCAGCTCAGCTCAGCTCAGCTCAGCTCAGCTCAGCTCAGCTCAGCTCAGGAGCATGGACCAGCCCCAGATATTCCCTCAGGCCTCAGATCATGATCCCATCTGGAAGCCGCTGAACAGACCGGGCTAGCTCACACTACCTGGCTGACTTCTTGGCCACTGGAGGTTGCATGTTCTCATGATTGCCAGTCCTCCCTGAATGGGTAGAGGACCATCCCCTGAGCCTTCCTGGTTGCTTCGTTACCCACTTTGCCTTAGCGTGGATGCAGTAGCTCATTTTTCTTTTCTTTTTTATTTGTAATTGGAGTCGAACTCAGGGTGCATTGAGCTACATGTTTATTTTTAAAATTTTGATACTGGGTCTCAATCATTAAATCACCCAGGCTAGGCTTGGACTTAATGATCCTCTTGCTTCAGCCTCCCAACATTTTGGAATTACAAGGGTGCACCATCATGTTCAGCAGTAGCCACTTTTTTTGCATTTGCTATCTTTGGCTCTCTGGTTCTCTTTTATCTCTTTGGGGTATTAACTGCCCTTTGCTGTATAACAGATCTTTATATTAAAATTTCCATGTTTGCATTATGGATATTGTCTTTTGTATTATGAATATTGTCATAAATTGGAGAAAAATGTAATTCTGAAACTTGAAGTAGGAACACCTGGCTGGACTCAGATAAAAGGCAGAATTTTGAATCCCTGAGTCACTCTGAACTTCCCTTGCCAAGGGAAATAACTTTCTCTTTTGTGTTTGGGGAGAGTGATTTTCCTTAGATTTCAAACTCTGTGATGACCTTACATGGGCGTGTTCCTAGAAAGACAAGGTCCTACCAGCCACCTTAAGCTAGTCTACAAAGATCCTTTGATGCTATTAGATCCATAAGTAGTGTCAAATCTCTGTGTGTTTCATGGGGTCAGGTACACACTAGGACCCAGGACTAGCTAGTTTATACAACAGAAGAAAGGCAACATTTTGCTAATGATAAGGTTTGACATAATCCTGAGGGATGTTTATGGGAGTTGATTCTAACGGTAGAAAAAAATATACATAGTCATTCTGAATTCATGGAAGTTGATTTGGTATTTAATGTGTTAACCTGAACAGATTAAGTTGGATCTAAAAGTTTACTTCATTGGCTGGCTGAAACTTGAACTTGAAAATGGCTTACATTTAATGAAGTAGAAATAATAGAACCTGCATCGTGTAATGAGGAAGAGGGAATCCAAAGGATTAGGAAGATAGACGTTGGAGTGGGTTTATCATGTATAACCTACACAGCTTCCTCCACCCCACCCTGTTAAAAAAAAAGAACAGAAAATTCCCAGAAGACACTCTCTTGACTGAGACATTGAGAAATACATTACCGAGCGGAGACCCTGTAGCCCCATGGAACTTGGTGGTTGTAGTCCAGGTATCCAGGTAGACTATGAGCTTTCTGATTTCATGGGGAAATAATATCCTGGAGCAGCAGAGAGTAAGTCATATTGCTTCATAGCCAAAGGCTGGAGGGTGCATTTACCACACAGAGAAGCACAAATAGTAAGTAGAACACCATGACTAATAGGAATCTTTGGTGATGAAAGCTGGTCACTATGTCCCAAGGAAGGAGATAGATGGACAACTTACTAGACTATTGCTTGATCTATGTACAGAAAAACCAACCAACCAACCAACCAACCAACCTCTAGTATTGATAACCAAAACCTGACTTGAATCACTGTGTTGGAGAATTGTGGCCTCTCATCCAGTGTCCAGAGCTAACACCAACTCACAGATCAGAGCCTCTTAATTCAGGAGGACCAGGTCCCTTGAGAAAGCTCATGTGATAATGTTGTATTTTCTATACATTTTCCTCCAAGCCTTCTCCACCAGGTCCTATATCCTCTTACTAGAATGATTGCACTTGGAAGAAGAAGGTTCCTTGATCTTTGAGACCTACTAGACATGAACTCTGAATTCATGATAATGCCTGGGGATGCAAAATACCTCTGTGGCCCATCATTTGAACTGGTACTTAGGTAGTCTGGTGAGAGATACTTGGCTCAAGTGTTCAGTTGGTCATCTCCCCAGATTCTGTATAACTAAAACAGGCACACTAAGTAAGTGGGAAAATCCCCACTCCAGGTCTCTGACTCAGGTAGGAAGCCATTATGGAAGGAGGGCAAAATAGAAGATCTTGGAACTTCCTCTATCTACCATGATAGTGAGCTTGAAGCACTTTTCTCTCCCTGAGGGAGCTACAGAGGTTAGTGAAGGCTTGAAATATGCAGAAATGGCAATCCTTATCCCATACCCATTGAGCTTGCCTGTTCGGCCCACACAGAAGTTGTATGTGCTTTGGAATGGCCAGTTAATTAAAGAGTAAACTCTTAGCCATGATATATCACACAAAATAGAAGACTGAAATAGTATGTCATTATTGGGATTGACCCAGAAATATAGTGGGGAAAGAAAATCTTTTCAATGGGTAAGGCTTTCAGGAGTATGTTTGGTTGTCCATTTTGGAATCATAGATGGCCAGAAGTATGGATCCTCACCGATTTAAGAGCAGTTGTTAATGATATGGTTTGACTGGATGATCAGGGCCTTGGCAGGGACAGGACTGGAGGACTGGTGACTAGGAATTCTGGAGAAGAGATGAGTAGGAGTACTCTTCAGAATGTATAGACTGAAGATTTGTGTCCCATGCAAGTGTTCATTAAAGGGCATCACCTTAAAAAGAAGCTTTCAATAACCAGATAAACAACAATATTTTGTTGTTCTGTTTACCCAGCTACCCTTGTGGTTGTCCGATGGGCCCATGAATAAGTGACTTTAGTGATAGGTGCATGGGCTCACAAACATGACCTTCCCTTTACTAAGGGCTACCACTGCTTGACACTCAGTCTCCCAACAGAGAAAACCAACATGAACCCAGGATATGGTATCACTTCCTGAATGGACCAATCATCTGTCCCGTAGCTGGTTGATTTCATTATACCTATTCCATCATGTAGGGAGCAGAGATTCTTCCTTACTGTGATAGTCTGCTTCTGGATAGGGGTTTCTGGACCTGCATAAAATGTTTTTTTTTGTCCTATTTATATATACTCATAAAATTATATATATAGATACTCAACACTATCTCATAGAATTGTATATATGAATACTCAACACTTTCTATATACTCATAGAATTATATCTTGCACCATCATGGTATTCTACACAGAATATCATGCCTCTATTCAAGGAACTTACTTCACATCAAAGGAAATAGAGCAGCAGGCTTATCCATAGAATTAACTGTTCTTACCGCATAACACATCACCTGGAAGTGAATGGTATAATTAAAAGTTGTGGCACCAGTGAAGAGACAAACCTGGAAAGGATGCAACATATGCTTTGAGCCAGACATCGTTGCTCCTCATTGGAATACACGAGTCCATTAATCAAGGAGCAGAAGTGAGGTTTGTTTTGCATCAGCCAAACTTCAGTTAGCAGACAGAAACTATGTTGGATTCACTAAAGAGGAATAAAAAGGAACACTAAGGAACACAAAGACTGAAGGAGAGTATGCAAGGGCTACAACTTGGGAGGGAGGGAAGGAGGGAGGATCCTCCCCATAGCTGGGAATTGAGCTCATTATAAGTTGCAGCCCATTGACTGATGAAAGCTCATGTTTTCCAGGTCAGAGATGGTCTAACGGTGGTAAGGGGCAGAGAACTGCTTGCTGAAGTGCTGATGAAATTTGGAAGCTGCCTTAAGGGTTTGCTTTTGAACTTGCTAGTAAACTAGCTGGGGCACTGCCAAGAAGGTTCTCAGCATGTTGCGGGTGGTGGGGAGGTAGGACGTCACCCCTGGGAAGATGAATGGAAATAAGATGGGGCTCCCATTGATCTTGCTTCTGGAAAGCCAGTTGTGAGGGTGCTGCTGCTGTCCCTAGGGAGTTGCTCCACTGAGTGTTCTTCTACATGTTACCTAATGCTGCAGGAGCAGGAAGAAACAGTGCAGCTGGAATCAGATAGTGCAGCTAGTGTCCTACCAGTGCCATCTATTGACAAACATTGACATCATTACCAGTTTGCAAGAGAACAGTGTGCTCAGAAGTAAATCTTGAAGGGTGGGTCTGGAGCTGAGAGACAATACATATCTGGCATAAGTTGCTCTATTATTTTTAGTCAGCCACTTAGAGAATTTTTGCTTCTGACTTTAGCAAATTTGAACTCTGTTGGCTTGGATATTTTTGTTTCCAAGTTGAGACTGACTTAATGACAACATTGGTACCAGTAAATGGGAGGGTGAGACCACTATCTAGCCATCTGGGGTCCTTATGCCACCGAATAAATAGGCAGGAAAAAGTGGTGCCCTACTGATTGCCAAAGGGAAATTGGGTTGCTGCTACACAGTGGGGGCAAGAAAGCCTGGGTTTGGAACTCAGAATGTTCTCTAGAGGTGTCTCTTAGTAGTTCATGACCAATTGTAAAAGTTAATGGAAATATCAGTGACTCAAAAAATGCAGAGTAAATGAGAAATCATATGACTCAAGAGTGAAGTTATGGCTCCCTCTTCCCAGTAAAATAACTCAATTAGCTGAGCTTCTGGTTGAGGAGGAGAAATGTGGAATGGGTAATAGAGGAAAAACAAAATATAGCCTTGTGGCCAATTTTAGAAGTGAGGGCTATAGTAGCTTTGTATATTTTCTCTTTGCTTGTTTTGTGTATAAATTTATGTTTATATTAATAATTTTATTTTATATCCTTCCGTTATTATTTATATAGATGTTATTGGTGGTTAACTTTACAATTTAGCCTATAGGAAGAAGAATTTTCAGTGTAATATTCAGTGTAGTTAGGAGTGATTCATGAAGCTAGAAATGGATGCAATGATGTTGGAATCATGTATGTCCTCATTTCAAGACAAGGATGAGAATTTCTTTATTTGAACAAAGAATAACTGCATCTTCTTAGGTGGAAACATAGAACTGCTTTCTTGCAAAAGTGCATTGAAGGTATTTGTAGAAGATGGCTTACCAAAGCAAGGACAGTGTCATTCACCATCTTGCTGTCTGTCAGCTCTGTGTGCACACTTCTTTGTCCTGCTTTGATACTAGAGCTGGGCCCTGCAAATATTTTATTTTACTGTTTATGCAATGACAATCTGTGTCAAAAGGGGTCACTGGGATAATATTATAAAGTGATTTTAGATAGCACTTCATTTTCAGATTTGGATCTTCTGTTTCTTCCCTTTCATTGTGGGGGCCCCTCAGGGATCCTCCCCTCTGCTGCCATCAGGAGCCAGGAGAGGAATCCGTCATCTGGCAGCCACTTTGATAGACCTACTTCAGCCACACTCTCAATCGTTGCTGGAGGCAGTATATTTTCTTCACGGCTGCCATTTGTGTGTTATTTAGAGTCCTCTTTTACTCTTGTTTATAGTTAATCCCCTTTGACTAATAAACTGTTACAGGCAGCTGACTTAGATAGAAATATTATAGGCAGTCAGATAGGGTTGGGCCCGCGAAGGAGCCAGTGCAGAAGACCTTGCAACTGTGGAGGACACAGACACCTCTGCTATGGGCCAGGCCTTAAGACAAAGGATAAAACAAATGCACCTAGGTACTTCCTAAGGCTAAACAGGGATTGGTATTCTAAATAGGAATCAGTCACCTTGGGGAAGCCAGAAGGAGCCACTAACCCAACACTCTACAGGAAGAGCGTCTGCTCTGTATTCATGCTTGCTTGCTATGTGACCTGCTTCCCCATTTGTCCCCAATTTAATCAATTTTACTTGAGCAATTATACTCATAATCTTATTGGGTGACCATGATTCTGTCCCACCTCATGCCCACCTTGTGAGGTCATATTTTTCTCCACCTTGGATCAGACTCACTTTGTGGTTTTGCTCTATAAAAATCCCTAGGAAAGATGGGGTCTTTGGCAACCCACTTGGGGCCTCATTTGTTTCTTTCTCAGACAGAAGCTTTCTTTCTCTCAATAAATATACTCTGCTCTTAACTTCTGTTGTTTCTAAAATGCATTCTTCAATTTTAGAGAACATGAACTCATACCAGACATCTTGCAGGTTGGGAGTTTCTTTCCTTTATATCAGAATCACGTTTGTTTTTTTTTTAAACATTTTTCATGTTCGGGTCACTCATGTGGTCTTTAACTTCTAAATGGTTCCTACTCATACATCCTGCTATCTGGTCCGCTTTGCTGCTTTGTATCTGTCTTTGATCATTTGGGCTCCCTCTTATTCTTCTCTTTTGACCTTTCTCCTCACCTCTTTCCTACTTCTGCCTTTTGAGAATAATCCACTTATTGTGCAAAGACAAGGATGTGATATCCTGATAGCATGCCTTGCAACAAGATGGGATTTCCAAGCCACTAGTATGGAGAAGACTTGGAGCTTGGAATTAGGGCTCCTGTATCCTATTCCAGCTTGGCCTCTAAAAGAGCCTTCTCAGTGGGAAAACTGAGGAGAAGTTGTAGAAAGTGACTATTCATATCCAAGCTACTCTAATGAGCTACAAAGGTTTCCTCTCCACCTCAAATTCCATTATGATATGTAACTCTCACGAGAATGGATGGTTAGGTCTGATCATTATTATTCCAGCTATATTATTATTTTAGTTAATAAAATTTTGCTTCCCAGGGGACATTTGATTATCACAGTGGGGATGTACTAGTAGATGAAGGCCAGGAACATTGCTAAATATCCCACAAGGCACAAGACAGCTCCCACTGCAAGAAATTATCTGGCTCATATGTCACTAATGCTGAGGGTGAGAAGTCCTGAAGTGGTAGGTATAGAAACAGAGGCCCCAGGAGTGGAAATGATGTGTGTAGGGTCACACAGAAAGCAAGCAACAGAGCTAGATAATAGCCAGCGTCCTCAGACTCTCAGCTGTGGTCATTCCAACTTCTTTTCACTGGTCTAAGGGTGGAAAGGGAAACGGGGAAGTGGGTGGAGCCTGCCCCTAGGAATCGAGGACCTGCTGGTGGCTGGCACTTTTTTGCCACCTTCTGGTTTTGTATTAGTCTTTTCTGTTGCTGATGACACAATACCATAGACAGGGTCAGCTATAAAGAAAAGTTTACTTTAGCACCTAGTTAGGGAGGTCCAAAGTGGAGGGCTGTATATGGTAACAGCCTTCTTGCTGGTGGGATCCCCAGGTAACTCAGCACATCACATGCCAGAGACAAGAAATGTGCATATTTGTGTGTCTCCTGGTCTCTCTCTATAAAGCCACCAGGATTCAAAGATGGAGGTTCAGCCTCATGGCCTTATTTCATCCTAATTACCTTCCAGAGGCTCCACCTCCAAACACCAGACTCAGATTAGGTTTCCACCCTCTTAATACTTTACTATGAGGGAGATTGAGTGTCAGTTCTTGAAGCCTCGAGGGACGTGTAAACCATGCCCAAATTGTAGCATTTATCAAAGCCCAGCCACTTTCTGATGTAGCCATCTGCTTTCTCAACTTCTGAGTTGCTGGGAAGTTGCTGAGAAAACCACACTGGGTGAGGACTGGTAGCACTGCCATGCTGGCTCCACTGTTACCCTTCCTCCCTCTCGCTTCCCTGCAGCCTGCTGACTGCCCTCACCTTCAGGAACTAGTTAAATCTCTACCTCCTCATTCTGAGCAGGTAGCATGGCTTCCCTGCACCTGGTCTCAGCCAGCTAAAAGCACAATTCCTCACCATGGCAGGACTGAAGCTCTCTTCCCCTGGCTGAAGGCCAGTCTGTTTCCGTCCCCGTATCCATTCCTTTCTGCTTTGGCAGGAGCCTATCCCTATTAAATCTATTCTCTTTCTTCCCCTCCCTTTCCCTTTTCTTTTTCCTCTCCCCATTTGTCGGCTTCACCAATTCTACCACCTAAGGCTTCTCTCTGCATAAAGGCAGCTCAAATCTTCCCATTCTTAATTTTAACACAAATGCCTTTCTAGAAACCCTCTGAGCACTTTCATTTTTTTCTCTGCCGCCCACATCTGTGGCGGCTGCCTAGATTAGACCCCTACCCCCACCTGCTCTAGCTGTAAGATTCCTACTCATGCTTCACACCCCGCTCATAGGAGCCATAGCAGACACTGCCATACCCTACCCTGTGTCCCCTCCCCTCTGAGCTCTGAAGCTACAGCAGTTTGGAGCGTCTAATACCTTCCCATGCACAGAACTTGATTGTGTGGTGCACAGGGTGGGGGGGAATGACAGGGGGCAAAAGGGGTGAACATCCCAAGTCAGTCACCAATGGCCACCCCTCTCTCAGGGGATGCCTGGTCATCTTCCACAAGGTCCGTGGAGGGCCCCTTGCAGAACTGGGCTCACTCACTAACCCATGCCGTGCTGACTTTTTTCTTTCCTGGCTGTGTCCCTCTGTCCCCTCACTGTCCCCTCTGGGGTCACATTTCAGGCAGACTGCCGCTCCAGAGCCTTATCTCAGTTTGCTGTGAGGCACCCAGAGTAAGACCCACCAGCCTACCTGGCCCTAAGAGAAGCGGACTCCCCTCCTCCTCCCCGCTTGTGTTTGTTGTTGCCCTTCTTGGGACACAACTTCTGCCCCTGCTGCCGGCCTGAGCCCCTTGAATTCCTCACTGCTGCTATGTCCCCTTTACCTGACATGGTTCCCCAGCATGTCAATGGCCAGGAAATACTCACTGAGAGAGGAAGCTACTGAAGGATAATGACACAAATCTGCAGGACACCTGTGCTAGGTGACAGGCCCATTGATGCCACCCCTTGAGTGTGGGCCTCCCTACCCTGCTTTCTTTCTTGTCCGCAGGTCTGTCCCTGTGTCCTCACCTGGCCTGGAGCTGGTCACTCTGTCATCCATCACTATCCCCCTCTGTAGTGCTGTCTGCTTGGTGTGGCCCAGGATGCCTCCGGCCAGGAGAAGCCCCAGGCAGGGAGTAGGACTTGTGGGAGACTCCCACTTAGTTAAGTAAGGTCACAGGGACAGGGTAAAATGCTGTTATAATGTGATATAATTCTGCGCTGCCTTCCAGCAGATGTTGCCTCAGAGGAATGGCTTTGTCCCAGCTGGATCCCAGGCTCATTCTGAAGCACTTGGAACAACCACCTGCTGCTTGTGTGGTGAGCAGCCCCAGGAAACACTGACTGCTACAAATCCATGTATTCAGGATCTGGTTTCCAGTGGGAGGAATTAAATCTTGTTGGGGAGGTATTGCAGCTGCTGCCAAGCCAAAAATTCAGGAGACCATGTCCAGCCTTGACTGCCCTGGGAGAATCGGATGAACTGGCAACAACTTCATTTTGGAGAATCAAACTGATTCAATGCAAGGACATTTTACAGATGAGAAAACAGAGGTCTGAAGAGGCAAAGTAGTGGTTGTTCAAGGTCACATCCTGAGTCAGTGGCTGCCCTGTGGCTGTGAGCCTGAGTCTAGCCAGCTCCACCTCAGATTCCCAGCTCTGAAAAGTAGGCAGCCAAGATTTGTATGGAAATAAAAAAAAAAAAATAGCCAGCATCCTAGTTTGACACCCAGACTGCACTTGACATTTGTTGTGGACACAGACTTGAGAATAAGGAATCCTGGGACATGAACTTGATTCTGTCTCTCATTTGCCACAGGACTTCAGGCTCACCGTTCAAGTACAAAATGAACTCTACTTCCCAGGCTGCTGTGAGGATCATGTGAGGTCCAGAAGATACTCCTTGGCACTTTGTGTGACAGCTGGATAACAGAGTTATCACTGCTCACACATCTGCAGTGATGTGATGCTGAGGACAGGGACAGTTCCACATCTGAGCTGCCAGAAGGAGAGGAAGAGAAACTAGTGTGTCACATTCCCCAGCCAAGTAGCTCTGGAGCCAGGGGAGGGGGCTCAGGAGGAGTTGTAAGTCTGGAGGTTTGAACTTCCTCCCGTAATGTGGGGGTATCTTTGAAGACAGATACCTTTCACTGTCCCAGCGAGTGACGTGGAATCTCAGATTTCATGTTGCCTGTCCATAGCTCAATATTGACAATGCTGAGCTGTGGACAGAGAACTGGGGAAGGGAAAGAGAAAAATAAGGTTTACAAGGAGACAAGGAGGAAGAGGAGAGGAGGAGGAGTGGGGGAAGAGAAGGACAGAGAGAATGAGAGGACTGATTTCATTCTGGTACAAAAATGCAAGCTGAAATTGTAGGATCTGGGGACTTTTCAGGGGAGTCTGGGTAAATCATCCAGCCATTCTAAACCTCAGTTTTCACATCTACAAATGAGGATAAGAATGGTTCCCTTTTCTTAGAGATAATGACAAAGTACTTAGGACTGTACCTGGCTCGGAATAAGTCCTGCTAGAGTGGCAGCAGAAGCAGGACAAGGAGCTATGTCTATAAATCTGCATGTTCTTCATGGAGGGGCTGCAAAACCCAGCCCTCTAATTGGACAGTGATGGAAAGCTTGGCCATGGAGAGGAGCAGACAGATTTGTCCAAGTTGAGAGAAACCTAATGGGGGCATGGAACTGAAATTACACATGCAAAGGAAGTTAGCTAACACATTTTCCTTGTGTTGATGCTATCAGGAATTATTCTTATCTAACTAACAGCAATTATATTGGTGAGGACAAAAGTTCATGTGCTAATGGTGGCTAAATTGATTAATATGTAAGAAGCTGAAGGCAAATTTTGTGTTGGTAGAACAAGAAGAAATATAACTGAACCATGACCAAATGACTGCCATGGATCCTGTTAGGGAGATGGGTCAGGGATTCATCTCCACCCTGACCGTGGCAGCTGTCCTGGGCTCTCACAGGGGTTGGAATTTGGTCTCAAAGGAGGCTTAGCAGGTACCAGGACGTCTCCAAAATCCCACAGGAATGAGTAGTGGAGCCCAGATTCCACCCAGCTCTACCTAAGGTCTCAGTTTTGACCATATCTAAGGTTGGATCATCCCAGGCTACAAGGCCAAGCAAGATTAGGTGGACAGAGCAGCCCAGGACTGATAAATGCAGATACATAGGGCAAAGAGATCTTCCTTTTAATCCTGATGGGCCAGATGGGAAATACATCCAGGGCCATGTCTGTAAGTCCAGAAAGTTGTGTACTCTGGGCTCTGGGATTCCATCTTCCTTGGCACTATGAAATCCTTACAGGCTTCCCCTCAGCCTTCACCCAGACTGGCATCCCACATGAACATCAGAGTTTTCTTTTCTTAGCAGATGCTACCTGGGAGGCTGTGACCATGGGACTGTGGGTGGAGATGAAACAACTCAGGATGCACACATTTTTGAATTGGGATAGAGTGCCAACTAAATATGTGACTTAGATTTTTTCCTCTGGAGGAGCTATATTATGAGATGCCAGTTGTTTTAATATGAAATGTGTCATCACACATAGAGTTGATTACATGCACAGTCAGTCACATAAATTCACATAAATGTGTATATGTACACACACACACACACACACACCACACAAAGAGGAGGTCCTTGGGACTATTTGTCTTTCAAGAATTATGAATGGTTCTGAAGAGGTGAGGAAAAGTCTCCAAACTTAAGAAAATATTTTTCTGGGGACTTATGAATGATACACATAATAACTGTCCTAATCTTGTTTGTTTCCCCTCTCCTTCCTCTCTGACCTCCAGCCCTAGTGTGCCCTGAGAGTCATCTGCTTGAATTGAAAGACAAATAAGGAATATTCACTCTCCAGCTTTCATAGATGCTTATCTCCTTCTCTGAGCTTCCCTGTCTCATCCAGCTTCTGAGGGGCAGAACTTGAAGGTCAGAACTCACTTGTCAAAATGGATTAATCCAGTTTCAGCACCAGGGTCAGACCCTTTCCCCTCCTCACCACTATTGGAGGAGGGCGGAGGCTCTTTGTTTGTTTGTTTTGGTGGTGCTGGGGATTGAACCCAGGGCCTTGCACATGTAAGGCAAGAGTTCTACCACAGAGCCGCATCCCTAGCCCCTAAGGCTTGGTTCTGACGATCATAGAAAGGAGCAATTGGCAGATTCCTGCTAATGGCATTAGGGTATAGGAACACCCAGGCCCCTGCGGGGTTTTCTTACAGACGGAGCTTTCTCTAGACTCTAGCCACAAGCTCAGTTTCTTTGGCTTCCCCAACCTAGTATTTCAAAACCATGTATATTTTGCTCCCTATGACACATTTACAGTTGTTTCAATATAACATAAAATAATGGGCATTTCACATGATCTCAGAGTAAATTTGACACAAAGAGAGATGCCTTGTCACTTTCTTATGACTTCATGAACCCCCAGGCGTACTGCCAAAATTCTTCAGTTGTATGTATGTGTGTAGTTCAAGATCTTTAACTTGGAATTCCAGTTTTCCTGTTTAGGTTCCTAACTTCTCTATGATTGCCCACTCATGCATCTCATCCTAGGAATGCATTTCCAACCTCAGTTTCTTTGAGCTCTTGGTCCACTCCCTCTGTTCTTTGGATCTCAACTTCTCCCCATAGGATAAAGGGGATTTCCTTGGCCCTGCCCTTTGCCCCGACTTGTTGGAACAGACATGTGTCCTCACTGTGCAAACACTTTTAGGTACAGCCTGTATCACCCAGCAGGGCAGAGCAGTGGCTCTTTTGTTTTGGAAAAAAAAACAAAAACAAAAACAAAAAAACACTGTGCCAACCCCACTGATTTAGTTCACTCTTTGATTCTTGCTTTGGAATAATTGGATTCTCCCTCACCATTCTCCTCTCGCTTCCTCTTCTGACCTACACCAATGAGGTGTCTCAGGGGAGTGCAAGAGCTTACCTGCCCAGGTCAGCTGCAGCTGGGGAGATGTCCAGCCTAACTGTGGCTCAGTGATCCTTCATCAGAGAAAGGCCACGTATGGCTGAGGTCTCAGCTATTCAGGTCTCCGCCATTCAGCCGGCATGTGAAATCCTTTCCTGTGGCCCTAGGATTGGGCTGTGTCTCCAAGTGGACAGATTGAAATGGAACTGTGCCTGTCAACACTGCACATGGCCCTGAACCTGGGAGCTTAGGTCAGGAAGGCGCAGCTCCTACACAGATTGGTCATCAAACAGCCCTATTGACACTTCTCTGTGCCAGGATTGTCCTGGGCCCTGGGACCATACGGTTGGGTTGCACATTAGGGAGGCTACAGGCTGGTGGGGGAATCATAAATCTAAACTGAAAGAGTAAGTATAACTCAGGCCAGGCCACACAGCCAGGCTCAGTCAGGGAAGAGACAAAACCCAGAGCTGCCAACTCTCAGGCTGCCTGAGTCAGACTTGTTACTCAGGTGTCAGGGCAGTGTCGCAGGGGTCAAAGGATATTTTCTGGAGAAAGATTATGACTTGCTATAAGAAGTATTACCAGAAGTGTTCAAAAGGAAGCCCATTTAAGTTTTAAGTGCCTACTGGCTCAACCTTTTCTCCAATTTTATCAAATTCTGTGCTTGAGAAATGATTCCAAACCATTTGTGAACTTTTCACTTGAATGTAACAACAAACTGGTTTAAGCAGCTCAACTAATGGAGAATTGTGGGGGTGAGTCTACCTCGATGCTGTTTGAGCCTGGGGTTCAGGTTCTCCTCTCCTCTCCTCCCCGCTTCCCTGCACCCCCTTCCCCTTTACTTCCCCTCCCTTCTCTCCTCTCCTCTCCCGTCCTCTTCTCTCTTTCCTTCCTCTCCCTTCCCCTTTCCCGTCTCTTCTCTCATTCTTTCCCTTTCTCCCTTTCTCCCCCCACTTTTGGATATAGGGTCTCACCATGTTTCTCATGTTGACTTAGCACTCCTAGGTTGAAATGACCCTCCTGCCTTAGCTTCTTCAGCAGCTGGGATCATAGGCGTGTGCCACCATGCCAGGCTCCTATGGCTCCATCACTGACTTTCCTTCTTCTTCACGCTGTTTTCATTCCTGGATGATCGCACCTCAGTCCAGGGCCCATGGCAAGTCTTCAGATACTTTTCTTCCTCTAGAAACTTATTCTAAACAGGAAAATATCCTCTTTTCCCAGACATCCCCCCACAAAAATTCCCTTACTTCCATTGGTCTGAACAGTCACCTGGCCTTCCCTGGACCAATACTATATCCAGAAGAAGGAAATACACTGGCTGCTTAAGCCAATCAGAATCCATCTCTGGAGCTGCGAGTGGGTCATCCAGTCCATGTGATGAGAGTTGGGGCAGGTTAATTCTCCAGGACAAAAGAGATAAAATGGAAGCTGGGGAGACAAGACCTTAGTCACCTTTGCCTGAGATCATTAATGTGATCCCAGTCAGTGAAAACTCTGTCCTGCTGCTCAGTCTATCTCCCGTGCCTGCCGGTTTTAGTCACTTTCCTCATATCTAAGGCACAATACTTGACACAAATTAAAAGAGGAGAGGTTTGAAATTTTAGTCTGTGGTTGGCCTGATCTAGGACAGAAGCAGCACAGCCAAGGGGTAAGGTGGAGGGAAGCTGCTCGTGTCATGGTAGCCAGGAAACAGAGACAAGAGAGAAACCAAGGAGAGAGAAAGACCCACCAGCTCCTGTCCCAGTGATCCAACCAAGACCCACTTCTTCAGCCATAGATTAATCAATCAGCTACTCCCTGATTAATTCGCTGGTTAGTACAGCACCCCTATAATCCAATCACCTTCCAGGGGCCTCCCCTGAACGAATGAGAATTTGGGGGACATTTTAGACTTAACCATAACACTGCCTGTGCCCAAGCATACTGATGGCCTGAGTTTCCCACCTGCCATACACTCTCACCACTGCATTCCTCTTGTTGTGTTTTTCTTCTGGGATTCTCATCCCAATCCGTCCTTGTCTATCCTTAGCCAGAATTTAAGCTTCACCTTTTGCAACTATGAAATGAGTCATCTCTGCTGTGGCTGCCCAGAGCACCTTGCTCCCACTGCCATCACTGGCAAGGGCCATTATGATCAGGTGTCCCGGTTGCCCCCATACCCCCTTGGCTCCCCACTCCAGCTTGCTGGCTCCCTGGAATTTAGGTTCTGGGTAAGTCTTAATTAATTTCTCTATTCCTGGACTCTAGATTACTGCCTGGTTTAGAGAAAGGACTCAGTAAATATTTGTAAAATTAATAAAAATAAGTTTGTACTGAAGACACGACTTCTGTGAAATTGTTTTGGTTTTAACAAATGACAGTGCCTCAAGCCATGGGAATGGAGCTCCAAAGGTAGAATCTCAGGTGCCAGTAAACCGAGGACAGAAGCTTCCTCTGTCCTGCAGTGCCTGGAGGAGGGAGGCTGTCTTGGCAGGTGGAATTTTCTATTCTTGCCTCTTCAGTGCAAAAAACAATCATGCTGTCTCCTGAAAACATCAGTGTGTCATGGAAACAAATGTGTTTCCTTTTAGTTTTCTGGTGGGAGGAAACTTGTCTAGCCCTATCAGGTGTCCTGCTCCTGCTCTGGCTGACAGAACGTTTCTTGTGGCATCTTTGTGAGTTATGATGATGGCCTGGTTGACTCTCTCAACGCTCTGACCCCACAAGAACCAACCATCCCTCCCAGTCCGGTTTTGCTTGGCAGGGAAACTCCACCCTGATTAGCCTCTCTACCTTCTAGCTCACCCTCTCCAGCTCACCTTCCACTCTGTCTCAGAGTGAGGCTTACTGCATGCAGCAGGCTGGCTCCCACAGCTGGAGATTATTTCAGGCACTTGGTAGACTTGGGTCACAGTCCCCAGACACTGTGATATCGGTGGGTATGTAGGAGCCGTGCAGAGGCACAGACATTGGCTAAATAGACACCAGGCCTTACAGAGGCACCCACAGCCACAGCAGCCAGGCCCACACCAGCCTGCAGAGGCCCTAACATTAGCCAGGCCCACACCAGCCTGCAGAGGCCCTGACGTTAGCCAGGCCCACACCAGCCTGCAGAGGCCCTGACGTTAGCCAGGCCCACACCAGCCTGCAGAGGCCCTGACGTTAGCCAGGCCCACACCAGGCAATCCCTGCCCCTGCTTTTGCTCCTACGCTTCCCCCCTGCTCCTCTGTGAGCTCTTTTCCACCTCTCAAGACCCAGCTCTGGCGCCCCTTCCTCTGAAGCCCGCCTGCTGAGCCCGTTTCTGTCTACACACAAATCCTCTCATTACCGATCCCTTGTGATTCTTGCACTGAACTGTGAGCAGGTAGAAGTCTCTGTCTGAAGACAGACGGATTGTTCTGTATTTGCAACATCCAGCAGCAGAAGCGGTATCAGTGTGTGAGCACAAGGGGAACAAATGAGTGAGTGGATTTACTGTTGTTAAAATAACAACAGCACGATTGTGTCTCTAATTTCTGCGGTGTGTGCTGCCTGCCAGACACTGCGCTGAGCAGTTTGCCTCCCTTTTGTCTCCTACGGCTCTGTGAGCACTTTCTGAGTTGGCACTGTTGTTAGGATCACATTAGAGATGAGACATATTGGGTTCAGAGAGGTGAAGGAGCAGTTCAGGTCACACTGTGGGGAAGGGAAGGGGCTAGGACTGGAAATCAGGGGTGGTTGGCTCAATTGCTTCCTTTACTGAAGGCCTGCTATGCGCCAGGTGCTGCCCTGTGGTTTGGGGGTAGAACAGAAGACAGAACAGGCCAAGCTGCTGCACTGGTAGAGCTCACACTCTAGTGTCTAAAGTGGAGAAGAGACAAGTAACAAATGTGTAAATCATGTCAGGGTCTGATAAGTGCCATAGAGAAAAATGAAGGGTTGGGGAATATATCAGTTTCTAGGGATCCTATAACAATACCACAAGCCATGGCCCTTTAACAGAAGCCATTTATTTTCTCACAGTGAGCCAGAAATCCAAGATCGAGTCACCTGCAGCCTGCTGTCCTTCCTTCCTTCTTTTCTCCCTTCCTTCCTTTAAAAATTTTTTTCTTTTGCTTTGTGTACTGGGGATTGAAGCCAATACCTCTACACTGAGCTATATCCCCAGCCCATTTTTTAAAAAGTTTGAGACAGGGTTTCACTAAGTCACTAAGTTGCTTAGGTTGGGCTTGAACTTGTGATCCTCCTGCCTCAGCCTCCCAGAGTTCTGGGATTATAGGTCTGCACCACCAGGCCTAACTAGGCTTGATGTCTTTGAAGTCTTTTTCCCTGGCCAGCAAATGGCTTCCTCTCTGTTGTGTCCTCACATGGTCTTTCCTGGCGTCTTTGTATATCTTAATGTCTTCTCATGGGGATCCTGATTTTAAATTAAGTCTTTAGAGGCTCGGCCTCCAGATATAGTTATATTTGAAGACACTGGGGGTTTTGGGTTCCAGTGTGTAAATGAGGGGAAATAGGAGTCAGTGAGTGCTGGTCTGGGTTGGTGAGGCTTTAGGGGACGTCCCAGGGCTATGGATGAGGCAGCCAGCTCAGGGAATCATGGTGCAGGGGAGCAGGAAGCAGCAGGTGCAGAGACCTTGAAGGATGACAGGAGGTCTCATGGCTGGAGCTCTGTGAATCGGGGAAAGAGAGGGGTCCACCATTGCATCCATTGAACATGCAGCCAGATGGCTATGCTGGCTGACTCTTCCCATCCTGTACGGTGCAATTGGAGAAACTGAGGCCCGCAATGGGAAAGGACCTGCTCAGAGTCACACAGTGGGTCTACCCTTGGCTCCCCTCTCTATGGGGAGGCGGGGATGTTGTGGAGTGGGGGTGGGCGGGGTGGCTGTCTGTGCCACAGAGCCCTGTGAGAACAGGAGCCCCAAGCAACACTGCTGCCGATGTTGTCCCTGTCCAGAAGTGACAGGGGGTTCCATCAAAAGCTAAGTGGGAGAAGAGGAGTCCAACTGAGGGGCTCAGGGCAGCTGCTTCTGAGAGGGGAGTGTGGTTTTCACCCTGGGGTGTCCTCCCTGCTTGCCCTGTGCTCTCTTTCTGCTGGTGTATGGAACAGTCTCCCTCATTCCCAGTGCTGGACTTGGGATGGCCTCAGTCGCTGTGAACCCTCTGTTGGGCCGGGAACGTCCCGGACTCCACTCCCCAGGTTGCCACGGACCAGGCATTGGGGCACAGGTGCTGGGAAGGGCAGTCCCTCCCTGCGCTGTCTCCTTCAGTCCCTGCAGTGCATGAGACTGTGGGTGTGATGCCCACTTTACAGATGAGGAGACTGAGTTCTTGAGCTGCCGTCTATTCCCCACTAGAAGAAGGGAGGGAGTCGGAAAGAAAGATCAGTTCAGGGAAGGCGGATGAGCTCTAAACATCTCTGAATGACTTGTGATTTATTCATCACTATCCTTCCCCCACACCACCACATCCTTCTCCTCTCTGTCCATTACAGAATTTTCCATATTCAGCCAGGGAGTCACTGTGCCTTGACTGGGATGATCCCAAGCAAGCATCACCTTTCAAGGGACAGGGATTTCTGTGCCCAGTTCGTGGATGGAGAAACTTGTGCTTCTACAACCCCTGCTCTACCTGCCTCCCATCAGGGGCCAGGCTGGGTCCTGTGTCCCCACTCTGCACCGTCTTCTCTCATCTGGGCTCAGCTATGCACGGGGACACTCATGGGGGGACTCTCAGGAGACAGCCAGCAGAAAGGAGGCTGCTTGGCTTTGGGCTCTAACCTTAGTACTGAGTCCTCAACCTCCTGGGGCCTCATTTCTTGATCTGACAAAGCGAAAGCTGGATTAGATGATCTCTGAAATAAATCTGTTTCAGAGAGATGAACTACGAGCCCAAAATGGCACAACTGACCATGGACTGAGAACCAAAAGTTCCAAAACTGCAAGCCAAAGTAAACCTTTCCTCTTTTTGGTTTGATTATTTCATATGTTTTGTTTCGCTAACAGAAAGTTGACTCACACAACCTGGAATGTCCTTCCCTCCTTCCCATCCGTCTGTGGCCACCCCCTCTGTGGAAGCACCACCTGGAGTTTAAAGTCAGGCTCAGGAGCACACTTCCCCGCCGTCCCTGAGCAGGCTCCCCAAACTGCACATCAGCTTGGTCTCCCCTGCCCGGGGCAGCAGAATGAGCGAGCAGATGGAGGTTTGCACCCACTGCACACTGCCTGACTGCAAAAACATGGGCCCATTTGCTGCCCCGTCAGGGTCTGTTTCTGCGGCTGTGGGGTGATGATCTCTCAACAAGCTTGTTGCCTGACTCTCAGTGAGGCGCTCAATACATGTGAATTTGATTATCTCACTTCAGACAGTCTGTGATTCATTACTTTTGGCCTGCAAACTCTATGAAATGAACTTCTAAAAGGAGACTTTTCTTTGTTTCTCTTTGGGCACGTTCGGCCAGTTTTTCCCCACATCCGGGTCCTGGGCTCTGGGACAACATGTTTACTCGCCCTGCCTGTGAGGAGCTCATAGGTCTCCACCCTTCACAGCGGGGCTGTGTTCACAGGAGCAGCTCGGTCACCCACGGTTTAAAGGGAAGTCTTGCTTTATGCTTACTTCCTGAAGGAGAGCATAAGGGGGTGTGGTTGGTACCCCACAATGGTGAAGATCCTGCTCCACAGCCTCAGGGAACTGCAGTGCCTCTCAGGAGCCATAGCTCCAAGTCTCCCCACACAGCAAATCTGCAGAGCTGTCCTTCTCTCCCCTCTGCTCCCCACCCTGTCTTCATTTTAAGGAAAGATCAAGTTATTCTTTCTGGGTTTTTCTTTGTTTTTCTTTTCACTGCTGATTCTTCTGGTTTGGCCCCATGCATGTGCACGCGTGCACGTGCCAGGAAACCATCTTAGAAAGATAATATTCTCATTTAGAGGGCAGGGGAAGGGGTGCAGCTGAATGGGGAAAGATAAAGGTGTGTGTGTGTGTGTGTGTGTGTGTGTGTGTAGGTGGCTGCAAATATGCACATGATAATAAATCCACTCCTGCCATGCAGGTTATCAGTAAGTGCCTAGAAAATCCCTGCAGCCCTGAGATGCTGTGATTCTATGAATTTTAAGATGCCAGACCTCAAGGGGATGGAGATGAGCTAAAAGCCGTTGTTCCACTGGTGTCTCTCAGATTTTACCAACCCCGCAGTCATATGACCACTGGAGAATGGTCTTGAATATGTCAGTGCTGGCTCTTAGTAGAGTGAAACGGAGGACTGAGCCTCATGGAGACCCTAAATCTGATGGTCCTCCTCCCAGATTCTGCAGCTGGGGGGCGTCATTTTGTTTCCTGTATTTCTCCTAGGACTTTTGAGGGTCACAGCTAAATCTGTTCCATGGACTCCTTTGTGGAATTTTCAGCCAATAGAAGAGAGATACCTTTGATGAATCATTATGCACACCACTAATTCACCCCAGCTAGGGTGAGTGCCACACAAAAGGGCTCTGATGCGTTGACACAATATCATCAGATAGAGGCATGATCATACTGAGACTTAACCTGCTCCAAGGAGGTGAGAAAGAGCCATGATGATCAGGAAGATGATCTAGAAAGAGAGAAGGGCATGTGCAAAGGTCCTGTGACAGGCAGAAGCTGGTGTACTCCAGGAGACTTGAAAGGAGGCAGCAAATGCTGGAAAGCAGAGGAAGAGGTAAGGGGAAGCCAATGAATGAAATCTGGGTGGCAGGAGGGGAGAGGCTCAGGGTTGCTGGGGGAGCTCCTCATCCTGGTCCTGCAGCTGTGTTATCCCTTGACCAGCCACATACCTCAGGGATGTTTTCTTAGTGCCATGCTCTATGCTGGGCAGTAAAGCTTCAGAGGATGGAGACAGGAGTGACAGGACCTCTCCCAACTGTCATCAGCTCTCTACTATCCCTCAGAGCCTGCTCTTTGCAATATGGTCTCACTCAGGGTGGAGGTGCACAGCCACCTGTGGGACCTGATGAAAATTCCCTCCCCTGAAGGTAGGAAAGGTGATAAAGCAGCCCTTGCAGGTTGCTGTGAGGAGCAGACGAGATAGAGAACAGGGCCTCATGAGCCCTGCTAGAGGCTCCTGCCTTCCCATCAGAGCCTCTCACACCACGGAACAAGTTTCCAGGGACAGGTGACCTCTCACTGGCCCTGCAGGAGGAGCATAGCCATTGTGTGAGGACTCTGGCCAGGTCAGACCACATGGGACCAGACCACTGGCAACCCCACTGTTAGTAATGGGAGACAGAGCAGGTAAATGACCTGCCTGATGGCTGAGCACACGGTCCATACACATTGGTTCCCTGGCCACCCTGACGTTGGAGGCACCTGCACGAGCTCTGTGTATTCTATGTGCTACTTTGACAAATATAACTTTACAGCAGCCCAGGAGACCCAGTTTTGATTTTAACACCCTTAGGCTCCTGGCCTCTGCCCTGGGCATGGGGATGCAGAAGGGCCAGCCCATGTCCTGTTTCACCTCTTTCATCACAAGGGCAGCACATGCACATGACGCCCCCCAAGTGCACCCCCCCAACTCCTCCCACAGTCCCATGAGCAGCCCCCTTCCCTCTGGACTCTCAGCTGGTGCTTGGCCATGGTGTGGTCCAGGCTCAGGGGGACAGATTGAGGGATGGGCTCATTTGGGCTTGGGAAGGCTGAGCAGAGAATTGTGGGATTCCAGGTACCCAGATCATTGCCTACATTGGAACTAAACTCCAGTGGGCACATGCATATGAATTCCTCATTCCACAGAGGGGGGAGCCAGGATCTTGTAAGTCTGGGGCTGAGGTACAGGTTGCTTGCCCAAGTAGGAGGATGGGGTGAAGCCCAGCTCTTCTGCATTCACCAGGCCTTCTCCTGGTCCCTTGGGTGGAAGGAAGGTGAGACCAAGCCCTTAAAGAGAGTACAACTAGCAGGCTCAATACCAAGGCCATGGACAAAGGTTAGAGTGACGAACAGAGTCAAGATCAGGAGGCCAAGATGGAGTTGGCCTGAGAAGGTGTCTGGGCTCAAGAGTGTCCTGCTTGTATGTATAGGTCACAACTGGTTGCCTGTAGGACCAAGGCAGGGCTGACAGGTTCAGCAGGACCACTGGGGATTGTGGCTGGAAACAGCAGCCCCAATTGTCAGTTAGGAGCAACTAATTACAGCAAAACAGCTCAGGCCTGGCTGTGATGGCCCCGCTCTTTGATCTGGGCTCACTTGCTCATATGCACTGTACTTGATGCTATGAATGAATACTTTTTTTTTCATTTTTTTATTTAAAGAGAAAAAAACAGGAAAAAAGTAGAAATATTACAGAATTTCAAGAAAAGATAAATAGTAAGAAATCACTAGTTGATACATTACACATTGTTCTTTTAGAAATAGTTATTCAAGTTACAGGATTAAAGCACACAAAGTAGGCACTAAAGCAGTGAGAGTGCAAACAGATCTGTTCAACAATCCAACAAGAACCTAGAAATATGGTCATCAATCCCACACATTTAAACATACATGCAGCTATATCTTTTATAGCGCTTCCTATTTCCTCTTTTTTTTACAATAGCAATTATACATTTTTAAAATTTTATTTAAAGAGAAGAAAAAAAAAAAACAAAAAAGGGTAGCAATAATACAGCATTCTAAAAGAAAGAAAGAAAAAGGAGAATGAGAAAAAGCCCCACTAAGAAATCAGTAATTTGTAAATTACATATTGTCATCTTGGTTGTAGTTGTTCAAGTTACAAAGTTAAAGGGTACATAGTAAATATTCAAACAGTCAGACTACAAACAGTTTTGCTCAAAGATCCAACAAAGATTCAGCAGTATGGTCATCTATTTTACACACTCAAACTTACATGCAGTTATATCCTTTAGAGCACTTTCTTTTCCTCTCTTTTTTACAATAGCAATTACACATTTTGGTTTTATTACACTTGTAGTTCTTATTTAGTTTTTAACACTAGAGACACAATATGATATTTATAAATATGATTCTTGTTTATTTCACTAATGAGGATAGTCTCAAGTTGTCTCCATTTGCCTATGAAGGCCTCAAGATCATCCTTTTTTATAGCTGAGTAATTGAATGAATACTTTTAAAAAGAGCCGTATCTTTCCAGGAGTCCATGAATTCATCTCCCTTAACAGACCTTTCACAAGCACAAATGTCATAGTCGCTCAGGCTGCTATAATAAAATACTGTCGGTTGAGAAGATTAGACAACACAAAATTATTTTCTTGGTGTGGAGGCTGGAAGTCTGAGATTAGAGTGCCAGCAGTGGTGAGCTCTCTCCCTAGATTTCGGATGGCCACCTTCTTGCTAAGTCCTGATGTGACGGGGGAGGCTGGCTTTCTGGTATCTCTTCCTATAAGGGCAAAAACCCCACCATGAAGACCCCACCCTCACAACCTAATCTAAACTTAATTGCCTCTCAAAAGCCTCCTACAACTCTCTTTGAAGAACACATGCAGGTTGCCATGAGGCCTACCTCAGTTCCTTCCCAAGGTAATGTTCCCCAAACCTAAACACCTCCTGTTAGGGGCCTTGTGAAGGTCCCACTGCCTTTCACCACTGCCAATCAGGGTCAAGCTTCTAACACATGAATCTCTGGGGGACAAACCACAATCTAAATATAACAGTCCCTGACTTGCTATGTGGCTGTTTCTGTCAGCTGTTGCTATTGTAACACAGTAGGAGATGCCACCTAAAATACTGGGGTTTCCAGGAGTAGATACTTGTTTCTCTTGCTCGTGGCTCTGTGGGTAGATTGGGCAGCTCTGTTCCCGGTTACCAGTTGATGGGCTTGGCTCCAGGTTTTGGGCTGGGTTTGGTCTGCTTCATCTGTATCTTATTCCCGGTGGACCAGTGGCTTTTGAAATGGCACAAGTGCAAGAGGGAGAGTAGTATCACCAGACACTCTGGCTGTTTCCAGGAGCTTTTTCATTCCCAAATGCTGATTCTCCAGCCCCGTGACAGAGACATCAATCTAGGACTGACCAGGCTCCTGAGGGTCCTAGAACCTCATAGTAGGCAAGACTTGGGCTGAGGGTATTAAATCCAGGCTCTAGTTCCTTTAGCTTTGGGCCTCTCACAAGCCGGGCACCACATCCCGCCCTTGCCCTGCTCACAGCCTTGACTCAGACGTTTACTCTTCTTATCTCAGCTCCACCTGCTCCCTGAAATGCCTCCCCTCACAGCCAGAGTTTCCCCCTGAATGATGCCTGGCACAGCTGTCCCACCTCCAAAGCCTCTTCCTTTCCTTTCCCCATACTAGGAGAAATTCTGCTTCCCTCTAGCCCCAATCCCAGGCTCCTCCATTTTAGGTTGCCAACACCAGATGTCCTCACTTTAGTCTTCACCAAAACAGAAATTAAAGCACAGCCCACCAAGTGAGCGGTTGTAGGGGATTTTCTTTCCTGTGCTCAGACTGGGTGAGGCACAGGCATCACGCGTGGGTCCTTCCTGCTGTGTGTGTGGAAATCCAGCCTTGGCAGCTGTGCTCGAGCTGTGGTTGCATTTATTCTGCTCTTCCCAGGCCAGGTCCTTCTTCCTTTCCAGCCTCCTGCCCCTTGTTGGGGCTCTTGTCTTCTGTCTGATGAGTCCTTTCAGTGCAGCAAAGCAGCATCACAGAAAGTCCAAACCCTCTGCCCTGGAGAGGCGCTCTGTACTGTCTCCCTGCTTCCCTCCCAGGTGTCCCATTCATTGTCTGAACCACAAAGGAAGGTGGAAGGGTGCCTTGGCCTTGAGTGGGACAAGCAGATCTTTCCTCCAAGGCACAGAAGTGCTCTCCACCAAGGCGGCCCACTCCCCATGGGCATCGACAAACATGCTCTGCACATTCACCCTGGAAGGAAGAGCCGCTTAATCACCATGATAGAAGCAGTGTCACTCAGGACGACACAGCCATTGCTGTGGGCAAGGGTGAACCGAGCTGAGCTCTTTTTTGGCCCTATCTCTTAGTCCTCATAGACACTCATGCAGGAAGTGGATATGACCACTGCCCCCATCCTGCAGATTCACTCATTCTTAGCAGAGCATCATGCAACTAATTAGCAGGGGGGCAGGAAATTCACCCAGGGTGGGCAGAGTTTGGTGCTCCTGACTCCCTCCTAACATCCACGTGTAGGGTGCCGAGCCATTGCCCAAGACCTCTCACCATGGAGGACCCCAGAATACAGCATGGAACTACCCCTCACTTGGCTGTTGAGCAGCGTCTCTTTGTGCACTGAGGAAAAGCCTTCTGTGCCCAGGATGCCCCCTCATGATGCTGTCCCCATGGACACACTTGATACTGCTTCTCTGATCCAGCCTGGCCAGAGTCTGTCAGCTCTGAGCAGTTCATGCAGAAGCATCCCCAGGATTAAGGACTACGAAGCCCTGGGTGTTGATGGATGACCTTTACTATGGTTTGGATCTGGGATGTCCCCAGAGGCCCATGTAAACTTTGAACTTTGGATTTGGCCCCAGACTCATGTTTTTGGGAGGTTGTGGAACTTTTAGGAGGTGGAGGCTGGTGGGAGGTCTTCGGGTCACTGGAGTGTGTGTCCTGGAAGGGGAGAATGGGACTCAGCTCCTTTCATTTTCTTTGGCTTCTGGGCCACAAAGCGAGCTGTTTCACTCCACTGTGTGCTCCTGCCATGGGGAAATGCTACCTGCTGAAGGCAATAAGGATAACTGATCACAGACAAAAACCTCCAACTCTGTGAGCCCAAATAAACTTTTCTCTTTATAAGCTGATTTATTGTGGGTGTTAAGCTGACTAACAGTCTCCAAGTGATGAACATGTTTTCTCAGTGCCCTCTCTGCTGTAACGGGGACCTGTGAGTCCCTGCTCCTTTCTTTTCTTTCAATCTGATTCATAGAGATCTGTGAGTCCCCTTTCTTTCCTCCTTTTAATCTGGTTTGCCCTCTTGCAAACCCCTCTCACCCACCGCTCACCGCCCACAGCCTGGCTGAGGAGTCCAGCCTCCTGCTTGTCACAGGAAGATAATTAACTGCCATGGTTCTGGCTTGATCAGCTCCTGTGTGGGGAAGGCGTTGGTGATGGAAGATGGGAATTGCAGGCTCCCAACAATTCACCATCCTCTTTTACTTATCTTTATTCATTCTGGCAAATTAAATTAGCATTGTCTCTCCAATCTTGTTCTCCAGGAGGAATTAAGCAGCAGTAGCAATGAGGGAGCCATGGGGAGTGCTTGATGTACTTTTTAAATGCTCTGGGTCTTAAAGGTCTACTGCTCTGGAAAATAGCAGGTAACTATTTTTGGGGTATAGATCAGAGCATTTGGGGTCAGATAATTGCCTCTTCCTTACATAAGACATTGGCTGGGGACTCAGCAGCCCCAGATCCAGGAGAGCATTCTGTGCTTCAGTTGTCCCATCAGTAAAATGGTCCTATACCTAGTGTTGCTATGAATCCCACAACTCCAAGTTCTGGAATTCTGAGTGATAGTTGCCATCACCCTTCTCAGAAGGCTTTGCAATTCTATTCAGTGGGACACACAGAGAGAATAGCAAGCCAGTTGGAGACCTGTTTAGATTATAACCCACAACTCCTAAGCTCATTATGGGAGGACCTTCTCCACCACCGTGGTGGCTTCACTGGTTCTACAGAGTCACCGGTGACATAAGTTAAAAATACAGATTCCTGGACCACAGTATTAAACTGTCCAAGTGGGTAACCTGGGGGTCTGCATTCCTCCAAATCTTTCAGGACAGTGCTGATAACATTAGTCCACAAAGTTTGGAACTCATTACTCTATTCCTAATGTGTCAAGATCTTTTTTTCCCCCTTGGGAAAAGGGGAACATGTATAACCAGTGTTCATTAATATCCAATTCTCCTCTCCTTCCTGCGTGCATGACTAACTGAACTTCCCGGTACTTGCAGTTAGGTGGATCACATGACTGGTTCTAACCAATGGATAGTGAGTAGAAGAGATGTGAACTGTTGCTGGGGTGAAGCAGTGAGAAGCCCTTACCTGATCCTCCAGCTTTCTCTTCTTTGTTGGAGGTTCTGAAGTCAGGATGTCCAGAAGGCTGAGACCTAAGATCAAAGCAGCCTGATAGAGAGTCTCACATAGAGGACAGCAGCTGGAGGATCACTTAACCCACGGTGCAGTTTATGAGACACAAAGACATGAAACTTGCAACCAGTGAAGTTTGGGGCTATTTGTTATTTCGTAGGATTCTAGCCTGTCCTGACTAATACAGTTCTTTTTAAGAATATGATGAGACACTGAAAAAATGGCTGACCAGCAACAAAATACAAAGCCTCCCAGGAGAAACAACTCGTATGTCATAATAAAACACCCTGGAGAGACCCAGACAGAGGGAGATGGATCCTCTTGACACAGGAAGAAATTAAAATGTAAAAAAACTCCTCAAATACATTGGGACTACAACAGGAACAGCTAAAAATTATGGGACACAGTGTTTTTGTGGTGACCTGCCAAGTTTGTGCTGGCCTGAATTTGCACCAGCTTGAATCTGCGTCGGCAGGCAGAGCTGCCCAAACTTGTTCCCGCCGCTACTCACAGGAAGCACATCAGTGCTGAAGTTGGGGGTTGGTGAGCCCAACGGAGAGCAGAGCCCATGAAGGGACCTTCATTAATCCATGGTCAGTGCTGGGAATGAGACCCCCCCACACAGGAAGGGTGCGACCAAATGCGTGACATGTTGGAATTGGGCAGGAGGAGCCTGAACTGGGAGTGACACTGACTTCAGTTGGTTGCTCCCTCTCCAGAGCAGATTCGTGGGATTTGCTTGGACTGGGCCATGCCCCTGGCCGGGACCCAATAAGCCATCCCAAATGGATTCCCTGCGCCTAACACACACTAACCTGGTGAAGGTCCCTGAAGTTTGGCTGGCCTGGTGGGGAGGGGTAGGCATAGGCAGCTGCTGCTTACACCTCAGTGACAAGAGCAGTCAGGAGAAGGTGGAGGTCCCTTGCCAGCATGCTTCAGAGGAAAGGTGGCCAACAGGGAAGGGGGCTGGGACCTGCACTGTAACCTGTGTGGAGGAAGCCAGGGCCATGACAGAAGAGAGAGTCAGGAAGAGGGCCCCAGCTCAGAACCCTGAGAGCCCTGGAGACTGAGGGTGGCAAATATGCAACATCAGATATGGCTTCAATGGACATTGAGAGATATCTTCGGGACCTTGTACATGAGCTCAAAGCTGAAATATTAAATCAGGTAAAGCAAGATATGAGTAGAGTAATAAAAGAAATGCTCTCAGAAAGCATCTCTCAGGAAGATACAGATGGAAGAAGGGAGGAACACAAAAACAGGAGAGAAATATTCGATAAAGAATATAAAGAAAATATAGAATACATGAAGCAGATTCAAAGAGACTACCAGGAAATTAAAAACTCCATTGAAAGCTCTCAAAATGCCTTAAAAGAAACTAAGGATAGACTATCAAAACTTGAAGACAATTTTGCAATGTGTGATCATGAAAGGAAAGATCTCTTAAAAATAACAAGGAAATAGGCAGTAACAATACAAAGGCTAGAAGATGACAAGAGAATCTACACTTTAAGAATAAGAAATGTGAATGAAGAAGCAGGAGCACATACACGCACATTACAAAGGCTATTCATAGAAATAATTAAGGAAAACTTCCCAAGCATGGGAAAAGAAAATGACATTCGGTTATGTGAGGCATACAGAACTCCAGCCACCTACAACCAAAACAGATCTATACCCAGACATATAATAATCAAGATACCATAAATTCAATATAAAAACAGAATATTAAAAGCCATCAGAGAAAAGAAACAGATTACCTATAAAGGTAAGCCCATCAGGATCATGGCTGACTTCTCGACACAGACCATCAGATGAAGAAGAGCTTGGAGCGAAGTATTCCAAGCCCTGAAAGAAAATAACCTCCAGCCCAGATTGATGTATCCTGCAAAACTGTCACTAGAAATTAATGGAGAAACAAGATGCTTCCATGACAAAGAGGAACTGGGGGAGTTTGTGACCACCAATCCAACCCTACAGAGAATACTGGAGGACATTCTAGAGAGAGAGAAAAAATATACCAGGATTTTAGGAACAGTGGCAGAAAGGCCTCAGTGAGTGAGGCAGGCAGTAGAATGAAGGAGAAAACTAGACAAACAGGCAGAAAAATAGCATAGCAGAAATGAGGCAGAGAGGGATAACTAGAATCTCTAACATAGATGGCCTTGATACACTATATTATTAATAGTGCACCAGGAATTAAAACCCACATTACTCATACTACTCTGCTTAGATGTATTATATTCTGTTCCAGTCATTCTACCTGTACTAGATTTGAGGGCATAGACAGTTATCCTGAAAATAACAGGATATAGTATGGTAATCATCCTTAATTTCCTATTAATTTAATCTAAAGCTCTGTAAAACCTACACTGTTTTACCATGACTGATCGTAATCGAATCTGATTTGTTGGATCACTGTTTTGTATTGATAGATTTTATTCAAAGCTGTTATGATTGATAATATCAAGTCTGCGAGTATAGGCAACTGCACTGAAGATGACAAGATCCACTAGAATACCCACTATGGTTAGATTATTACCTGCCTTTGAAGTTTTATACTGTCTATAATGTTTTATTTTTACTAATATTATTATGTACTGCTATATTCAATTATACTGCTATATTCAATTATGCCTGATGATATAGACAATTCTATTGAAGATAATAAGAAACAACACAGTAATCATTGTAGATCACCTTGTACTGTGGTTTTATAAGACTTTTTGGTTTCATGTTTTTATAGGAATTTGTTTTGTTTTGTCTTGCTCTGTTTCGTTTTTCCCTCTAATACAGAAAGGATAGAAATACATGTAGAGATTCATGCATGCAGAGCTGTTTACACTCTTGCTGTTTGAATACCTTTGTATACTTTAATTTTGTAACTTGAACAACTATTTGTAAGAGGACAATATGTAATTTATCAACTAGTGATTTCTTATTGTTTATCTTTTTTTTGAAATTCTGTATTATCTCTACCCTTTACATGCTTTTGTTTCTCTTTAAATAAAAAAATTTAAAAAAAAAGTAAAAGGAGGAACAGAAAGTGCTCTAAAGGATATAACTGCATTTATGTTTAAGTGTGTAGGATTGATAACCATGTTGCTAAGTTGTTATTGGACCATTGAACTTCTTTGCAGCCTCACTGTTTGAATGTCCACTCTATATGCTTTAATTTTGTAACTTGAACAACTATGTCTAAGAAGACAATATGTAATTTACCAATTAGTGATTTCTTACTGTTTATTTTTTTCTGAAATTCTATATTGTTTCTACCCTTTTTTCTGTTTTGCTTTTTCCTCTTTAAATAAAATTTTAAAAAAAGAATATGATGAAAACTCAGGTTTTTCCCTAGAAAAATGTGCACTTCTTCATAAATATATAATTTCAGCTAAACTGGGGGCAGTTTTGTTTCCTGAAATCTAAGGATCACTGCCAGCTTCACATGCTGTGACTTGATTAAGTGTGATGATGGAATTCCCCTCTGTCATTACTTTGCCCCGCTCTTCTTCACTGGTGGCCTTTGGAAGTGGCAGCCTGCTGCTTCTGCCTCCGATAGGTCCACACCCATCTAGGTGGCCAGGATAGTGCGGGGCCTCAGTGATCAGAATCTACCTTCTCAAAGGGTTGATAGGAACATATCAGAATTATAGGATTAGGCAAATATATATATTTATAATATTAAATTTGACTAATTTTCAGTGGTTTTAGTCTCCCTGAACTCCTTTCACTAATAAACCACAGGTTAGTAACCCCAGCTTCAACCTGAAGTCAGAAAACTCCCAAGGGTGGAAATTCTCCAGGATTGGGCATATGCAGGATTTCACAGTCAGAGGTAGAGCTCTGCCTTTGACCCCCAAGGCCTGATAGGGCTCCCTTCGCAGTTGCAGGTAGACTCCAGACACTCTGAATGGGTCTCTGCTTTAGAGACAGACTCTCCCTGCTTGCCATCGTGCATGCCAGTGCCTTTACCCAGAGTGAATCCATCACATCTCCGTCTCTTACTTGTAAATATGCCGTACACTCCAAGGCCTCAGTTTAAGCCCTCAAATCCTCCTGGCCCAGCCAGAATGATCTTTCCCTTCCCAGGACCCACTAACTCTTGCTTGACAGTCTTTCACCTCTATATTTTCTAGATTTCCCCAATTAAAGAAGTCCAGCATTTAGGGAACACTTACCATATGCCAAATTTTATATTAGGTGCTTTACGAGTATCTACTTTTGACTTCCTCATCAACCTGTGGAGATAGACACGAGGATTCTGTTGCACAGGGGTGGATGTGGAGCTTTGAGAGGCCAATGACTCATCACAGACATGCAAGGGACATTGGAACTCAAGAATGTTTAGGTCCCACGTGGGGGCTCCCCAGAGCAGAGGCTGCCCTGGTTCCTGGCAGGCACTGGTAGCGGCTTGCTGGGAGGATGTACATGTGCTCACTTCCCAGCCCTGCAGCCAGAAACCAGCAGGCAGGACCAAGCGGCTCTAGGCCTGGGCTTGAGGGGCAGGTGGCGGGCAGGTCCCTGTCCGGTCATCACATGTGGTCCAGAGGGAGGCTGGGAGGAGGAGAACCCTGGTTGCCCGCAGGTGGATTCCCGAGGCCTCTCTGTTGTTGAGGGCTCACAGTGGGTGAGAGGCCGAGCATGTCTGGGCTGCTGAACTGAAGGAGAATAAGCTCTTCACAGGGTTTAGGTTTCAGGCTGTTGTGAGCCCGATGGGGAAGAACAGTAGAGAGGAACAAGGTGTGAGGTCTGAATATCAAGTACCACACAGGGCCTCAGGGAACTGCCTACGTCCAGTGCTCCCTGCGCTGCCTCCCCGTTGCAGTTTTTTTTTGGTCTTTTTGAGACAGTTTTCGCAGTGCAGTTTTGGCCGGCCTTAGACTTACTTCATATCCCAGGATGGCCTTGAATTTGCAATGATCCTCCTGCCTCGGCCTCCTGAGCACTGGGAATCCTCTTTGCATTTAGCATGCACTCCTCCATCCTTCCTATCTCCTGCACACCATCCCTCCATCCCTCTGCCTGCATCTGCTGAAGCTGGCCTAACTCTCTGGACGGCTCTCTGTCTCTCTCCCTGTCTGCCTGGGGGCGGTCTTGTTAGTCTTTCTCTCCCTGATACCGTGCCTCCTTCTAATTTTACATCCTCTTCTGATGATTCACTCTCTCTCTCTCTCTCTCTCTGTCTTTCTCTCTGTTTCTCTCTGTGTCTGTAATTGTGTCTTTGTGTATATGTGTGTGTTTGTATCTCTCCAACTGTGTCTGTATTTTTCTAGCTTTACCTCCCTCTAGGTATATCTAATTCTTTGTTTTTCCTTCCTGTGTGACTTTATTTATTCATATTCTTTCTCCTTTCTCTTGACATACATTGTTTCATTTCAATATCACTCTCAGCCTATCACCATGTGTGTGTGTGTATGTGTGTGTGTGTATGCAGATGAACCTCCTTCTAGGGTGTGTGCAAACTGACCTCAGTGCTGCTGTCTGTTTCTCAGTGAATCAGTTAATCTCTCTCTGGCTTGATTACTCCTCCTATCCCATATTTACTTTTCCGGACATCTGTGAGTCTCAGGACAGAGGGCCTCAAGTCTCAGGGAAGGACACATCAGTTGAGGGTGGGAGGGCAGCTCTCTGCTGGTCCTCAGGAAGGAACAGCCAACAGATCCAGGGGTGGCTGAATCACACTGTCCTGACGGAGTGGGAAAAACTGGATCAGTTCCAGGACATCAGAGTGCAAGCTCTGTGTCTTCTGCTTCCTGTGTGATGTTGGACATCACTTAGCTTCTCTGAATCTCACTTTCCTCACTAGCATGGGCTGTGGGAAACTAATTGCTGTAGAGCTGTAGCCCCTGAATGCACAGAGACTAAAGTGGGGACCAGACCCTGAGTGGACAGGTGTGGCTGCAGGCTGCCCCTGGAGGAGGATGCTGGACAGGGGAGCCATCTGTTACAGCAGATGTGTGACAGAGGCTTAGCACTGAGGCCTGGTGGCAGTGTCCTCAGGTGATGTTTCAGCACTGGACTTGGCAGTGTAGTCTCCTGAGGTCAGGAGGGGTCTTGGCCACCTGCTCGGCTAATGGGCACTGGCTGTGGGTCCCTTTTCTTGGACCACTTTTCATGGTAATTGGGGGTGGTTTGAGCCCCAGGACCTTTACACAGAGCTACACTTTCTAGCCCTCACTGCCCAGGCTGGGCTTGAACTTGTGACCCTTCTGCTGCAGCTTTCTAGAGCTCTGGGATTACAGGTGTGTACCACCATGCCCAGCTTTCCTGGCCCTCAGTGACACAGGAAGAGATCATCTCATTGGAGCCTGTAAAGAGTCATTGGACCTCAGCTCCTTGTGCCTGCCAAGTCCCTACCTGCCTGAGGGCACAAGGGCAGGCAGGGCCAAGTCAAGGCTCCTGTGACCTCTGGGTGAGAGGAGAAGCTGGCAGGAGTGCAGAGTGGCTCTTTGGTCAAGGCTCTGAGCCTGTGCTAGGCTGAAAAAGTCCGGGTACAGATTTAGACAGCTGTGTCATCACTTGGCTTGTGTCCTTGGGCTGATCACTTCCTTTACGTAAATCTGAGCTGCCCTGTCTGCCAAGCACAGTTGGACTCGGAGCTAGCCAGGGTTGAATGCCCAGTCTGAGGAGTACCAGCTGCTACTGTGTGTCCTTGAGCAAGTCACTAAGCCTCTCTGAGTCTTTACTTCCTAGGAGATTCAATATGTACAGACAGTAGACAAAAGTATCCCTACCTTTCCTATCCATCAGGGCATTCTGGGAAACAAGTCATCCAATCATTACTGTGTACCTGCTATGTGCCTTGACAAATCAGAACCACTATCCCCACCCTGCTACTGTGTGCATTTGTATACATCAAGGTGACACCGTTTCACCCCCTTATGCAGTGGGACATGGCTATCCTCTCCAGTGGCCTGCATTAGGAGGGTGACATGGTCTTCTGTTTCAGAGACCAGAGGCCTGATCTCTTATCAACTGTCCACTGAACTCTCAGCATCATGAGAGGTCTTGGGAAAGTTGCATTTTATGAACCAAATGCTTATCCTGAAATAAACAATGCCAAATAGCCCTGGACTTCTGGAGGAGGCGATGGAGCCTTCAGATGCCCCTGAGTCCTTTGAAAGCTTTCTCCAGCTCCTGTGGGCACAGCCTCCCCTGGCTGACCCCTGTACACCTTCCGCTGAGCATGAGGAGTAGCGAGCTCTGGGAGTACTGAGCACAGGGAGTGGTGAGCACCTCTGCCTGCTGAGTATTGCTGTGTGGGGAGTCACTGAGCGCTGTGCTGTGTGCCTGACTGTGTGCATAGTCTTGGATGTCAAGTGAGTGGGGCCTGCAGAGCTAGGCGGACAGGGTAGGGAGGTTAATCTACCTTGCAGGGTGGAGGACCAGGCAGGACTTTCACATCCTCAGCTCTGGCCCTCCTAAAAGCCACATGAAAAAGACAGGAGATAGGCAGGGGGTGGACAGGTGAGGACAGCTTCTTGTGTGTACATGTGTCACACACACACACACACACACACACACACTCCACATCTTCTAAGCTCTCTGGTTTCTGGTCTCTTCTGCAGCTCTGGCTCCCTTTTGTCACTTGGGTGCCTGACCTTTCTCTGGACAGCAGCTTGTGCTGATAGGGCTCAAGTGTCTACCTTGTCATGGCCCAGGGACAGAAGCCCAGTGGAGCCTGTGAGTGTGGGCAGGTGGGCAGAGAGCCATGCTCCACAGGAGTGAGCCCAACCCAAGCTGACCATGGAGGGAGGGTTTGCTTTCAAAGCCCAGGCAGCTGGGTGTTTTACTTTGAAATGTTTTCTTGTTCTTTCTTGCTGGCTGATGCCTCCCTCCCTCCCACCCAGACCATTAACAGACATGTCATCAAGGGCAAAGAGGTGATGGATGAACAGTGGTAGGTGTCAAAGCTCCACCAACATGTTCACAGTGAATCCTCCCTGTGCCTGTGAGACTGGGTCATCACTTCCAAGACAACCTCTCAGGGGTGGGAAGTGACTTGTTGGAGGCCACAAATTCATTCCACTAAGAAGCAACCAAGACTGCTGACCCCTGTCCCTCCTCATTGCCCTCCATCCGATGACAGTTCCAAATTCTGTGATGTGTGTTTTATTTGTAAGACAATGGGCATCAGTAAAGCAAGTTGGAGAGGTCCCTGGAGGTCAGGAAGGCATGAAGAAGGAAGCCAGTCTCTGCCCCTGGTCATTTCCTGCCTGTGATTGTGACCAGCTCTTGGCAGACAACCCTTCTGGGAAGCAAGATAAGGAGCTGCCATCTGACTTCCTTGGGCTCAGCCAGAGTAGGCTGCGGCCTCCTGGAAGGTGATAAGTTTCAAGAACTTTCTCTGACCCATGAAGCCCTGGCTTTCTCCTTCCTGAAGAGCAGTTAATCTTGATGACTTTCCCTCTCCTGTCATACAGTCTTCAAGCTGCCCAAGGTCTGGCCCCACGTGACACAGAAGCCACCTGTCCACTAGATTCCTCAGGCCAGGCACTCACTGCTTCTCCCACACCAGCACTGGGTCTCCCTGCGGCAACCCTGAGTGGTTCACTCTGCAAGGACAGCTGTGGGAGGCTCTGGGGACTTTTGGGAAGGGCTGATGAGGCCACTCCTTTTCTCCCTCTGGAACCAATATATGGCCACCCTAGCTTCCCCCAAGTCTGCATCTGGGACAGTCTGCACTATGGGACAAATCCATGAAAAGTCCAGGAAATTGGAGCTACTAAGGCCCGTTTTACAGGTCATTGTGAAGATTTAAGAGTCAGGGTATCCGATCCAGTCCTAGCTCGCCTCTTACTAGTCATCTGAGATTCTCTGTGCCACAGTTTCCTAATTTGTTAAATGGGGATATTACAGAGAGACCCCGAGTTATGATGGTTTGATTTAAAATCCTTTCAACTCACGATGATTTTTCAGGAAATCACCATATCCTAAGTTGAGGATCTCCATAGTTTCTCAGGCTTGGCATGAGCAGGAAATGAATGAATGTAATGCATTGTTTAAAGCAGCACTTAATACTTAGATGCTGAGAGTTCAGAAGGCCACAGCGAGCTGTTATTGATCTAGCACCACTTTTGAAAGCAAAGGTTGCTGGATGACAGCTATGGGAAGAAGTTAGAGCTTCAGGTTTTCATCTTTAACTAAGCTTAGGGTTTGGAGCAGGAGAGGCTATCACCATCTGGAGGCAGAGATGCAGGTCTCTGCATCCTGCCAAGACGCACTGAAATATTTCCATTGGCATCTGGGGAGCGGGCATGAGGACAGTGTCAGATGGGGCCCCTGGGGATCAGGGAAGAAGGCAGAGGAGCATGGAGGAGTAGCAGCAGGGGCAAAGGCAGCTGGGCAGAGAGCCCCCCAGAGCCACGTTTTCCCTCCCCACCATGGAGTAGGCCAACCTGGGGGCAGATTCCAGGACACAGAACATTGGAAAGAACATTAGTCTCCAGCGAGTCTTTGTTTTAAACATGAGGTCCCGCAAGGGGAAGAACTTTCTCCAAGGTCACATGGCAAATCCTTGTCTAAGCTGGGCCAGTGCCCCAGTTTCCTGATTCCTCATCCAGCACTGTTTCCTCTTATAAATCAGGGAGAAGGGAGCTGTGCGGAAGGTCCGCCCCTCCCAGGGCTCCTTGAGGGCCATCAGCCCTTGTGAGCTGGACCTCATTATCCAGGTGAGCAGATCACTCCAGATAGACAGGGAGGATGCTGAGGCTCAGAGAGGGCCTGGCTGGCCTTAGGTGGCTCAGCATCTCGCTGGCAGTGCAAGGATTTAAGTCACGAGCTCTTGTTTCCAAGTCCAGTCAGCATCCCAGAGTTGATCTCTTTCATTTAAAATCTTACCTGGAGCTTTGGAGGAGAAGCCGATTTTATTATAGCTTTGGTGACTTGTCCCTCACCTCCATGCACCTGGCATCTTGTAATTATCCTCACACCTTTCGTCTCCAGGGCCCCAAGGTCCGTCCAGCCTCCCTTCCCATGGCCAAGTGCCTGTTGTTGGCTGCAGTGTGACACAGGGTTCCTGCATTCTTTATTTCCTAATAAAAAGACAATAAAGTAGAGATTTACTGGGAGATGATTAACCATAAAAATATAGGTTAAGTCAACATCAGACACGAAGGAGGAGAGGGAAAGAGGGGACAGAGATTAGGAGCTACTGCTGAGGTTGCAGCGTGGGTTCACATTCACACACGTGACGGGTACACTGTGGCTTCCTCCTGGGGGTGGCTGGCAGGGAGGGCTGGCCCTGATTCTGCCCCTCTTGCTGTGTGACCCCTTCCTCTCTCTGGACCTGTTCCTCTTTTATCAGATGCAGAGATGAAGCCTGGTGGAAATTGGGAAGAGTGTCTCTAGGACCTTAGTCCAGTGGTGCTGTGTCCTGGGATGGGTGTAGGCAGATGCTTTCTCCAAGCTCATGGGGATGAGTGAAAGATGATGATAGTAATACTAACAATAGTAATAGTCATGGCTCACATTTACTGGGGGCTTACCTGCACTTCAACACACCAATCCCGGGAGGAAAACACTCTTTGTTCCCAGCATTTTCCAAGTACCGAGAATTGTTTAAGCCTCTCAACTACCCAGTGGGTGCTATTGTTCTCTGCCCTGCAGGTATGCAATTCTCCAGGGAGCAGAGGGCTCTTGCTTTCTTCTCTGTAGCCTGAGATCTCAGCAAGTTTCCTGCTCAGAGGCACTGGCTACACTCTCTTTAGGGAGGTCTAAATCCCAGCAGGGCGTGTGTGTGTGTGTGTGTGTGTGTGTGTGTGTGTGTGTGTGTGTGTGTTTGATTTCCTACTGAGTCAGAATTTTGGCCCAAACTTGAGACCTGCATTTTAACCAGATGTCCTTCTCCCCTCCTCTTCCCTGGTGCTTCTTTGGCAACTTAAAGGTGGAGGGGCAGGGCTAGGAGGGTGATGAGATCCAGTATGCTTTCATTTCCTGTGTTTGTAGTGACAATGCAGGAACAATGGGCTCTGAAATCAAGTAAGCAAACTGCTTTCAAGCAGGGTTTGGTCCCGGATTCTCTGTCTGCACAGCAGGAATTCTTGTCCCCACATGACTCGCCTCACATGGTTCCAGAAGGTGATAGGGCGGGCACCAGAGTCATTCTGACCTGAGGCTGAATGCTGGCCCTTCTGCTGCTGATGTGACTTGCCTGTGTTATGTCCCCTCTGTCCTCTCTGGTGATGGAGATGGAAAGTCCTTCCCCACATCAGTTAGGGCAACTTTAGTGAGGCAGCAAGTATGAGACCGCATGTCACGTAGATCTCTGGCCCTGCCTAAATATAAATAATTGTGCATTTTATCTGTTCTGGTGTTGAAACTCCCCTGGGACTTCTGAGACTCACAGGTGACTCATGTTCCAGCGTCTCCATGATGTTAATGTGGAGTCAGAGAGGTGGTTTTCCTGTCCCTTTCCCCATTTCATGGCAACAGGACAAGGAGCTGATGTAACCATCCCTCCAGGAGTGGCCAGCGTGGAACCCCTTGTTGAGTGGAGCCAGGGTCCTCTGATGTCATCATGTTAAGCAGTGTCCTGTGAGTTGCTCTCAACCTTCTCCCCAGCTGATCCCACAGTGACACATGAACATGCAAATCCTGTCCTTCCTCTGCCCACCCCACTTAGTCTCACTCCACCTGCCTGAGCCTTACCCTGGCCCCAGACCATGAAAATGGTAGGCCTGTGACATGTATGCTCCCATGTCCCCTGCTCACTGAGTTATGGAGAACAGAGTACACTAGAAGGGCCAGGTCTTCTGCTCTCTCAGTGGGTTATAGAAGAGATGACTGAGACAGGCTGCCTCAGATTCAGTGGGTTATAGAAGAGATGACTGAGACAGGCTGCCTCAGATTCCCCCAAGGTGGTCTTTAGAAGGACAAAGAGGGAGTAGGCCATTCTGGAAATGCATTCTAGGTTTACTGGAAGACTAACTGTCCTCAGAGATGTCCTCATCCTATACCTGCCTCCTCCAGCCTTTAATGTTATCTGCACATCCCAGAATGACTGGGCCCTTAACCTGCCTGCATCTTTCCTGCATAATCCAGGGTGAGTCTTGGTCATCCTGGGTCTGGGGATTCTCCCTGTAAAAGCCAGATCTAAGCCATCACCTGGAGATGAGGGAGGGGCCAGGGCTTAAGCAGGGAAATCCAGGCTGCTCCAGGACTGTAAGCAGGAGAGGACTGGGGAGAGTCTCCTGGGGAAGCTACAGCTCTTGTCTTAAAGCTACATTTTAGCTGTAGCACTGTTATTTAAGAAAGCATGTGTGAGAGAGTGATGGAGATTACTGAGATGTTCCCAGCCTTACATTGGAGGCCACTTATTGGCATCTTGACTATCATGTCCTAGGTGGGTTGCCTCACACTGTTACTCCGCCTCTCTGATCTCCAACTTCCTCACTTGTCAGATGGGATCCACAAGGCCCACTTGGCTGAGCTGGTGTAGGAGGCAGTGGAATCATGTCTGTTAAGGACCCAGCAGAGTCCAAGCTAGCACTAGTCGCTTGAATATGGTCAGTTGTAGTGACCATGGCCTGTGGCTGCAGCTACCTGAGGACTGAGAGTCCTCTGAACTGGAACAGTAGAGTTGATGTGCAAAGGAACTGGCAGCCAGGCTTCAAACATACAGGTAACACCTTCCTTTCTGGAAAATTCTGGGCACTAACCTTGAAACTGCCACAGTCTTGACATCTCTATGGTAAGGGCAGAGTACAATTCCTGTTCATGGTTTCCTGGCAGAGGCAAGAGATGGGGGCAGGGGAGAGGCAAGAGCAAGTGACTTGAAGAAAAACAAATCACATAGCAGGCTTTTACCTAGTAGTAATGTTTGCTTCTAAATGGTTCTGAGAGTAACAGATGTCTCTTTTGGAAAACAGAGGAAGTGTAAAGAAGGAAGTAGCCGCTGTCCATCATCTTGCTCCTTGGAGATGGTTGTTGTTACCACAGCCTGCTTCCTTTCACCTCCCTTCTATGCATATCAGGAGCCTGATAACAGACAGGCTCCTGTCTGTTATCTCAGCACATGAACATGGCTTTAAAGATTTTTCAGTAATTTCAGAGGTTTCTTTGGGAGGGTCTGTTTTAAAAGCAACAAGGTCTTCTCAAAATCCCTTGGAATCATGGCGCACCTCAAGGAAGTGAATAGCCCTCCAGCAGTGCCACTGAAGCCAAGAGACCCAAGAGGCCGGTGGGGCCACCCTTAGGAACACCTGCCAAGTATTTCTGGATGTATCTGACTAAAAACGGGCAGAAAGTTGGAAGCTCTGCCCCACCTCAGGGTGTGTCCCCAGGCAGGTACACTGACATGTGACCCAGGGAACAATGACAGGGAGATATTATCCAGTTGCAGCTGGTGATGCTCCTGAGCCTCACTAGGGCACTGTGTGTGCCACGGGTAGGAGACTGGGAACCCAGTGTCTACTGAGCACCGTGTCATCATAAATGAAAACAAGCAAGTCACAGGTTTTGTCTCAGACACTGTATACAGGTGCTGCTGCCTTCATCCGTGTTGTACAGGTGAGGACACAGGTCCAGAGGGGTGAAATAACGATCTCAAGGCCCCACAGCTAGAGCTGGAATCTGAACCAGGCTGCCTGGCTACAGTCACTCTCTGTAAACTGATTGTGTATCTGATGCATGACAGGAATTTGGTGATAAATGACCTCCTTACATTCTTCACAGATTCATTGTGAGGTAGACAGTTGGTTAATTCATATGCATATACATATAATATGAATATATGAATTTTAATATATGAATCCTAAACTATCCAGTATTTCATTTGTTTACAAATCAGAGGGGACAGGGGCAGATCATGACTTAAGAAACCTGTGAAGCCCATTTTACAGAGGAGGATACTGAGGCTCAGAGGAGTTGAACACTTTGCCTGAGATTCTTCAAAAATTGGTGCTTAAAATGCCAGATGTCAATTGGTAAAAAGCAAACCTCGGTCTGAATGTCATACTTTATGTAAAACTGATACACGAGAGATCATAGGTCTAAATGTAAAATGAACAATATAACTTCTAAAATAATTCGTAGGAGAAACCCTGTTTTATGACTTTGAGTTTAGACAAAGTGCTTCTATATATCATGCTAAAAGCATGATCTAGAAAATTCAATAAAGCACTGGTAAATTGTACTTCAAAATTAAACATTTTTCTTTCTTTCTTTTTTTTTTTTTTTGCTGTGCACAAATCACTGGTAAGGGAATGAGACGATAAGCCAGAGACGGGGAGAAAATATCTTGAAATTACATACTAATAAAAGATTTGTGTTTAGACTATACAAAGAGTTCTCAAAAACTCAACAGTAAAAAGATACAATTAGAAAATAGAGAAAAGACTTAAACACATACCAACGAGGATATTTGAGAGGCACATGGAAAAATATTCCATCCCATTAGCCATTAGGGAAATGCCATTTAAAGCCACGGTGAGAGATCACTACACACCTGTTAAAACGGCCAAAATAAAAAACACTCACACTAGCAAGTGCTGTCAAGGGTGTGGAGCAACTGATGAGGGTGTGTGAATAGCTCCTCTTCATTGCTGGCAGGAAGGCAAGATGTTCTAAACTGTGAGTATCTCTGTTGCAATGAACACATGACATTTAGAAGGAAGAAGTGTTTCAGTGGTGTCTTACGAAGTCACGCACTGATCACAGTATCCAGCAAGTTCACTCTTGTGTGCGAATGCTTGTGGAAGCCCTATCCACAATGGTCAAAATCAACTCAAGTATTCTTGAGCTCATGTTGATTTGAATGGATAAACCACTGGTACAGTGTCACACCACTCGGTAATAAAAAGGAGCACACTTTTTGTACTTGTAACAATTTAGATGACTCTCAAAGGCATTCTTCTGGGTGAGCCAGTTTTAAGACATTACTTACTACATGACTCCTTTTATAAGATGTTCTTGGAAGATGAAACTAGGGGATAGATCAGCAGGTGCTTGAAGTTTGGGGTGGGGAAGGCAAGAGAGCATGAAGGGTCACCGGGAGGGAGTCTATTGGGCTTATGGAATTGTTTTATTTGTTTTTGTAATTTTGATATTTATGTTCTTCTGACATTTCTTCCAGACCATTTTCTTTATTAGTCCATGTTTGCAGTATGTAATATTTACACGCCTTGTCAGGTGCTGGACATGTATGTAGCACAGCTGTCAGTAACTTCATCTTGGTTGGCCCATGCTGGGACGGTCCTTTAAAACTCTGTGGCTGTGAGTGTGAGTGGACACAGCCTTTGGAAAATTTGACTCTGTGTATTAAGAGCTCGTATTGGGGTTGTGATACAGTTTATGGGTAGAGTGCCTGCCTAGTATACATGATCCCCAGTATCACACGCATGCATGCATGTGCATGCATAGCATACAGAAAAGAGCCTGGGTTCTCTACAAATGTGTCTCTTGGCAAGAGCAAAACAGCCACAGTGGTTCTGAGCAGCCAACCAGCTCCTCTTTGGGTGAATTTTCCTGACCACCCACTGCCCAGGTGGGCTGCCTACTCTGGGGTCTTCCATGCTCATTATTATTGTTGTAATGGATACAAGCTTTCACTAATTAACCTGGGAGCCTTCTAAGGGAAAGAGAGCTTGTCCCATTCACAGATGAGGAAACTGAGGCTCAAATAGGGGAGGCAACTATTTCAAGATGGTACCAAAAAGGTGGAACCAGGATTTGACCCTGGGTTTTCTGGAATGCAGGGACCATGACCTTTACCCTGTTGGGATGTACCAGGGTTAGGAGGAGGCATGTCTGGGCACTGGCCATTTGTGGGACAGATGAGGGGAGGTAGGTAGAGGAGAGATGGGAACTCACGCGGTTTGAATGCCTGCTAGGTTTTTGTTCAGTTGTCACTTCCTCAGGGAAGCCATCCTTGATTACCTTGTCTAAAATACCATGTCTCTGTATTACTCCTGCTCTGGTCCTGCTTTATGTGTCCTCATGACACATACCTCACCATGTCACAGCACCTGGTACTGCATGACTTGGACAGACATCATCTGTCCCCACCTCCTCTGAGATTCACCCAGCTCCTTCTGCTTGGGCCATGTCCCCATTGCCTGGCTCAGGGTAGACCTCAATAGATATTTGAATGAATAAAAATGAGCCAGGGACACTTCTTAGCTTCTCTCATCCATCCTCTCACCACCTTCTAGGTAATTACTATCAGCAGCCCCATTTTATAGGTGAGTAAAGTGAGGCCAGAGAGGTAACTTGACTTGCCCAGGCCACCCTTTGTTTGCATTGGGTTCTGGAGGCAGGATACAAACTCCTTCCCTCTGTCTCTGTACTAGAGTCACCACATTAGGGAGCCCCTTCACATTAGGAAAGTCTTAGGATCCTGAGTCAGAGTAGTAGCTGTTCACAAGCTGCTGAGGAGTGCTCCAGAACAGACAGACAATATTTGGTCTAGGGGATGAGTGGGAAGGTATAGCCCACTGGCCTCATCCTTGGCTGGCTACAGACCCTCGCCTCACTGTCCATTTTCTACCCTGACCTTGCTTAGATTTGGCACCTCATGGCACCTGCCACTGCCAGCAGCTGAATGCCTGTTCTCAGCTTGGCCCCTTCCTTGGGGACACAACTTTCAAACTTATCCCCCTCCTTAAAACCAAATGCCACTCTTTTGGACTTACTGTCCCCTCTAGAGCTGCCAACCCCTGTCCCCATGACCCCAGTGGCAGCTGAGAAAAGTGATATCCGCTCCTGTGTTGAGCTTGGACAAGGGCCCCGGGAGGACTGTCATCATTTTGCATGTGATGATGATGATGGATAAAGCCGGCGGCCACTGATTCACTCATTCAACAAATATTTACCGAGTGACTTCTGTGTGCCAGGTACCATTCTCAGTATGGGAATGAATTAAAAGACAAATAATCACAACAAAGTCTTTGCTGCCCTGGAGAGTGTATGTGTGTGTGTGCGTGCGTGCGTGCGTGCGTGTGTGTGTGTGTGTGTGTATGCAGACAACAAACTGCGAATGTAATAAGAAAACTACACTGTGTATTTGAAGATGAGTAGAAAGGGGTGGGGGCATGGGGCGAGCAAGGAAAGAACTGCAGTCTGCAGGGGTGTCAAGGAGGGCACTCATCCAGGGAGATGTGCAGGGCAGGGGCACTTGCAATGTGAGGCGAATCTTCCGTACTTGGCTTCAGCCCTTTATCGTATCTCCCGGAAGCCTGAATGCCTGCCCTGCCCCTGCACTGCTCTCTTTGGAAACTTTCTTCCACAGCAGCCCCGGTGAAGAGTTGACTTAAATCTGATCATATCACTCTACTGAACTGAAACTTCCCTTTCCATCCTTTCACTGCCCTTAGAACAATGTCTAAAGTCCTGCCAACTGAGCCTCAGCGCCTCCATTAGCTAACCCAACCCAACCCCTGCTCACTGGGGTTCCAATTCCCAAGCTCAGCCTCCTCCGGGAAGCTTTCCCTGTCCCCTCTTACCCTCTGGACTGTGCCTTGGGCGGCCTGGGCTTCCCCTAGTCTGGACTGATGCCTAGGCAGGCTGCTAGTGAACTTTCTGCCCACTCCTGCCTGGCAGGGGATCCAGGAGCGAGGGCCATGTTTGTCTATTTCATCCCCATACTCCTGACTCCAAACACAGGGCCAGGCACACAACAGGAGCACAATAAACCTCTGCCATCTGCAGAGACGCATGGTTGGTCCAAAGTGCCAGAGGTTGAGCAAGTGCGCGGCTCGGGCAAGCTATTTATCATCCCCGCCCTGTGGGCGAGTGGAGGGAGCCTTGTCAGGCGAGAAGCTATGCAGCATCCGAAGCTCATTTGATTTAATTTCATGATTGTTTAGGTCTTTTTTCTTGCTTGACAACTATGGATTGGGAGATAATCTGAAAATCAATCTTTGCCTCTTTCTCCAAGTTCACGCCGCCCCCAGTTTGGCTCCACTGACAGTGCTCATGGGAGCTGATGGACTGCTCCTGTTGGTGGTGACAGATGTTTTTCAGGACAGTGGGGTCAGGGGTCCTTTTCCTCTCCTGATCTGGGAGAACTCAGAAGAGGGTGAGGGCATCGCATGAGGGGAGCAGCAGGGGGCTTGGAGGGCCCTGATTGGGATGAGGGAGGTGATTTCCCTGGTTACAGTGATCATGCCAAGACACAAGTGAGTCCTGGGGCCTGGGGGGGCCTCTCTGCCTCCTGTGAGTAGAATCCTGGGCCGGTAGGAGTGCAGGTGGGCAGTTTCAGACACACAGACTAAAGTGGGATGGAGCTTGGAGTTCAGGCTGCCAACCTCTGGGCTGGATGCTTCTGACCCACTTTTGAGTCCTGCCTCTTTTTTGCCCCAGTTTTTTAATGTTGGGGTGGGAAGTGGTTTTGGATGTGCAGAGACCCCACACTAGCCTTGGGTTTGGTGGGCGGGTCACGTGCAGCAGCGAGGGGTGAGTGAAGGCCACTGGATGTAGACTGAGGTGGAGACTGGCCAGCAGGAGAGGGTGGGTCCCACCAAAGGAAAACCGTTTTCCTGTCTGCTGGGCTCTGCTGCCTTCGGTACCAAGATGCTCAGTTTCTTGCTTAGTGTGCTTCAGATGCAACTTCCTTCATTGGTCTGCCTGGACCCATCCAGAGGAGCCTTCCCAGCTCTGCAGCTCTGTTGAGAACTCGTCACCCTGAGTTTGCCTGTGGGAAGGACTGTGATGCCAAAACTCTAAACCATGGGAAAAGTGTGTGTGTGTGCGCGTGTGCATGGGTGTGTGTGTGTAACTGTGCAGAGTGGTCAGGTCACCCCACCGGTCACTGTGGTAAGCGCCCACCTGCTTCACCTCATCTGACCCTTACTTTACATAGCTGTCTCTGTTTCAGAGATGATGAGACTCTAGGTCAGATAGGTCACACAGCTCCCCAAAGTCACACAGCAGAGAGGGGATTCGTCAGGGCTGGGGGAGCTGGCTCCCCCGATTCCTCTTCCTTTTGACCTATGGGTTCCTGGGGAGTTGAGTCCACAACTGTTATCTCTGGACAGCATCAGTGAAGTCACTGAGGCCTATGGCTTGGTCTGAGCTGAAGAGAAGGAAGAGGAGGAGGAGGAGGAGGAGGAGGAGGAGGAGGAGGAGGAGGAGGAGGGCTATCTCAATTCAGGGGTCTCCATGGGGGAAAGATTCTGAACTAGGCACTGGGAGACCCCACTGTGGCCCAGATTCTGCCATCACTTCTCTAGGTGACTTTAAACAAGTCACGTTTCCTCTCTGTGCTTCAGTTTCTCCATCTGTATAATGGAGGCTTCAGTTTCTCCATCTGTATAATGGAGGCTTCAGTTTCTCCATCTGTATAATGGAGGCTTCAGTTCCCATGTTTTCTTAGGTTGACTTCTGTGGTCTCTGTTCCTGGGGTTGCAGCTGACATCTAGATATCCTGTCTTTCCTCTAAGCCACATTCTCCTGAGCCTGTAAGGGCAGGTCAGCACCCCCGGCCCTACACTTGCACACTGTCCTCCCCTCTCCAGAGATGGTGGGGTGTGTACTTCTGGGATTCTTAGTCCTGAGCATGCCTACCACTGGGTATATGCATCATGATGTGGGAACACGAATAAGCATATGGAAAATGATCTTCTCCCCTTTGGCAAATATGAAATATTTTAAGAGTGAAAAGCAAGATACCTATATTTATCTATATTTATTCCTGTCTTTATCTGCGGAATCACATGACTCTTAAAGATCAACACCAGAGATCAACAACAGAGTTCAAAGGACTTCTCATATGCTTCAGTTTCTGTCCCCTCCCTTTCTGGATCTTCTACTTGGAAAAGCTGAAGAATCAGTGGTAAGAGAAAGATCTTTTGAAGCACAGGATAAAGGCTCATTCTCATCTCTACAATTTAGCAGTTGTAAAAATTTGAACACATTACTTCACTTCTCTCATTGTTGCATTAAATCCATTAATTGATTTGGGAAGAATTAACATTTTAAGATGATTGAGTTGTCCAGTCCATGAACATGGTGTATCTGTCCATTTATTTAAGCCCTCTTCAACTTCTTTCACCAGTTTTTTCTTTCATTGGAGTTTTCAGCTAGTAGATTATACATATTATATATGTATAAATCTAATTATATATATTTATTATATAATTAGATTTACAACAGGATTTCTAATTTTTAGAGATATTGTAAATGATATGGTCTTAAAAATTCTGATTTCCAGGTGTTCACTGTAGTTTTATTCTAATGATAATTAGATCAGATAGGTCAGTTTTATTTTGAGGGTCGGTCATTACTGATTTTGCTTACTTGTTTTATTAATTAGGGAGAAAGGTTAGTGAGGTTGCCGACTAGATTTGTAGTTTCTCGGTTCTTCCTTATAGTTCTATGCATTTTTGCATCATACATTATGGTGCTGGGGATCGAACTCACGACCTCACGTTTGCCAAACAGGCACTTACACCGCTGAGCTAACCCTCCGGCCACATCATATATTTTGAAGTGCTGTTGTTAGCTTCACATATGTTTACAATTGTTATGTGTGTTTGTAATTGACCCTTTTGTCATTATGTAATGTTTTGCCTTATCTCTGGCAAATTAACTTGTTTTAGAAACTAGCTTTTTGTGATATCAACTTTCTTTGATTTCTCTAATGACCAGTGATGTTGAACACTTATTCGTGTATTTATTAGCCATTTGTATTTCTTCTGTGAAGTGTCTGCTCACTTTACTTGCCATTTTTGATTGAGTCTTTTGGGGTGATCTAATTTTGTTGAGTTTTTTTTTTAATATATTCTAAGTGTTAGCTCTCTGTCTGAAGAGTAGCTGGCAATTCCCCCCACCCCCATTTTGTAGGTTGTCTTCTCACTTCTTTCATTGTTTCTTTTTGTGTACAGAATAATTTTTTTATTGTGCAGAAACTTGTTAAATTGATATGATCCCATTTGTTGATTTTTGGTATCATTTCCTGTGTTACTGGGGTTCTGATCAGAAAGTCCTTGCTTATGCCTGTGACTTCAAGAGTTTTTCCTATTTTATCTTCCAGCAGGTTAAGAATTTCTGTTTTAACATTTAGCTCTTTGATCCATTTTGACCTTAGTTTAGCACATGGTGAAAAATGTGAGTCTGAATTCAATCTTCTTCACATGGCCAATTTCCCCGGCACTTTTTATTAAAGAAGTTATCTTAATTTGTTAACTTTATGTATCAATTTATCAGATGTTGTTCTTCATTCCAGCCAGGGTTCAGATATGGTTTGAGTTTCACACTCAAGGATCCATGTGATGGAGACTTAGCTCTCAGAAGTAATGTAGAAAGTGATGGGACCCTGGGAGGTGGCACCTAGTGGGAGAGCCTTGGGTCATTGGTGGCACAGTCCTCAGTAGGGAATACACATCCCTCCAGTGTTCTGGAGTGAGTTCTCATCAGAATAAATTATTGTAAAAGTGTGAGCTTGATCTCTGAATCTCTCTCTGGCATCCTGTTTGGCTATGTGATTTCTTCCTCCTGTATGTGTTCCTAACTGTGCCATCTGCCAGTAAGGGTCATAGTCAAGGTGGGAGGCTCTTGCCAGAGGCTATGCTTTGCTGTTTGTACTTTCCGCCTCGGAAACAGTGACCTAAGTACATCTGTTTTCCTAGAAAGCTAGCCTGCCTTGGGTATTCATTACAGTAACAACAAGCAAACCGATATAACTCAGAGGCCTGCAGTTCCCCACCGATACCACTTCCCTTGCACCTGGAGAATTCCTTTTAGTTTCATTGTTAGAGGAAGTCAACTTGGTTTTCCTTCATCTGAGATCATATTTATCTTGCCTTCATTCCTGAAGAATAGTTTTTACTTTCAGGAATAATTAGTCTAGAAACAGAATTTTGAAGTTGATTGCTATTTTTTTTCAATACTTCAAATAACTTCCACTGTCTTTTGGTTCTATATATAGGTTCTGGTTTGCAATTTGCAGTCACATGGGTGCCCCTCTTTCATATTAACATTGCTGTTTTTCTGTGGATGTTTTCTAAACTTTTTTTCTTTATATTTGGCTTTCAGGAGTTTGGTTATGATATGTTAAGGCTTGGATTTTTTTTTTTTCTCTTTGAGACAGTCTCACTCTTCAGTTCAGGCTGGTCTTGAGCTCACTTTGTAGCCCAGGCTGGTCTGAACTTGCAATGATTCTCCTGCCTCAGCCTCCCTAGTACTGGATGACAGGCATGTGCCACCACTGCTGGCTAAGCTTAGATTTGTTTAATTTCATTCTATTTGAGGTTTGCTGAACTTCTTAAATCCACAAAATTATACCTTTCTTCCAAATTGGGAAGTTTTTATTATTTCTTCAAATTATTTTTTTAAAATTTTATTTTAAAGAGAATAAAACCAAACAAAATAAAACAGAATAAAGCCAATCAAAACAAAGCAGTGAAAGTGATACAGGATTTCAAAGCAGGATAATAGGAAATCAACAATGGTTATCATAATACCTCATCTTCAAAATCATGGTCCATATCATCAGACATAATAAAATAAAACAAAATGGAACAGAATAAAACCAATCAAAGCAGAATATTGAAGAAAACAAAACAATAAACTGGACCAAAACAAAACAGGACAATACTGGATTTCAAAAACAAGACAGAAGGAAATCCCCCATAGTTGCTATATTGCATATTGTTATCCTCTAAACAGATCTCAGACTATTGGCTTTAGGTCTGCAAAGTCAAGCAAAAAATACAAGAATTAAGTTTTTTTGTGTGTCAGTTGCTATCAACTCAGCCTGTGATCCTCTGAATCAGCTGGTTGCATACGGTGGGTGGGTGGGGGCTCTTGTTGTCTCAGCCTGTGCACTGGCTGGCTCATGGGAGGGGTGAATTGGCTTTTTGTTTCTCTTCCTGGCCCCACATGGCCACTGCTGACTCATAGGAAGGTAAATTCTTCAAATCCTTTTTATACTAATATTTTTCTAATCCTTCTAGGACTCCAGAGACACAAATGTTAGACCTCTTGATGTTGTCTCACAATTTTCTGAAGTTCTGTACATTATTTTGTCATTTCCCATCTGTTGCTCAGATTGGATAATATTCATTCATCTATTTCCAGGTTCATTCATCCAGTCCTCTGTTATATGTACTATTTTTAAAATCAAGTCCATCTGGTGATATTTTAAGTTTCTGGTTTTTTTTTTTTGGTACTGGAAATTGAACTCATGACCTTGTGCTTGCCAGGCAGGTGCTGTGCCACTGAGCTATATCCACAGCCCCAGTTTTAGTAATTTTTTTTTCCAACTGAAAGTTTACATTTGTTTCTTTGTTAGTAGGTCATATTTATTTTTCTAAAAATGTCCATGTTTCCATTTTTAAAGAATGTTAGTCCTTATTTCATGGAACTTTGAAAAGCTTTGGTAATTTTAATATTTCCATCAACTTGGGGTTGGGATCTAGACATTATCCTTTACCTCACAAATTATTGAGATTTTCCTCATTCTTTGTATGTTGAGTAATTTTAAATTATACCTTGGATGCTTTGAAACTTTGGCTTCTGTTAGAACCTTGTGGAGAGTGTTGATTTATTTTTTTCCAAATAGGCATCCGGTCTGGTAAGCTCCAGGTCACAAGACCTGATTTACCTTCTCCGGGCTGTTGTTTCAATTTCTTTTCAGTTTTCAAAGACTTTAAAGATATTTCCCCATGTGCATGTCTCCCGGGACACATTGCTCTGAGCTCAGTTTCTGATACTTTGCCTGCTGTTTTGAGTCAGTCCCATACACGCTCAGCTTGGAGTGGCACCAGGTCCTCACAAACAGCACTGTTGGGTTTCTGAAGCTCCCTCTCTCCTGCTGTTTCTCCCAAGGCCCCTTGGAATTCTTAAAGCCTCCATTAGGAACTAGAACTGCTACTGCCTACATTCCACTGGCACAGCAAGTCATGTGCTAAGTCCAAGACCTGTGGGACTGGTAACCTCACCTTGTCTATTCCATTGCTCAGCAAAGCTACATGGCAGAGGCAGAAAGAGTGAGAAGACTTAGAGCAAACATGTAACCTGCCATTATGACACTGCAGACTCAGAATGGAGTTCACAGAATACCAAGGCCACAGATGATTTTAGCTGTGTCCCAAGTCTGCCAGCTTCCTGTTGTCACTCTCTTGGTGTCTTCCAAACTGGCTAGAGCCTCATCCCATGCTCCATGCAGGAGTCGATGGATTCCTAAGAGATCTACAGACTCCCCAGGGTTGGGCCTCTTTTGATCGCTGCTTCCTATAATTTTTGTTTCCCGCTTAGTTTTACCCATTTCCTTCTTGTGTCTGTTCTTCTCTCTCCACCTCTAGCCACCCCCACACTGAGCTTCAGTTCTCTCTTTGCATAATCAAAGCCCCTGCCTTGCTTGACTGAGCAAAGAGCCATCTATTTTGAGCTTCTGTGCTTTAATATTATAAATTGCTTATGTGTGGGCTTTTTTCCTGCCCCCTGTTAACTTGGTAACATTCAGAGACAGGGTAAACTACCTGGTTGGTAAAGAAATAAACTAAGGGAAGTAGCTAAAAATTTATCTCCCCATGTTCCTATCTGCAGTTGTGCTGTTCTGGGAGAGCATTTTTTAAAGTTTTAGTTGTTCATATAAACATTTTAAGGACATTAAGAAAGCCTGTGGCAAGGAAATTGGTTCACTGTTGTTTAAACTAGTCTTTCCAAAACCTACTTGGCTATAGCACTTCTTTGTCATGGTGCATCTATTAAGATCTGACAGCTTTGCTAGTGGGGGAAGCCAGGTAGGATGGGGGTGAAGGAAGAGGAACATTCTGTATTTGCTGGTACTTGCTCTCTCCAGAGATCACCTTGTAGGGGAAAATTATGGTTTATTATTATTATTATTATTAGAGACAAGGTCTTGCTATATAGTTCAGGCTGGCCTTGACCTCATAGTGATCCTCCTGTCTCCACTTCAAGAGTGCTGGGATTATAGGCATGTGCCACCAAGCCTTGCTTGACTGTTATGGTTTAAATATGAAGGCTCATAAAGACTTCACAGACTCATGCATGGAGAGCTTGGTTCCCTGAGCATAATATTCAGGGTAGGGAGAGGGCTAGACAGGCAATTGGATCACGAGGGTGTTGCTTCGCTAATGGATTAATTCACTGATGAACTCATAGCTGAATGGGCTATGAGGTAGTGGGACCTGGGTGGAGGAAGTAAGTTGCTAAGGCTGTGCCTTTTAGGGTGTATACTGTCCCCAACCCTTTCCTCTCTCTTTGGCTTTCTCCCTGTCCTCTGCATTCTGGGTGCTCTGAGGTGAGCAGCTTCCCTCCACTAAGCCCTTCCACCATGGGCATGAAAAGAATGGAGCCAGCTGGCCATAGACAGAAACTTCTGAAGCTGAGTGAAAATAAACCTTTCCTCCTTTAAATTGTTATGCTTAGGTGTCTTGTCAGAGTGATGAAAAGCTGACACAGTGATCTTAGAACTGTCCAAATGAAGACCCTTTTGAGGTGAAAGGAGCCACTATTCATGGGTAGCAGGCACCGTCCTACACAAATGGGGCATGTGGTCACCTCACCCATTTGTCTTCCAGCTGTTCCAAAAATTAGACTGTAAATGAGCTGTTTTCTCTTGCCCTCAGTTTCCCCACTTGTGAAATGAGGGTCTCTGAGTTCCATTATTTTTTCATTTATTCAATCTTTCAGCAAGGATGTAATAAACCTCTCCTGGTTACTAGTCCTGTGTGGACCCTGAGGAGTCAGAGTGAACACACATGTCCCCACCTTCAAGGAAGGGGCTCAGCATGTAGAAGGGCAGACTGATGATCGGATTGTTCAGAGGTCATAGCTTCTACTTCATCTCACCTTTTAACCTTCAACTCATGAGCATGGATGGGTCTGGAAGGTTTTTTTTTTGTACCGGGGATCGAACTCATGACCCTGTGCTGACAAGGCAGGTGCTTATGCTGCTGAGCTAAATCCCCAGACCCTGGAAGGCTGTGGAAAGGTCTTTTGATGGTGCATCATGGTCTGCAACAAAGGAAGATCCAGCAGCATCTGCGGGCCTCACCACACCCCTGCAGGTTCCAACAGCTTCCAGGCTGGGGGTCCTAGGGAGCCTGCAGGGAGGGGGCTGCTGCTTCTCCAGCAGGCAGCGCTAATCACCACTCGCCTGCTGCTCTGGGCAATGATTAGCTGTCAAGGTTCACAGGAGCTGCAGACCCCCCACTCCCGGTGGCAGCTGACGGCTGCGCCTCAGGAAGCGGGTGGGAGGAAAATTACCTCTTCCCCACTTTGCTGTCTGTTTGCAGTGGCAGTCACAGAACAGCTCATGTCCTGCCAGGCCTGATAACAGAACTGTCATGGTCCATGAACACCCTGGCCCTGAAAAGTGAGTGGAGAGGATTCCAGGAAATTGTGGTGATTGCTGCAATTTGGGCCACCTCAGATTAGATTGCCTCAGGGAGTGATTTCAGACTCTGAAAATTGCATCTTGAGCAGAGACTGTTACTGTGCTTGTCCCTGACTCTTACAGCTCTCTTCGAGGACCATCCTAAGTAGGGACTGCTGGACTGGGGCTTACTTACATTCCTGTGCATGACCAGATGTGTGACTGGGGTAGGCACGTTATTTCACAGGGAGGATAATTCATGACCCTTTTTGTTAAAAGGGAAAGAAATGCAGAAGGAGAATTATAGGGTTATTAAGTGAAAAGTCCATGGAAATGTCAGGTATGGCTGGGTCCAGGTGTTCAAATCAGGTCTTTAGGAACCTAACTCTGTTTTTTTCCCTTCTCATTTCTTTTTGAAGTATGTCTGCTCTTTCCTAGAAATTCCAACATAAGATGGAGTTTCACTATCTCAATAATTCCAAAAAGTCTCAGGATAGGATTTCTTTGGTTAGTGCTGAGTCATGTGCCTACGCCTAAGCTATTTACAGCAATGGGATCTTCTAATTGCGCACACTGAGTCTTTGTACCTACTTCTTAGAACCTAACCCACAAAGACCTTCCTAAGAGAGTGGCAGTGGGTCTTAACTGAAAAACTGGAGAGAAAGAGAAGGTTGGTGTTAAGCAGGCAAAAAGATTCTTTAGCAGGGGGTAAGATTCAAGGTCTGATAGGACAGACCAAGGGCAGTGACCAATCAGAAAAGAGGCTGCCACAATGGGGTAGGATGGGCTGGGGGCAGGAAATGAACCCTTTAGGTGCTTGGCTGTGAGGAGATGGGGAAGGGGTTGAGAGAAGGACTGGAGTAGGGGAGCATCCTGGGGCTCAGGGTGCAACTGACACAACCAAGGCTGTCTTGTATTTAACCTGCCTCTGTGTGGCTGCTCAGTTCTGGTGCACAGTCCTTGATGACCTCTTTTCTACCTAGACCAGCTCTTGTTTTCCTGGGTTCACGTTTACCCTCAGCTTTAGCAGCCTGCTATGGGTCCCCCAGTGGCTCATGTATTGAAGGCCTGGTCCTCATTTGATGACACTGTTGGGAGGTAGTGGAAACTTTAGGAGGTGAAGGAAGTTAGGTCATTGGAGGTGTGGGGTGTGCCCTTGAAGGGGACATTGGGAGTTGGATCCCCTGCTTCTCTCTGCTTTCTGGCCACCATGAGGTGAGTAGCTTTGCTTAACCTCACATACCCCACTTGCCATAGGCCCAAAAGAAGGGGCCAAATGATCACAGACCAAAACCTCTGGAACAGAGATAAAATAAATCTGTCCTCCTAAGGAGCTAGTTTCCTCAAGTATTTGGTCACAGCAACAGAAAGGTGACTCCACACATGGTGTCCTCACACTTGTGACATTTTCTTTGCAGTCTTTTGTTAACAAGGATGTGGTAGTGTTTAAAGCAGCCTGGGTACCACAGGCAACTGACCTGCTAGGTAGGCACTAGAAGACCATGGTGCCAGTTGCCAGAGGTGGTGGCCTGGTCTCAGCACATTGTCCTGAAGCTGTCCGGAGAACACTACTGTGTTTGAGGACCTCAGACAGTGGGTTAGCTTGTGCACCAGCTTGAATGTGGCAGTGTGTGTCTGGTGCTCCCTGATGTGGGCAGCTGGGTTTATTGTCAAAGCAGTCATCCTGCAAGTGGGAGATGGGAAGACACATCCGGGAAAGGCAGCCCAGGTGCCACTCAGAGCCATGTGCCATTTGCCTGGGCAGCTGTCCCGTATTGAGAGTCTACAGGATACCAGGTCCTATGCTGAACGTTTTGCCTGTTCTTTCTCAGTTGTGTGTCACACAAAAATACATGCAGCTGTCATCCCCAAGGAAAGGGAAAGTGAGGCACAGAGTGGTGATCACTTGCTAAGTTCATCCTCTTGCTGAATATTACAGCCAGAGTTTAGGAACAAAACTGAAGCCGTCAGAAGCTGATGACACATCACCTGTGTCACCTCATATCCCACCCAGTTCAGTCCTCCAGGTCACTTCAGTCCCCACTAAACCCTCCAGGTCACCTCATACCCAGATGAAATCTAAGGCCCTTCTGAGGGCACTGTGACCTTGGGCTGATCTGGTTGCCCATGATCTCCTCACTAGACATGTCCCTTATTCTGCTGCCCCCCCAATGGCCTCTTGCTTTTCAGCGAGCAGGCTCAACTCGTTTTACCAGGCATTTGGTTTTCCCTTTGCTCTGGCTCCTGTCTGCCTCAGACTTACATGTTGCCTACTCAGGGCTGCCCGAGGGTCCCCTCCTCAGGGTCACACCTGCCTGCCCATGGCTCCCTTGGCTTTGCTTCTCTAAGCCATGAATACCCTGCTCTGATGCTGCGTCAGATGTGCACCTTGCCACCTTGTTATCTGCGCCTGGACTGAGGTGTGAGCTCTTGGGGGTGAAGATTGTGTTATTTTTGTCGCTTATTCTTTCCCTGGTGTCTAGAGCCAGCTTGTCGCACAGTGTTGTCTGCGGCTATTTGTGTTCAAATCAGCTTAGAAAGGCATATGTATACTTACATGTATATTCCATGGGTGACCTAGAAGCTACTCTCTTGATCCTATCATGGTGCCTACATGAAGCTGTTGCATAACTAAAGGCATCATCTTTATTCTTCCCCTCAATTTTGCTCCTTCTCCAGGGCCCTGTGACTTCCTAAAAGGAGTCATTGTCCATTCTGTCACCCATGCTGGAAAGCTCAGCAAGGCAATCATGAGCATTGCTGGTCTAAATTCTTGCCTGTGACAGAGCAGAGCTGACTTCCTGGCCTGTGTGCTTTGCAGGGAGAGTTGAGAGGTAGATTCTGGTGAGCAGAAGTGGTATATACAAGTCTTGGACTGGAACCCTGGCTGCTGGTGTGAGCCCCTCCAGTGTTGTCTGCCTAGCTGCTTCAGTGACTGGCAAGGTGCCAGGTCATGCTGTTGGATGACCACATGGGGCAAAGTTTTAGCTGATTCAAAGGACACAGAGTCCAGGTGACAAAGCTCTGCTACATTGGGGTTGCTGGTTTCTGCTGCGGAGCCAGCCTCACCTGCTAGATACAGTGATGGGGGCAGGTAAGGGATGCCCTTAACCTTACCATAGAACAGGGTCTTCTTAGGGTGGAGTGGGGCTTGCTGTCACTACTGCAGTCAGTCCTTGTCATTTCTCTGTGTCTGGAGAGGATGGCATGGGAGAAACTTTCAGAGACTGTGTCTCACTTCTGCCTGCAGGGCTGTGTGGCTTTAGCCCAGGCACTGACCTCTTTGTGGCTTCCTTTCCTACCTGACATGGGGGGTCACCAAGACCCTTTGTCCACCTGACACACACAGATACTTCAGGTCATTAGGTCAGATTAGGGATATGACAACCTGGGCCACTTTACAGTGAGGACACTGGGCTAGCCACCATTCTAGAGTTCCTTCTGGACTCAGTACTCTGCCTATGGTTTTCTGGTTCCCCAAACTCCTGGGAAGATGGCCTGGTCACCCAGAAACATTAACACCCTCAGGTGAGGAAATGTGAATTGGTTCTACCTCCTGGCTTGCTTCCTGTCACATTTAATGCAGGCTCCCAACCTAGACACTCTGTTACTGTCATCACCCACCTCCCACAGAGTTACCACCCAGATTCTTCTCTCTAATGAGCTCTTTTGGCAGCTCCAGCCCTCATCCCAGTCTTGTTCCTCTCTGCCCTTCCTGTCACATCTAGAGAAAAGCAGTAAATAAGTAATCTCTTGGCCAAAGGGAGAGGTAAGTTGTGATGAGCTGAAATTTTTCAAAAGAACATCTTTCTGGTCTCTGGAGTTCCAGCTGTGGCAATATGGCTTGCACCAGCCCCTTGACTCAGGGCCATGGGACGCTGGCTGGATGATTCCTTACAAAAGGTGGGGTCAACTGCTGGGAAGAGAGCTGTGACTGTTCACCTACAGCAAAGTTAAGAGTCCCATAATGTAATTTTGCATTATATTCAAGGAGCCTGCGGTCAATACTTTATTCCCAGGAGTCATGTGTTGCTGTGCCTCCTCCAGCATCCTTTGCAGTTAAGTTTGTACCACACGACTCGTCTCTAGGAAGAGACCTCTGGTTGATTCGGAGATGCAAAGCTGAAGCCCAATGGTAGGTTTCCTGCCTACCCTAAAGACCAAGTGGCCATTGCCTGGTGAAGAGCCACTCTCTTGGATGACTCTGCTGACCAATGGACTCTGAGCAGAGGCGGCGGGTGTCATTTCCAGGCTGAAGTGGCCAGGAGCTAATGTGGCTTCTCCATCCATCTCTTCCCACAGTGACCTTGGGGCCTGCCTGCTCACACGTAGCTATCAGATGAAGAAGAAAGACATTTTTATTGTGTCATCACTGAGGTTTGAGGGTTTGTCTAGGTGATGGCCAGAACTAATTCTACCTGACCCAGGGACCCTCAAGAGTGTGAGCTCCATGTGGACAGGGACCTCATCAGACCCTAAGTCCGTACTTCTGGGAGCCTCTGTTGCTCCTGCTCATTTTACTCTGACTCCCAATGTCATTGTCTTATAACACAGACCTTTTCTAATATTTTTCCTAAACCAAGTCTTCATTAATAGTGCTGCTAAGGAGCACACTTGTCCCCCATCACTTGCACGGGGGCTTCCCACACCATTTTCCCTAGTAATTTGGCACATTTGTCTTTTTTCTCCTCCAGTACAGGGATTGAACCCAAGGTCTTCACAGTGAGCCACATCCCCAGCCCACTCTTTCTAAAATTAATTTTTCATTTTTAGTTTTTTGAGATAGGGTCTAAGTTTCCCAGACTAAGCTTGAACTTGCAATCCTCCTGCCTCAGCCTCCCAGAGTTCTAGGATTATAGGAGTGTACCACCATGCTGGCTTATTGAAATTTGAGTCAAGAGATGATCCAGAACCATCCCTGATGTCACTGAGTCAGTCTTCACAAGACAATGGCCACTTGCTTCTAAACCTACCATTGGGTTTCAGCTTTGCATTTCCAAATCAACCAGAAGTCTCTTCCTAGAATCACGTCTGACCTTGTCTCTCCCCTATGGCAGAACAGTGTTGTGGCTAGAACATGGGCTCCAGATCTTGACAACTCTGGTTCAAATCCCTCTTCTGTCACCTAACAGCTGTGTGGCCTTTGGCATTACACCTAAACTGTGCATCTCAGTTTCCTGAACTGTTAAAGGAGATTATGGGGACACATCTCTCCCAGGCTTCTTGTAGGATTTAACAAGTTAATACACGCAAAGTGGCTAGGTTTGTGGGAAAACCTAGTTTTGAGTTTAAGGATCTCACACTAAAATCTCTTAGGCTAATAATGTCTCTCAGGCCTAGTGCTTGAGGCCACCTGACAGGGGGCCCATGCTGAGCTCCCTTCTCCCTGCCTTGACCTTCCACCTCGCCAGCTAGATCCTGACACACCTAACCTGTCACCTCTGCCCGGATTGCCTCTCCTGTGTCAGCCCCACCCCTCCAGGAAGCCCTCTGCTCGGTTTGCCACAGCAGAGCGGCACAGACCGGGTGACCTGCACAGTAGGAACTTACTTTCTTACTCTTCTGGAGGTTGGAAATCCAAGGTCAAGGTGTCAGCAGATTTGAATTCTTCAGAGCCATTCTCCTTGGCTTATAGATGGCCACCTTTTTCCTGTGTCCTCACGTGACCTTCCCTTTGTGCTATGCAAGTCTGTGTTTAAATTTCTTCTTGTAAGAATTTTCCTGCCCAACCCTAAAGACCAGATTTTAACTTAATTATTTCATTAAAGAACTTCCAAATGACATTATAAAGGTTTGAACTTCAATATCCATTTTTTTGGGGGGCCAAGGTGCACATTTAGACCACAACATCCTCTGTGACTCTCATGCTGTGTCCCACATCAACAGGGATCCTACCTACAGCCTTTTGTGTTGCTGTTGTCACCCTCAACATTGTATGATGGCAAAATTTCTTCATTCAGAAATATTTATTGAGCACCTACTATGCATTAGGCATTGGGGGACAAGGTAGAACAGAGAAGGGCACTGTGTCTCTGCCTCCTTGGGGCAGCTGTCCTGGGGATGGAAGCAGACAGAACAAGGGCAATGTCCTAGGGTTCTCTAGAGGAACAGAATTAATAGAACATATATATATGTATAATTCTACAGGGGGATTTATTAGGCAGGCTTACAGGATGAGAGGTAGGATTCACAATGGCCATCTGTGACAGAGGCTGGATGACCCAGTAGCTGTACAGCTCAAGAATATGGAAGCCTCCATATGGAAGCCTCACAACAAGGGGAATCAAGCATGTGTTACCAGTCTAAGGTCAAAGGCTCGCTGGAGAGTTGCTGGTGGGACTTAGCACTAAGGGCCTGAAGGACCTGGAAATCTAGACTGGTGTCCAAAGGCAAAGGCAGCAAGGGTGCACCCCCTCAGGAAGACTGAGTCCTTTCAAAATGGGTGCCGGGGATTGAACTTACAACCTCACATTTGCCAAGCAGGCATTTATACTGCCGAGTTAAACCCCCAGCCGGGTACTTTTTTTAAAAACAGAGCTATAAGTTTTTATTTTTTCAACATGCGTGCAAAATAATAACTACTTATGCTGTTTAGGAACAAAGAAACAATTGTATTATTACCAAAATGTCAAATTATCAAGTGTAACAACAAGTTAGCCATGGTTTGCTTTTGGGAGGCTATTATCACAGAACAAAACAATTTTCAAATTATACTTTCAAAACCAGTTATGAGACCAGGACAAGCTGGTAACAATCCTAATGGTCACACAACCTACCACATAACACAGGAAAAAAAGATTGATTTTATGAAGGGTCTCAAGTACCTTACAATGGAGTTTTTTTTCTTTCTTTCCCCCCTCTTTTTTTTTCTTTTGAGACAAGGTCTTACTATGTATTGCATGCTGGTCTCGAAGTCATGGCAATCCTCCTGCCTCAGCCTCCCAAATACTGAGTGCTGTGATTCTAGGCATGCACCACCACGTCTGGCTACATCAGTCTTTAGTTTTATAACAGAACAGTCTCTCCTTTTGAGGATCCCTTCATCTCTGAGTCTCCTTAGTAATTCTGAAAACTCATTTCTAAGGACCATTTCTGGGACTTCATTAGTTAACAACTGAAAGCTAAAAGCACACTTGATAGTGATAGTTCACTATCACCACCAGGGTCCCAGTCTCTCAAAGCAGCCCAGCTGGACTTTGAGTAAACACCACAGGTAGAAGAAACTATATATGAAGCTAGGTTAACTGTAAGTGGTGATTGTAGCCAGGTGATGGGCACACAGGACCCAAGGACTGTCCTTTGTGTTTCTGAAAATCTCCATAATAAAAAACAAAAGTTTTTTTAAAAAAGTAGACTTGTACATTTTGGACAAAAATATAGAAAGTGGTTTAAGATTTTAGAGGCAAAACACATAGCAATGTAGCATTAATCATCTACGTATACAAGGTCACATCTAGAAATAAAGAGGAAGCATCCACAGTAACATTATTCGGTTTTTGGTTTGTTTATGGGATGCAAAAAAAAAACCCAAAAAACAAAAAAACCCCAAAAACCCCCAACCCCCCCAAAATAGAAACAAACAAACAAACAAAACCCACAAATGATAAGATGCAAAATGGACAAAAGTCTAGACTTGCTTAGGCATCCTATCAACAACTCCTTTAATGCTCCCTTCCTGAACCCGAGGAAGGCTCTTTTTATCCATCTTCTATCACTGCAGCTTCTCAGGCCATTTCTGTCAGCTTTCCCTGGGCCATCCCTTACCAGGATGATGCCCACTCTACATTTTTGCTCCAATTTCCCTACTAACCTCCCTTCGCTGTAACTCTCGGCCAAGGACTCCCTCGCAAAACTTAGACTGAGGTCTACTCTAAGGTAAGAGAAGCTGGGGAGTGCAGATGTAGACCTAATCCTCCTTTCCACCCCCAGGGATGAGGGGAAGGAGGATGCACACTAGCCTGGGCAGGGTAGGCCCAGCATGGTTTGCCCAGCTACTGGAAATAACCTGAAGATCTAGAACAGATTCCGATGCCTTAAATGCACCTTGGAATCCTCCATAGTGGAGACAAATGCTTACCCCTACAGCATCTGAAGGTACAGAGCAAAGGACTGTCAGAGTGGAAGAGTTGGGACTGATGATCCAGGCGCTGAAACTACTCCAAAGGAGGAGGCAACGGGAGGCCCCTGGATCTTGAGGAACAAAAAGTCAGAACCAGAACAGACTGTAACCATAACAGTGTAGGAGGCTGAGGCAGAAAGATTATAAGCCTGAGCTCAGCCTAGGGAACTTAGCAATTAAGTGAAATCTTGTCACACACACATTTTTTTTTAAAGGGCCGAGGCTGTAAGTGCATAGGCCTTGGTTTAATCCCTAGGGCCACACACACACACACACACACACACACAAAGTAGACACTAGTCCACAATACAGTTGGCCTTGAATTTTCAACTTCAAAACTACAGAGTAGGTATGAGGCCCAGAGTCTGAACACAAACTCCACTTGGCCTTTCAGTTTCAGTTGACTATTTCAGCCTACTCTAAGAGTGTGCACAGAGTTCCCAGTTGTATGCACTCTGTATGTAGAAAACACCGCTATGTCTCTTCTCTGCCTGAGCTGTGATACTATCAAAAAAAGTTCAAAAAAAATAAAGGAAGGAAAGGGGTAGATGGGAAAGGAAGGTGGTAGGAAGAGGAAGAAAGACGGAAAGTTGAAGTTAGAGTGGGAGAATGATCTGGAAGTCAAGGAAGTACCAGGGAGAAATGAGATAAAGTCAAGTAGACAGCAGGCCACAGATGAGAAACACCTCCTCCCTTAGGGTACTCTGGTCATACCTTAGAGAAAATTAAGGGCGGTTGACAAAGGTATTTAGTTGACAAATGTGGGACCCAGGCCCACCCTTGCCCAGAGTCACAGCATGAAGACAGCGAGCATGTGTCCATACATAGCAGCCCTCCCACCAGTCTCAGCCAGTAGGGTCCTGAAGTCTAGGGAGGGCAGGTGTGTTTCTTATGCACTGGAAGGGTTCTTGAGTCCATAGGTAGTTCCTGAGGTCCCTGTTGATCAGGAAGCCAATGAGGGCCAATAGCAACCTAAACAAAATTGAGAGGTCTAACAGTCACCAGGTATACCCAGATATCAAAGGTTCATCAGCAGACATGCCCAGAGGCAAGAAGACACACGATGGCAGAGAACACATGGCATACTGTTCATCGAAGCCCAGCAGTTACATGCCATTCTGCTGTCCAAAGCTGGAGATAAGGTAGGTGGCATCTAAGTTGGTGTTCCCCGCATGACAATAAATTCTGGCTCATCATATGTATTGGCTTAATTTTGCACTGGTAACAGTAAAACTTCCCATTAATAAAGTACATGGTCAGCATAAACTTGCAGCCCAGCAAGTCACTGGCCATGAAGTAGCAGAGCTTAAGGATGTTTTGGTCCTCCTGAAGAATGACTTGAGAACATTTATGTTGAACACAAGCGGGGAAGGCGAATCAAAAACAGGGTCCAAGCAATGTACAGAAAGACAGGACACATCTCAAGTGTAAGTGCTTAACATAGAAACAGCAGGGTGAGATCACATAACATGTGACACTACTGTTAACAAACCAAAACAAAACAGGAAGGCCACGGCAAGGCAAAAGAACATGATCCTAAGTGCCATATTCTGGCTAAAGTCCAAATGGACACAATGGCACACAGAAACCAAGAGAACGAAGACAGCCAAAGCACAAATGTGGAGAACCAGGAACAGGTCCTACAAGAGGTAGTAGGGAGACTTGCACAGGATCAGTTGGGTGACTTCACCCTAGGCGCGGGGGTCTTCCCTGGCTGCTTTGCTGGGCCTGGCCTGCCTTCCTTTGCTTTCTCTCCATGGGCTCTTTCACTCAGGAGGTAGTACTTCAGAGGATTGGGCCACAGTTCCTCGTTGATTATCTTAACAATCTTGTCAGACTTAATAGAGGTGTGGTTTACAAACCACCCAAAGAAGCTCCCGTTCTTTTCTGGGTTTCCCTGAGTCATGGAGTGCAGATCGTGCCCTGGGAGCCACTGGATAGGAGTAAAACGAGAAACCACCTGATTGGAAAGCCCACATCCATATTCCTTGATGAGCACCTTGTTTTGGAAATAGGGGTTAGGGCCAAAGTAGAACTTGATTTTGTAGCCCAATCTAGCGAGGCCAAGCTCCTCCACTTCCAAGCTATTCAAATAGCTTAGCACCTCTTTATCTTGGCCACTGAGAAAGGCAGAGAGCTGGGGGTGCTTCTGGAAAGCTTGTCGCCAAAAGCCCGGGATCTTATTGATCAGGTCATTGCGGCGCTCCACGTAGGACAGTCGCTGCTGCCCGAACTTGCGTGAGAGCTTGAGGTAGATCCGGTCGGCCTGCATGCTCAAGGCCTCCAGCTTCAGCTGGACCATTTCTAAGGCGTCCATTTTGCTCTTGGTCGCTAGGGGCATGGGCCCAGACCCAGAAGGCGCCTCCACCATTTTCCTTTCTTTCCCCACCGAGCGGAGGGTACACTTCCCGGCCGCCTCTTTCTTGGGCTGCCCACCCGCGGCGGCCTGAGGCGCCCTCGCGGCCGAGCTATAGCTCTTTTCTGGCACCTTCTTTCCAGAAGGGCCACGCCAGGGGGCGGCGCGGGGGCCATTTTTCCGCCTCACTACAGTTCCCACAGTTCCCACGAAGACGGTATCTGCGGTCAGGCGCTCTAAGAAACACTTGTCCCAGACTGGGCTGGGCTGGGTGGTCGCCACCATGCGTTCCTCCGCGGTCAGAGCCCTGAGCGCGAAGCTGTGGCTCCCCGCGGCCCGAGCCCGGTGCGCCAGGCTGCGGTCAAAGGGCACCGGGCAGGCGTCCTGGCCCGCGGCCTTGGGCTGCAGGAGCCGTGGTGCCGGTGCCGGTGCCGGTGCCGGTGCCGGAGCCGGAGCCGGAGCCGGAGCCGGAGCCGGAGCCGCCGCCTTCGAGCCGCCCCCACCCGCGCCAGGCTGCCCCCGTGCCACCTGAGTGTCTTCCCCGGGGCGCTGGAACTGTGGCGTCTCCAGGTCGCGTGAGGCGTCTTCGAGAGCAGCGAAAGCAGCTTGGATTCGGGCTCTGGTGTGGCCTTGGACTTTGGCGTGGCCTCTGCCCCGGCTTTTGCCACGGGAGGACTTTCGACCTCTTTTGCGGCCGCCCATGGTGATTAGCGAACTCCACTCCACAGCCTCACTCTTCCCTCTTTCTCTCTCCTTCTAGTCAAGTTGGAAGCCCGCGTGTTGGCGCCACCCACAACCTCGGGTGAATCTTCCCTTTTCTGTTTGCTGGCCCACATGTCAATCATGCGGAGATACACCCACTGCTGTGATTTGCTGCTCTGCTAGCCATTTCTTTTTTGAGGGGTGGGGAGGGGGAATGAGTACCGGAAATCAAACTCACAACCTCTCACTTGCTGGGCAGGCTGTTGTGCCGCTGAGCTAAATCCCGGGACTTTTGGTCATCATTTTTTTGGGCGGAATTGGGGAATGGGTACCGGAAATCAAACTCACAACCTCGCGCTTGCCAGGCATGCACTTGTGTCTCCCGAGCTAAATCCTTTGGCCCCTTTGCAAGCATTTGTTTTGGGGTGGGGGTTGGGGAGTAGCGGAAATCGAACTCACAACCTCGTGCTTGCCAGGCGCTTATACCGCCGAGCTAAATCTGCGGCCTGGTAGGCATTGCTTAATCCACTCACATGGACATATCTTGATTAATGATCACAGGCGATGAGTACTGGAAAGAGAAAGAACATAGCATTGCAGATGTACCAGACAGGAGGACACAAACTAGGCCAGGAGGCCAAAGAGGAACCTGAAAAATGGTGTAGTAGGTGACAGCACATGTCCACTTAATCAGGAATAAAAGCAGCAGTCCCCTATTTATGAAGCCATTGTAGAGTGTTAGGGTCTGGCCTCTACATGTGACATCTTGGTCACTGCTCCCTAAACACTATTGGCCCACTTTTCAGGTAAGGTGGAGTTTTTGAAGGCAAAGGGAGTTGCTCTCCTTGCTAGGAGGACTCCTAGCTAGCGATGCCAAAGTTGTGCCCTTGTATTCGGGGGCCCTGTTGATAGCACACCCTTCATGTTTGCCTCTGAGCCTTGCACACCCTAATTCTGCTGTTTTGGTCTCACAATCCTGGGCCCTGGGGTAGCCATCCTCCTCCTGCCTATACCTTGCCATAGGATTGGAATCCCCTTACCCCAGTAAAAGTCGCATGCTGGCCAAGTGCTTGATTCTTGCAGTAGTTACATTGCAGTTTAGTGTACAGCAGTGGCACTAATTTCTCTTTCTGAGTACAAATGACAGGATCTAGGGTGGAGAATGAGCCTCCTTTCATCACTAATAAAGCTGATGCTGGAGGATGAACTCACCTGTGTGATCATGTGGACTCCAGTGGACCACAGGACTAGATAGGGAAGCCCTCCTTCAGAGCCAGAATCCATTGTGGCAGATCATGGAGGCTGATGCTGTGAAGCCATGGTGGAAGAGGTGGTCTAACCATCCTTTTCTGGCATCTGGAGCTACTCAGAGTCTCCCTCCTCAGTACTTGCGGAATACTCAGCAAGCTTTGCTAAAGTGTGTAATTCATTGAGAGGATGCAAAACACCTGTGCTTCAGACTTTTTTTTTCATAATTACTGACACTGTGGAAATTGCAGGCATTAGAAACTCGATTGGAAAGGAGGACAATTGTCACCCAGAAAGTTCAAATGAACTGAAACTCCTGCAATAAAGCGCTGGGATTTGCATAAGAGGCAGGTCTAGGCCCATTAACACCATGGTGACAGTGACCTAGAGTTTGCTGTAGCAACTGGGAAGAATGGGAGTGAATGTGGCTGGTGTCAGATGTGATACGGCAACTGTCTTTGAGAAATTATCTTTCTCAGAGGTCATGTGGGTTAGCCCTATTTTCAAGGGTAAACAATGTTCCTCCCCCACCACTCCTTCCTCACCATGCTTCACCTCCTAGAGTCAAGACACTTGCTGGGGATTATGCACCTGGCTGTGGAAACCTGGGGCCAGAGTATAGGCTGTCCAGTGCTGTGTCTAGCAATCTTCCCACTGCACTGATTAGTTCTGTATCAGATTTGGTGCCAAAAATTTGGGCTACCAGCCTGTAATTAGGTTGACAGAAAATGTTGAATTGGTCAAATAAGAGTCTTCTTGCCTTACACTTGTGTGATCCCCAGAAAACTGTAGGCAGTACGTGGTGGTGTTCTAACCTTACTGCCCAACACACTCACACTGTATGCTTATCACTGCCACCTGTCACATGCCCAGGGCACAAAGTATTGCCCAGCACTATCAGTCCTGATTTCTTTTACTATGTTCCTCACACTAGAGTAAACTTGCACATGAAACTTACCTGCTATACCCAGTCTTTACAAGATCTACCAACTAAGAGAAAAAGAAGGTAATTTGGAATTTTTATTTTTCAAATTTTTGCATTTTGATGCCCCAAATTACTATTGGGCATCAAACACTGCCACTGGTATTGAAGCATCATGGTAGTCTCACTGCAAAAGTGGCAGCAATGCTCTACTCTTTCCCCCAGTTAAGGCCTTTGCAATGTGACTTTTTAAAGATGATTCTCCTATCATGCAGTGGGGTCTCTTTCCCCAGCCCTTGTGCCTGGCCAGCCTATGACTTGCTTTTCCCAGTAGGATGGAGTGGAAGATGACAGTGTGCCACTTCTGAGCCTGGGATCCTGTAGAAGCTTTACATTCTTCTGTCCCATCTCTTGGAATTCTATTGCTGCCATGGGAATAAGTCTAGGCTAATGTGCTGGGGATGAGAGGTCCTGTTACCCCACATGACAGCCAGATGCCACTCATCCATTTGAGTAAGACCTTCTAAAATCAGCCAGCTTCAGTTGACAACAGATAAAGTCCAGCTGAAATCAGCTGTGCCTGTCTAGACCCAAAGAACCCCCCAGTGCTATGCCGCACTTCTGAGCTAGAGAAGTGCTTATTGTTGTAAGCCTCCAGTATCTAGCACACCGTGACACAGCTTTGCACACTTAGTAGGGTTGATAGTCTGATGGAGAGTGATACTGGATAAGTAAGCATGTCATTTCCAGGTTAAAACCAATGGCATCAAACATTTGAATCCTACTCCTTTCTCAAAATCTACCAAAGACAATGAAAAGCTGAAGATAGGGAAAAGTATTTTTTCACAATTTTTATTGAAACCAGAAATGACCACAGTTCCAAACCACAAACTCTGAAGCCTTTCTCTGAAATACTGTGAAATGTAGGGCAGAACACAGAGGAAACTGTGAACTCATACAGACATCCCTAGTAGGTTTTACACAGAGGAAGCTGAGGGTTTATGGGATACATCCAAAAGCAGGTATCCCAGGCCTGAAAACTTCAATCAAGCATCATTGGCTTAAAGCACTGAGACCCAGGCCAACTCCCCTAGGGGCTTTGCTGGGGCCATACTGGCTGCAGGAAGGGTCAACACGGAGCTGTGCTCCCTCGCCTAGGGAATAACTGCTGTGGTGGGATGCAGTCTAAGAGGACAAAGCTACATGCAAGATGCACATTGCCTGAAGCCACCATCCCCTCTCTTCCCGCACTGTCCTCCCGCACAGAGCTGGCCTGTTCCAAAAGGGGGAGCCATCCCAGGAGCTCCACAGCCGATGCATCATAGCAGAAGCTACCAAGGGACACAGAGGAATACTTTGTTCTTCGCAGTCTTGACCAGTTTCGGCTGACAAACTGCTTCCTTAAAAGAAATATGAAGATGGAGAGAAGTGATGGTAAAACAACAGTATGAGATGAACGTTTAGCTGGCTGTTCTGTTATATTAAAGTAGATATAAATAGGAGACACACACACACCCAGAGAAAGAGAGAGAGAGAGAGAGAGAGAGAGAGAGAGAATATAAGAAAGAAAACAAGACATATAGGAGGGAGAAGAGAGAGATATATTAGAAGAGAGAGAAAATTAAAACCACATTAAAAACAGCAACACAGGCTGCTAGGGATGTGACTCAGTACCATCCCACTCAGTAGGGATGGTAGAGTGTTTGCTGAGCATGTACAAAGGCCCCGGTTACATTCCCAGTATTACTATCACCATCACCACAAGTAAAACAAGTGATTATACTACAGTAAAGAACATTATGGAAAAAGGCATAAAAACTCACACAATATTAAATAGAGAAGAATTTCATTAAAATTTTATTTTTGTAAGTGTCAAAGATTAGTGAGATGAGAGACATATAAAAATTTGTTTAATGAGTAAATATTCTTTGGAACAAGAGGTATAAAAATAGTCAAAGATAAACTAAAATACAAGTCTTGAAATAAAACCATGTACTTGCAGGTCAAGTATACACACTCTCCCAGAAAATACTGCTAAAAGCTCTAAGACAAGTCTGAATGAAATCATTGAACTGCAAGAAATAGAAGATACATCTGGTCATGTTGGTAAAAAAGTCAAGTCACAATGGAGGGGAAGAGAAGGTTGATCCAAACATCTTCTCCGTCATGCTAGAAGACAGCTTCCAGGTTTTGCAGCCAACTGAGTTACCTTCCAAGTAAAAAGGCAGTGGTGAGATTTTCAAGCATACAGAGCTCAGGAAATATATTTGTCTTTCCAGAAAAAAGGCCAACTAACAAAATTTAAAGTTGAAAAAGTCCAAGGAAAGGTAAAGATATGATGAAAAATTGAAAAAGAGGATAGAAGAATGAATGGAGGAAGAAAGGAAGGAAGGAAAGGAAAAGAAAGGAGGGACTGACGAAGGACAGCAGCTGAGAATAAATTCTGTTTAGATGCAGAATCCACCCTGAATGGCCATTAGAATTGTCTTCCAGAGCATCTGGTGCTATAATTCCTGGCCAAGCAATGATAATATGATAAAGAAGTGTGAGTAGGGTAAGTTTCTAAGTTCAGTAAATTTGGTTTAAAATCGAAACATATATTTAATTTTTTAAAAAGCATGACTATAACATCTTAATACTTTACAACATTTTTATTTTTTGTTATAAAAGTATTTTTATGAAAAGAAATCTCTTATAGAATGTTTATTGGAAGTTAATATATATTTTTATTTCACCCCAATTTTTAATTCTCCTTTAAGTAAAATTATATCTAGCAATTTTTACATTAAAATAGCATGTATAATACAAATTCATTTTTCTTATCTATCCCTTCTATGCATGTGCATGGAGAATGCCTAGGATGACACTTGTCAAATAAAACACAAAAATTTTTTGGTGGGGCTGGGTAGGTAGTATTCACCTACTATTGCCTGAATGTTTTACACTACACATTTGTTAGTTTTGTGAAATAAAAATTTGTTTTTTTTCTTAGTTTGGTCAGCTTGTGCCTTGTTCAATGGAATCAAAGCTAGTGATTGATGAAAAGTAGGGTGCTGAGATATTTTTGCAGAAAATACAAGCAGATGTGGGGGCAGAGGGCTGCAGGGAGGGACAGCTGAGACGGGGCCTCCTGGGAGAGTAGCAGATGCTTCATTTTGAAGGGAGGATGGAGAGGAGGAGATCAGCACTGCCTGGGGACCAGGACCCATGTGGCACTCCCTCCATCTTGGCCGTCTTGGTGTGGGAAGAGGGATGGGACCCACGTGCCCTGCCTCATCGGACGAGACAGCACACTGCCTCTGTGGGAGCCCACATGGCACCAGCCATGCCTCCTCTACCTGGCTCCTTTCAATCCATTCCTCTGCAAACCCATTTATACTAGCCAGCCACTATCTGCTAGGACTTTTTCTTGTGTAATGGCACAATCTAACCCTGTGTCTTCTGATACTGAAGATGAATTGGAGGACAAATGAAGTAGACAGGAAGAGTGTTTATTAAGGAAGAGGAACTAGCCTCCAGTAGTTGGGAGGGGACCCAAAGTGAGTTTCCACAGGGACTGTTTATCTAGAAGTTTTTATACCAAAAAAACAACCAGGGCTCAGACCACTCTGAGTCAAACTAAGATCCATCTCCAGGACTAAAGCAAGCTTATGTAAACTAGAAACTCCAATGAGGAGTTGAGGCATGTAGCATGTGTAGTCTGCAGGGGCCTCTTGGCTGATGTCCTGCCCTCGTGGTTCATTGAAAAAACAAAGTGAGAAGGCAAGAATGTTTTCCAGATAGGAAGAAGTAGTTGTCCTAATGGGATTCCATTGCCTTTCGTTGTTACCTTGCTTGTTACTTCTCTGGACTTAATTGTCCACCTGGTTCTTATTAACTTTTGCCCTCAGGCTCCCACTTATCTGACCAAGCCCTGGCCATCTTGCCCTACCTTAGGCCCAGTGCCTCTCACTGCCTGCTATCTTCTACCTAACTTGTCTGTCTAAACGTGGACTCCTTTTGCTTTCAGCCCAGCAGAGAGGTTTGGTCATTTGCCCAAGTCTGCCCAGCTTGTAGCTGGATGAGGGATTTAAATTTAGTGAGTCTGGTTTAAAGCTTGTGGACTTAATATTAAAGACTCAGACTATGAGAATGTTCCCCATCCTGACTGTCTTTTCCTCAATTCCTCCTTCATGCTTGAGAAACCTGGGCCCAGGAGTTTGGGGACTGAGCTGTGGAGAGGAACACAAGCCCTGGCTCAGTCCTGTAATGGCTGTGTGTTCTTGACTGAGTTGCTGGGCTTCCCTTTTTTCCTGGGCCCTGCTTCCTTTCTTGTGCCAGTGGACAAGAATAAACTTTATAAATCTGAGAGAGATTATTGTGAGCTGAGGATGTCATTATCTTTATGAGGGCCTCCTGTTATTGAGCAATTGCTGGGCTCAGCAAGAAGCTTGTATTCCCTCCTCCCACTGTTTACCTGAATCAAATCCTCAGCAGGTAAGAAATCTGTAAGTGCCTGATCTTTATCAGTAAGTCCTCCAACTATTTGCTTCTCAGCATCCCTGTGGGCTGAGCAAGAAAACACTATCCCTGCTTGAAGAGTGCCAGCTCTTGCCAGGCCCTTGGCTTTCTTAGAATCCCAGCACGATGGAGCTGGGCTCTTGGGTACCATTAAGCTTGATGCTTTCACTGTGTACTGTGAGGATATAGATGGCTAAGTGTATATAATAGTAATAATAACATCACAGTGTCTGTGCCTAGGATGTCAGTTGCCCATGGTGAGAAGAAAATCCACATGAAATTCAGTACATAAGGGAAGTATTAGCATAGATAACTGAAAGGTCAAAGAGTAGCACTTCAAGAATGGGTTGATCAAGGTCTCTGTCTCTCTCCTGGAATCTTCTCTGGCTCTGTACCATTTGTTTCACCAGTGACACCATATGATGGCAAGATGGTTGCAGCAGCTCTTTTGTCCCCTCAGGTCCAGTCTAGAAGTGAAGAATGTGTGCCTCAGTCCCAGAATTCCTAGCCATTGCACCTCATTGGCTCTCATGAGCCCCAGTGCCATCCCCAGCCATGGCCAAGTTGAAGAGCTGTTGTCAAAATAAGGAGACATGGGCACTGGGTAGGCAAAGAGTTGATGTGCACTATAGCGTCACCCTGGGCAGAACATGCTCCATAGACCACAGATGCTGGGGGAACCCTGGGATCCCTTAGCACAGAACCCCCACAGGTGCCTAGAGCACCCTTTGGATGAAACCAAAGTGAGGAGCAGGCCACCCAGCTAGGAAGGGCAACATAGTGGTGCTGTGAGCATGGCCTTGTCATCCCTGGGCCCTGTTCACATGGCTGATTGGTTCACATTTCCAGTCTTTATGTGTTGTCAAAAAATCCAGGGTGTTTTGAACCCCAAAATACTGAGAACTGCCATGGTTGTGGCCACTGCCCCTTGACTCCTGGGCTCCAGGCTGCTGGACCTACATAGATGGAGGAAGCTGGGGCATCAGTGAGGATGCAGTGACTGTGTGTGCCTGCACTGTGCCTTCCTGCCCCCAACCCCGAAGCCCCATCTGCTCCTTCTCCCCATGCATACATGGCAGGTGAGGCCCTGCTGCCCAAGGTCAAAAGAAACCTGTAGGATGTGGTGGTGGAGTGGGGGACATCAATGATGCTTTCTTTACTCTTTCCTTTCTGCAGCCTCGGCCATCTTGTCCTTATCCCTGGATTAAGCTGGGCTCAGGGCTCATAATTTCAAAGTCCTGTTAACTTTCTTAGCTTAGAATGTTATTGGTTTTGGCCAAAGGCACTTTATTATCTCTCGAGAGAAGAGTAAGAGCAACGTGCTGTGTAGAGTAAGTTGTGGGCCTGGACAGGCCGTGTGGTTGATTTGGTGGCTCCATCTGGGATGGCTTTCACCTGGCTTTAGTGTGAGAAAATTTCCAGGGTCCCACCAGGCCTTTCCAGAAGCTGTGCCATCTGTGTCCTGGGTCCCTGCAGGGGGTACAGAGCAGGGGACCAATGAGGCTGGACTGAGGATACTGAGTGGGTGGAGGGGTCAGGCAATGGTTCATGGAGTCAGAGGGGACAGCATTCCGCTGAAAAGGCAGGGTGGAACTGGCAGGCATTCAACTCACAGAGAGGGGCTCCTGCTTCTGGATAATATCTGTCCTCCAGAAGTCACGTGGACTTTGGAGTGAGCAATTCTGTATAATTGGTCCCCTCAGTTCTGGAGTGTGGCTGTTTGACCAATAGAGAACGTCAGAAGTGATGTCGTGCTGACTTCAGTCTTAAGCCCCTACCCTCTCCCATACCTTGGGAATTTGCTGTGGCTCAGCACAATGTGAGATGGCCTGGTGTCCAGCTGTCCAATGGTGAGGAATCCCAGGCAGCTGTGGAAGGGGTTGTTTGTCAGTGACGTGCTGCTGGTGCTTGGCTGGTCAGTGAGCCAAGCTGGTCCAGATGGGTGAAGAGGCGTCTTGGATGTTGCAACTCCATCAACGTAACAGAAGGAGAGTTGAAGACCAGGCAATGAGAACTGAGGCTACGTATCTGCCGTTGATGGCCTGCCAGTCACCCTGGCACAGGCCATTTGTGTGGAGCAGATGCAAGCTGTGCCAAATGGGTCAGAGCAGATGCCAGTGGGTCCTGGGAACACTGCCTGGTTCCAGGTCCAACTCTGCCATGCTACAGCCTCATGACTTTGTTCAATGACTTAAGTCATCTGTAAAATGGAAATTGAGAACAGTATTCACCTCCTGGGGCTTTCTGCAGAGTAGGTGGCTGAACCCATAGAAGTGCTTTGCTGTGCTGGTGCCAGCCAGATGGACAGACACCACCCAGGCCTTTAGCCCTGTTGTCACTGTGGGTCTGTGTGAGGGTGAAGCGAGAGCCCGTGGAGAGCTGCACATGTACTTTTCTTAAGAACAGAACAAAGGCCAGACATTGCTCCAGGAACTTGGGTCATATTAGGAACAAAAGAAAGAGGACAGGGGCAGGGGGCAATGGAAACTGATGAAGTCCCCATGATTATGTGGCTTCATAGACCATGAGGAAGTCAGGACAGAGGTGAGAGTCACCAGCCAAACTGGCTGAGGCCCTGGCAGAATGAGGTCTCAGCCCACCTGCTCTGAGCCCTGTGAGAGGCAGATCTGATTCCAAACCTTGTCCCCACCTTTAGCACCACTGGAAACCCTGTGGGAAAGGGTACATGTGATGGCCCAGTCAGCCCAGCCCAGGCAGTGTCTGGAAAGTAAACTTCCCAGGGGCCCAAATGACAAACATATTGCTTGGAAAATGCTCTTCAGACAGAATTTTGGGAACCTTTTATCACAGAGCGGGTGTCACATGGCAGACATCTGTGAAGGTGCCAATTATCATAATTAATTAGATTTCCCCAAGTTCCTGACACATGGCCTGTCAACAGGAGCCACTGAGCCCAATCAGAGCAACCTTAGGAGCCTGAGAGGATGAGGGAGGGGAAAGGGGAGGAATGACTCAGTGCCTGGTCCCCCATCCTAGTAGGAACATGGGGTGCCCTTTGACTTTCCTGACAGCCCCAGATGGGCTAGCTTCACTTGGGAAGGTGCCACTTGCTGAAACCCTTGGTGAAGTCTCTGAGGTTACAAAACAGGAGGTGAACAGGAAGCACCTGTGTGTTCAAGGCGATAATAGAATGCAATGATGATGGTGGTGGTGGTGGCAGTGGCAATGATGATGATGGTGGATGAATGGATGGAAGGCTGGCTGGCTGGATGGGATGGATGGAGGACAGATGGACGAGTAAGTTAGCTGACAGAGTGCAAATGAATGGATGGGTGAGTAAGTAGGTAGAAGGGTGGGTAGGTGGATAAATGGATGAATGGATTTGTGTATGGATGGATGGATGAATGAGTAGATGGGTAGGTGGATAGATGGGTGAGTGGCTGAGTGGATAAATGAATTAATAAAGGGTTGTGAACTAGAGGAACTGGGATATCAGCTCAAGATTCCTTACAGTGGGCTGGAGCAGAAAGTCTCCTGCGTCTTCTGTGATCCTGTCACTGGGAGGAGGCAGCTGGGCTGAGCTAGGTCTGAGTGGCGGATTGGTGTTTAGGTTGTGACTCCTGAAGTTGGGCAGGGAGGGTGATTTGTGCTCAGAGCCTGTGAAAACCTGCTCCGCAACAAACAGCTACATGCCTGTGGGCTTGTTACCTTCTCCTCTGGGCCTCATCTTCCTGTGTGAGACCAACACCTGCTGTGGGGCTAAGGCTAGAGATGAGGGATATGGTGATGGTTTGAGCTAGCACATGGGACTCTGGGGAGGGAGGGGTCCCTTTGTCTCTCCCCAGAATGCAGTGTTGGCTCCTAAAAAACTCCCCTGCCCACCCATCCTCTGGCAGCTGGTTCATTCCCTATGCAGGGCTTAATTAGGGAGCTCAGCTACCAAGCAGGCCCTGCAGAATCAGCATAGTGGGGTGTTAGTGCCTTCTATGCCAGTGAGTCCCCTGTGAGGCAGAGGTAGCACTCTTGGGGACTAGGAGCTGGGTTTGCCTTGCTGCCAGGCCCATGGGAAGGCTCATTTCTCTAGGGAGCTTCTTTATCCCATTGCTTCACCATTGCAGAATTCAATGGATAACTGCCCACAGGTGCAAGTGCTACCTAGAAAACTGAAGGGCCTGGGATGGGAGTGTATCCCAGCCAGAGAGAGCATGTCATTGTCAGGAAAGATTTCCCTGGAGCATGACATCTGATCTAGGACCTGACAGAGCTGTAGTCATTAACCATGCAAAGGGAAAGGCATTCTAGACAGAGGGAACTGCACGTGCAAAGGTCCTGAGGTGGGGCAGTACATATTTGAGGGCCTGAGCATTTCTACTGTGCCCTTTCCCTTATCTCTGAGTATGATGAGAATAAGGAAGCCACCATTTTTCTATTCCCTGCAGTGCCAGGCTCAGTTTTGGGTATTTGGATCTATTTCTTTGAATATCCTGAACTTTCAGTGCCCTAGTGGAGAGTCTGAAGTTGAGAGCTGTGAAGCTACTTCCCAAGGCCACTTCTCTGGTGAGGGACACAGCAGGAGATGGGATCTGGGTGTGCCTGAGTCCACCTGCCAGGGTTTCTACATCTGCAGTGAATCCAAACAACCTGGAGGACTTGGCCACATGTAATTATTTGGCTTCCAACTGGGACTTACCACAGTGTCTCTGCCTCTCTGGGTCTCTATGTTCCCGTCTGTAGACTAGAGGTGAGGTTTGGGTCACTTGGTCTCTGTTAGTGCTCATGTCCCAAGTTCTCCACTGGAGTCTTTGTGAGGAGCAGAACAATTCATAGAATCATATAAATAAACAAATAAACAAGCAAGTAAACTCCTAGAACAATGCTAGCTAGGCGTACAGTAGACACTCATTAAATACTCCTGATGGTGATGCTCTTGTCAGTCTGGATGCTGGGAGAGGATGGCGGTGGCCCTCAGTTGGGGGTGGGGGGCTCATAGAGTATCAGTTTTTCCCAAATTCACTTCTCCGTCCTGGAGCACTCACGACATGCACGTGGCTGTATTATTGCCATCGCTGCTCTCAGTGGCACCCATAGCCCCTGTCTGAGGCATGGTAGTGATGGTTAGGGGTGGGGCTCTGCCGTCGGTCTGTCTGGACACCATCCCAGCTCTTCCTCTCAGAGGCAGAGGGTGACTCTGGAGGAGCCCCTTCTCTCTCTGTAGCTCAGGCCCCTGGTCTGCAACCAGGGCCAGTCGTCGCATCCACTCCACGGGGAGGTTGTGAGGCTGAAATGAAATCTGACCTGTAAAGCACTTAGCAAGTATCTAGCACTCACTGGGTACCCAAGCACTGGCTCTTATAATTTATTAAGCGCAACTCGCAGTAGGTGCTTGAAAAATTATGTTTAGATGGGTTGGTGAGTTAAGGACGAACTGGAAGGAGCTTGACTAATCCTGCTGCCCCATAATGGAAGGGATCAGAATGAGGCTTTGGGTCCCCAGTCCTGCCCCTGCCCCCATACCCTAGAGTAGGCACCCACCTGACCACTGGAAAGGCCCTCTCACATCTAGTGGGCGATTTTCCTGCCCTGAACATGTGCACAGGTGAGTTAGGCAGAGGGGAAGGCCTCTAATCCTCAGCTCCAGCCAGCTTTCCTGCTGGGTGGTGAGTGTGGGGTGCTGCGAGGGCTGAGAGGGGACCTGGAGGGAGGGGAGACAGCTCCAGAGGAACTGACAAGGCCCATTTGGGGGGATCTAAGCCAATATGCTGGGCTTGTGGGCAGCTTCAATGCTTCCATCATGGCAGAGAGGTGGGGACACAGAATCGGGGCCTGGTTAGAGCAGGGACAGCTGGAGACAGAGACCAAGAGAGGAACGGGGCTGGGCAGGCAGCTCACATCCTGCACCCTCTGTCAAACTTTCCTGAATGTACGCAGGATTTCTTACTTGGCCCCTCCTTAGGGCACTTCTGGGCCTAGGTGTCCCAGCCGTCTGTGTCTGGGTGAGTCGGAGGAAGGGGAGGGTGCTGTGTTCACCTCATTATCACTGGTCAGACTCTGGGTGAGACAGAGTGGGTGACCTGCCCAGGGGTACAGCTGCTGAGGGCCGGACCAAGCTTCAAGCCCGGAGTCTCACTAGGAACACAGATCTATGTGAAGCACTAAGCTAGTCACTTCCACGTGGGAGGCATCTGGACTTTGTCCCATGTGTCTGCTCACTGCCCCAATTAGGGCCATTGTCACCTCTGTCCGGAGTGCTGCTGTGGCCTCCTTCCTGGTCTTCCTGCTTTGACTTCCTCAGCTCTCTGCATATTTTCTGGCCTAGAATTCTTCCAAGAACTATGTTTCTTCCCTCGCTCTCGAGTGTAGGCTCAGCTGGTATTCTAGTTTCTCTATGTCTGGCCCTGCCAGTCTTTCTGGCATCTTAAGGCTTCCTCCATTCACCCACCATTCAGCCTCACTCCACCCATCATTCTCCAACTAATCCTGGGCTTCACACTCGGTTCCTCTATCAGAAATGCCCTCGTGTGGTCTCAGTACTGAGTGTACTCCTGCTCATCCTTTAGAGCCCCACTAGGTTTTAGGTTCTCTTTGAAGCCATCATCAGTAGCCACGAGGATGATTACCCTTCCCCTGTGTCCTACGTTGGCTTGTGTCAACTTGACCTGCTAAGCTGTCACTGTGTCCACTGTAAAACTGTGATGACTGCAAGGAAAAAGGCTGCTCCCCATTATTCTCTCCAGTTCCAGAGCCCAGGCTGGTACCAGGAAGAATTTGTCATTCATTCATTCATTCATTCATTCATTCACTGGTTTGCACTTAGCACTTGCCACACTCCAAGCCTCATCTAAGAGCTGCATCTGCAGTACTGAGTGACACAAAATCCCTCATTAAGAGTTCTGTTCAATAAACCCACAAGTAAGTTCCTTGTTACAACTCACATTAAGACGGAAAGAAAATGGGTTTGAGAGAGAACCTTAGGGCTTAGGAGCTAATTCAGATTAAATGATGGTGGAAGGAGAGGGTTCTCTGAAGAGGTGACATTACTGCTGGTGGACAGGGGCAGCATGGATGTGGGGAAGACCAGGGAGAGGCCACAGGAGCCACAGGGATGCTGGGTCATGGTTAGGGCAGGGAGGTGGAGAATGGGGGAGACCTGAGGTTGAATTCGTCTGCAGTGGGATGATGAGAATGGCTCATGGTGAACAGGAGTGGTGGTGACAGCACCAGTGGCTTTGCTGTAGGGTAGGGGAGCTGCTCCTGTCCCTCTAGGACCCCAGTCAGTCAGGCTCTAGGATCATTAAATGTCCCCATCCTGGTGCCTGCAGAATTCCAAGTGTCCTGAATCCCAGGTGGCCTGAAAAATGCCAAAGCCTTGATACTCCCCATGTCATGTCTTGATCCCTGCCACCCACCCTCCCGTGGCCCCTGCCATGGGGGCTGAGAAAGGTCAGAAGAAGCCAGACCCTTGTCCCTTGACTCTGCCCTGATGGGATGGGTGACCTGGAGCAAACTCCTCCTCTCAGAGCCCCCACAAGAGTGAGGCTGCCAGAGAGCAAAGGAGTTCAAGGTCAAGTTAGCCCCCAGTGTGGTTCTGAGCAGGGTCTTCCTGGAGGGGGGACCCTTGAGTCCCTGTCCTTACTGTGAGGCCGAATGCTCTGATTAAGCAGAGCCCTGCACCCCTCCTCACTTGTGATTAATTCAGTTTGGTAAAGCAGCATTTATGCTGGGAGTTTAATCGTCATTTCTAATGGTGAAGGAATTAAAAAATAAATTGAAAGTGTCAGATGATGCATTAGGGTGGGCGATGGAGTGGAAGAGGGGCCGCCTGCCCAGCCTCCTCACTGGGTGGTTTATGGGCTCAAGAAATGAGCCAGGTTTCTGCTGGATCAAGACAATTGTGGGATCAAGAACTGAGGTGATGGCAGAGATGGGATGGAGTGGTGAAGGAAGGAGAGCGATCCCAGTCTGGGTGGATGTTGGGGAGATGGGACTGGATGGGCAGGTACCCAACCACAATGCCATAGGACATGGCGGGCCGAACAAGCCTGAGACCCATATTTCCTGGGCTAGGGGAGGATACTTGCTGCCCTGACTCTGAAGCCAGGGACACTGTGGGCAGCTTGACGCTCAGTCCACCCTTCTGGAGATGGGTCTCCATCTTCTCTAGGTGTTCTTCTACCTCAAGAAGGAGATGCTCACCTGAGTTAGTCAGTTTTCTTATCACCAGGCCATAATACTTGACACACAATTTAAAGGAGGGGAGGTTTAATTTAGTTCATAGATTTAGGGGGCTCAGTTCATGGTTAGCTTGATCTAAGGCAGGAGCATCATGGCAGAAGGATGTGGCAAAGCTTCACAGTTCATGGTGGCTGGGAAGCAGAGCAAGGGAAGGGTGTCAGAGAAGAAAGAAGGAGTGAGGGATCAGGTAGAGTACCCAATGTCGCCTCTCCATGGCTTACCCAGACACATCCAGAAACATACTTTATTAATTCCCTCAGTGACCCCCAAATCAATCAAGTTGATACAATCAGATTCAGCTACCACATCATCCATGAGCAGGACCCTTCACCCATGGTCTCAGTGGGGACTGTGTGAGCTCCAAGTTTGCAGGGATGAGGTCTCAGTCATGTCTGGTTCTCCCAGAGGACTCATGACTAATGAGGACCAGGACTGCTGCTGTCGTTTATGTCTGCCATGTCTCCCAAGGCTCATGTGTTGAAGGCTTGGTTGCCAGTCTGTGGTGCCAGTGAGAGGTGGTAGAAGCTTTTAGAGGTGGGGACTGGGGCAGTTAGGTCACTGGAACCAAGCCCTGGAGCAGATACTGGGATCCAGGTCTCTTCTTGTTTGATTCTCAGCCACTATGAGGTAAGCACCTTTCCTCCACCAAATGCTCCCTGGCATGATGATCTACCTTATCACAGGCCCAAAAGCAACAAAGCCAGCTGACCATGGACCAGATTCATGAACCAAGAGATGCCATTCCTCCTTTGAAACTTGGTGTTCTCACACATCTCGTCCCAGCCATGGGAAATTGACTGATACAACTACCCCATCAGACTGGATGCTTCTAGAGGCGGAGCTGTCTTTCTCAGAAGACTGGGACCCTTTGGGGCAGGTATCTGACTCCCCCAAGTTAGCAGCTCCCAAGGGTAGGTGTATGTCTCCTCCTTCACACCAGGGTCACCTGAAGTCAGGACTGTCCCCTCCCCAAGCCTGGGGTAATGAACAAACACCTCCCTGAAGGTAGTGAACAAAATTCCCCATTGGGCATCTCCTCAGGCCTTTTGGCCAAGAGGGCAGGGATGTGGAAGTCCGATTGGGCACGTTGACTCTGTCCTGATCTGGCAGGTGAGGGGGGTGAGACAGGTAAGCAGAAAGCTGTAAGGAGTGGATGGGGTGTTGACTCTTAAGGTCTTGATCTTGGGTCAGGAATGGCCCCTGGCAGCAGGATTAGGGACCTGGAGATCAGGAGGATAGACTCCCCACTCTGTCCTCCAGTGTGGGAGGGCCATCCCTGAAAAGTCTTCCTTCCCAATAACTATAGAACAGGAAGAGGCCGGCAGAGGAGGAAGGAAGGTTTGAGTGCTGGCTCAGTTTATTCATTCACTCATCCATCCATCCATCCTCCATTCATTCTTTCAAGTGCCTCTTGAAGCTGGATGCGGTGGCACATGCCTGCATTCTCAGCACTCTGTGAGGCTGAATTAGGAGAGTCACAAGTTCAAGTCCATATTGGGCAACTTAGCTACTTAATGAGACCCTGTATCCAAATAAAAAAATAAAACATGTACACAAGTGACTCCTACTCTCATTCACAGAGAAAAGCAAGTGACAGGGTTGGACCCCAGTGCAGACAAGTGCAATCCCACCACCTGTGTGGGAAGAGAAATGGAGAACTGATGCACAGGACAAGGGACAATGGTGTGTTTGATCTCCCCAGGGATGTAGCTCAGTGGAAAGGTCCTGGTTTAATCCCCAGTACTAAAGAAAGTGTCTGTAGAGGTGGTGCTGGTACCATGCAGGGCACTAAGGACACATCAGGTGCTTGTGTCCCCTCCAGTGAGCTAGTGTCTTGTGGAAGGAAACTTATGCCTAAGAATGAATGGTTGAACAAGGTAATTCTTCAAAGTGTTGTCCTAGTCACTTTCCCCATTGCTGAGACACAATACCCACCCCATACCCGCAACTTAAAGGAGGAAAAGCTTACTTGGCTCATATTTATGGTCCGCAGTAGGCTGGCTCCAAGGCAGGGTGGCATGGCAGAGGGCATCGAGCAGGAAGGTTCTCAAATCATGTTGGCCGGGAAACAGTGAGCCCCAAGGGAGGATCTGCGGAGGGAGACAAACCCTTCCAAGCTGACACACTGGGACCCGCCCCTTCTGACTGAGTCCTCCTCTACCTCCGAACAGCGAGTTTTACACCCTCATAATCAAATCACCTTTCAAAAGCCCCACTTTTGAGCACATGAGGCTTGGGGGAAGCCTCTAGATATAAATCATAATAAGTGTTAAATATTGTGCATGAGATAACACAGGATAAAGTGGTAAGGAGCACCTGCATGGAGGTCTCTGCCTGTGGTCCAAGAAGTCTAAAATATTAGGCCAAGGTCTGTGTATAACCCCTCGCCCTGCAAGGAGTTATTGGGAGGGTGTCCCAGGCATCAAGATCATCCAGGAGAGATCCAGGGCCAGCTGTGGTCAAGCAGAGGTACGTGACAGGCTGGGAGGAGACGAGGCTGCGTGGGGGTTGGAGCCTTGTGCCTGTCAGGATGGAGCGGCAGAAGTCCTCAAGTGTTTTAGGCAGGAGTGTGGTACCTTGCCGGCTGTGGGTAGCAGAATGTGGGGAGCAGGGAGGAGCAGGTGGCCCAGCAGAGGGCCTGCAGGTACATGTGAAAGCTGGGGCAGCCTGTGTGCCACTGAGGTGGGAGCGGTCGGTGCAGCAGGAGAGCCGAGGGTGCCCTCAAGTTCCCACTTTGCTAGCTGGGGTGGAGGAGGCCATCTGAAGGCACAGATCAGTTTGGGGGAGAGAAGATTCTCATTTGTTTCTGCTCAGTTTGAGCTGTCTACTAGATGGACAGTGGGGAGATCAAACACACCATTGTCCCTTGTCCTGTGCATCAGTTCTCCATTTCTCTTCCCACACAGGTGGTGGGATTGCACTTCTCTGCACTGGGGTCCAGCCCTGTCACTTGCTTTTCTCTGTGAATGAGAGTAGGAGTCACTTGTGTACATAGGAACTTAAGAGTTGGCACAAGATTCTCCTTGCTCATGTTTACCTGTCTGCTAGAGTGACAAGCAGTGCATCATGCAGACCCATTGGCCCGGGTCTTGGAGGAGAATAATGTGGATCAGAAGCCCCAGTGAACCAGCAACAGGGGCCAGTGAGCTGGTGCCATGAGTGAGCAAGAGGTCTTTGTGCTTTTTTTTCTTTTTTTTCTTTTTTTGAGACAGGGTCTCTCTGTGCAATTCAGGCTGTCCTTGAGCTCACTTTGTAGCCCAGGTTGGTCTCAAACTTGCAATGAACTTCCTGCCTCAACCTTCCCAGTTCTGGGATTAGAGGCATGTGCCACCACACCTGGCAGTTCTTTGTGGTTTTAAGCCATTGAGATTCAGGGATGTTTGTTACTTCAACGTAGTTTAGCCTTGCCTGACTGATGCAAATCTCAGAGTCTGGCTCAGTCTGGAACTCAAAGTGTATATATAAGTTTGGGAATTATCAGTGATTGATTTAAAATCATTTCCTTTTTTTTCAGACTAGAAGACCCTGGGGTAAGGTAGGGAGAGGAACCTAAGAGAGGAACCTCTGCTTCACGTTACACATATTTTCTCCCTAAATCCAGGCTCCATCCCAACACCTCCTCCAAATCTCAGACTCCAAGGGTGATCCTCCAAGTCTCCACCAACTCTGTCGCCTCTCTCCTCTGTCAACTTATCCTCTCCGATCTTTGAAAGAGTGTTCCTTCTCCATGCCCTTACTGTCACAGCCCTAGACATTTCAGTCTTGTGGAGCAGGCAGTAGTTCAAGCCTGGGTTCAAGCCTGAAAGCTGCCACTTACAGATGTGTGACTATTAGTGAGTGATATGAGGCTTCGGCTCTGATCATGACACTGTCCTGCTCCAGAACTATCCATGACTCCCTGTTGCCTGCATAATAAATTTCAACCTCCTCCCCTGGCATTAAGAGTCTTCCTTACCAGGCCTCTCTCCTGCACAGCTGCCAACTGATCATTTTTTCCCATCTCCTAAAGAGATCTTTTAGTCCCTCTTTCAGAGTGAGTTAAAGAGATCTGGTTTGGGAGACTGATGACCTGAGTTTTAATACCTGCTTTACTACTGATTTGTAGCATAACCTTGAGGAAGTTTCTTGTCTTCTCTAGGCCTCAGTTTCTCCATTTGAAAAATTAGAGATAGATCCTGAATTTAATCATCTAATGCTTCTCAGAGCAAGGTGGCTACTTCACTCCCAGCGTAACCTGACCTGTCCCAGTTTCACGTCCTCTTACCCTCAGCCTTTGGGGGGGTAAAACCTTAGGGAGGCCGGACACGGTCAGTGCCAGGGCTGGCCTGCAGATGAGATAGAAGCTTGTGTCATGTTTCTGCAGTCTGGAGTGTGTGTCCTCAGAAGACATAGATGGACTCTGACCACTGGGGTGTGGGGGGCTGTGAAAGGAAGCTGGCCGGCTTAGGAAGGGCAAGTAGGGTTGGGGACAGTAGCATTCACAAAGCTCGTCTTGAATGAGACACCAACATCACATGGTTTTCTCACAGTGCCATGTGTCAGCTATAATCACCATGCTCAGTCTTCATTATTACTCATTATTAGAATAAACTCACTCCCATCCAGCAAGCATTGCCTTGCACCAGGCCCTGCTGCAGCTTCCCTGAGTCTGAATTAAGCTGCCATGGTCTGTTTCCTCCAAAACTCAGTCCCCAAAGTATCAATTTTGAGAGGCAGTGGGACCTTCAAGAGGTGATTAGGTCAGTAAGAGAAATGATGTTGTTCTCATGGGATTGGTTCAGTTATCAAGAAAGAATACTGTATATAATGAGGCTGCTTCTTATGCTTTGTCTCATCTCCATCCCAGACATCCTCTGGGAACTGACTTGGGGTTCTCTCTCCCACTTCCTGCTTACTTTCCACCAGCAGGTCCTGTAGACCCAGGCTCAGGTTTGATCCACACATGCAGGTGTTAAGAGGCCACGGGGGTGGACCTTGTGGGAATTCTCTGCCCTGGGGAGCTCAGCCCTGTCCTCCTGACTGCAGGCAGGGGTTTCTAAAGCATTTCTTCCCTGGGACCTTCTGGGGGCTTTGGGATGGGGTGGTGACAAAGGCAGAAAGCACCATAGGACCCCCACACAGTGAAGAACAAATCTAGTCAGGGTAGTTGGGAGGAAGAGGATGGTTTTGGGGGTGTGTTTGAATGCCTGCTCTGTCACAGTCTAGCTGGGTGACTTTGGCATGTCATATAACCTCTCTGGGCTTTGATCACCTCATCTGCAAAATGGAGACAATCAGTAAGATAAGTGACAACGTGTGTTTCCTTGGAGGTGCACAAGGTCTCAGGGAAGCCAATTCTCCACTCCGGCCCGCTGAGGTCTCCCTTTTCTTGCTCTTTCAGGTCTCTCTGTGCTGCCTTCCAAGGCTCTCCTGTACTCTCTCTGCCTTTACAGAGAGCAGATCCCACCAGTTTCAGGTTCTGCCTCCAACTGTGATGGCAAAAGAGGGCCAAGGCCCACTGCAGGTCCAGCCTGGACTTTAGGATGCAGCACAGCTGGCTCATGGGTCCTGGGTGTGGGGTGAGCAGATGCTTCCCTGCTGATGTGTGTGGCAAGGACCCTGGACAGTACGGAGTTCTGGAGGCAGACATTCTTTTGCAATCTAAGGGGCAGAATTCTGATTCCTAGCAAGGAAGAAGGAGTCTGGCCTCTATAAGGCAGGTGACCCATGCAGGGGCTGAATCATTTCCCTTGAGGGGAGGCAGGAAGTTCAACACCTATGAAAGAGTTTCCTGTGTGACCTGGGCCCCTCCGAGTGGGGTCTCAAACAACCTCTTTTGTTCTCAAAGTTGCTGTGTCCCTAGTGATTGGCAGAGGGGGCTCTGGAGTCAGGCCCCTCAGAACCCAGACCACCTGAGGCCTGGGCTGCAGACCTCCAAAGTTCCCCTAACTGCAATGTTCTCACCTGAGCAGTGAGAATGGCAGGGTGTGATGTGAGCCCAGCCCCAGCACGGCCGCACACACAGTGGGTCTGTACAGAGGGGTGCTGTGGCAATGTGGGGCCACATCCCAGCTCCATGAGGCTAGAGAGGGGCAGGGTCAAGACCTGGAAGCCTGGCTGCTGGATTCAATACCTCCCGTGCTCACACCAGTGCTGTGACTTGAGGAAACAGGCTGATTTCTCTGTGTTTCAGTTTCCTCATTCATAAAGTGAGACTATAAAGGTGCCTCCTGCATGGGGTCTTTGCAGTGATTAAATGAGGTAATACTTGAAAAGTCTTTAGAACAAAGTTGGGCATATGATTTGCTCAAAGTTAGTTTTTAAAATTTCGTTGCTTTTTGACAATGGTCATTGTCTAGCCTTTTCTCTTGTTGGCCCCCTGCGTCTCTGGTCTTCTAAGGACCCCATGGTTTCCTCTGGAATCTGCTCTGCTCTCTCCTATGCCAGGAACACCCTATGGCCTCCTTTGCCTGAAATTTTAAATTTCGATGAAATCCAATCTATAACTTCCTTATTTTTTGAATGCCACATTTGATATTGCAACTAAGAAACACTTGCCTAGCCCAAGACCACAAAAGTCTTCTTCAAGAAGTTTTATAATTATAGGTTTTACATTTACATCTATGATCCATTTGCAGTTAACTTTTATAGATGGCATGAGGTAGAGATCAAAGGTTTGTTTTTTCATTTTGTATATAGCTATTGAGTTTTACCAGCACCACAGATGAACGACTCTTCATTCTCCACTGAATTGCTTTTGCTCCTTTGTCAAAAATTGATTGTCCATACACGTGTGGGTCTATTTCCAGACTCTTTATTCTGTTCCACTGTTACCAACACCACATTGTCTTAAGTGCATAGTTTTATAATAAGTCTCAAAATCAAAAGAGTTAGACTTCTAACTTCAGTCTTCTCTTTCAAAGTTGTTTTGGTTATTTTTAAGTCTTTTGTGTTTCCATATGAATTTTAGAATCTATTTTTCAATTTCAACAAAAAAAGCTGTAAGTTTTTTCATGATTCTCATACTTGAGACTTTTGATTACAGTTTTTCATTGAATTTGATTTTTTTCTGCGATTTTCAACTATTCCTTCTGCCTCCTTCCTTGGGGATCCCCAATTATATGTATATCATTGGACAGTTTGAATTTGTCCCACAAAACTCACTGTTGCTCTGCTCATTCAAAATCTTCTTTTTTTTTTTTTGGCCAGGCATGGTGTGAACTCCTGTCATTCTAGTACTCAGGCTGAAGCAGGAGGATTGCTATTCATTCAGGGCCAGCCTGGCCTACATAATGAGACTCTGTCTCAAAAAAACAAAAACAAAAAACACCCAAAAAACAAACAATCCAATAAAACTCCAAACAAAACAAATAAAAACCAACCCCCCCAACCAAAAAAGTTTCCAACAAGAATATTTTTTCTGTGTTCATTTTGAATAGTTTCTTGTGGCTATAGTGTCAAGTTTACTGATTTCTACCCCTGAAATTTTAATCTGCTATCAATTCTTTCTAGCTTATGTTTCATTTCACACACTATAGTTTCCACTTTAATGTTTTATCTAATCTTGTTTATATCTTCCATGTATTTATTTAAATTTTCGAACATATAGAACAGTTAAAATAACTTTTAAGGTTCTGTGAATTCTACATCTGTTTTGGTTCTCTTTTGGCTCTGATGGGTGCATTTATTTCCTCCTCCTAGGTAGTATTTTCCTGTTACCTTGTGTGTCTGCTAATTTTTAATTGGATACTAGGCATTATGAATTCTACTTCGTTGGGCACTGGATATTTCTGCATTTTTGAGTTGTATTTTGGGGTGGAGATATTTACCAGCAATTTGATCCATTCAGATCTTGCTTTTAAGAATTGTTAGGCAGAACAGAAGCCTTACTGAGGGCTGTTTGCCTCTCATTGTTGCCTTTTACTGTCCAGGTGAAACTTCTTCATGAGCTTTACTTGATTCCCCATTAACTGTGTGATTCCCCATTAACTGTTTTCCAGTCTGCCTGGTGTGAACATGTACCATCTTCAGCCTTGTGTCAGTGCTGGGCACTGTTACCTCCATCCTTTTGGAAGTCTCTTTCTCCAGGGTTTGACAGTTCCTTCACATGCATGCACATGTAAGGACTTAGCTGGAAATTGAGAGGGACCCTTTGCAGATCTTCAGTTCTGTTTCTACCTCTCCCCCTGGTTCTCTGTCCTATGAACTCTAACCATCCTGTTCTTCCTGGTTTCTCAGCTCTGTCTCTGTAACTCAGCTCTTCCTGGTTCCTCCTTCCTGTACCACAGCCTGGAACTGTAAGCTGGGAGTCATTTATCTCACCTTGTTGTGTCCCATCTCTCAAGAATTGCTCTTCTCCATTCCACTGTCTATTGTTCAGTGTCTTGGTCTTGGCACTTTACTCTGTGTCTCAGTTTCCTTATCCATAAAAAGTCAGTAATAACAGTCACCTGCCTCCCCCTGGGAAAATCTACTGGCCTGCAATAGATAGTGGCTGATACTATTGTGTTATGATCACAACTGCTACTACACAATGACAATGACTGAGGAAATACAGCATGGGCAAAAACCACCTGGAATCCAGGAAGGCTGTCTTCTCTTCCCTTCCCTTCCCTTCCCTTCCCTTCCCTTCCCTTCCCTTCCCTTCCCTTTTCCTGTTCTTTCTTTCTTTCTTTCTTTCTTTCTTTCTTTCTTTCTTTCTTCCTTCCTTCCTTCCTTCCTTCCTTCCTTCCTTTCTTCCTTTCTTCTTTTCTTCCTTCCTTCCCAGGAAGACTTTCAGTGGATTTCTTTGGCAATGTAATTGCAGGAGCTTGCACCTCTACGAAGACTGGTGTACTATGCAGTGAGCCAGCCATCATTTTCAGGCAGTGTAGATGTCAGCTCTAGGTGTGCAGCAGATCAGTATGAGGATCCTTTGCAACATCCATACTCAGGATTTAATAACCACTCCTCTGTCCCAGCTAGAGTCAAAGCCAGTAGGGACTTCTGGCCTGAGTAGCTATGGCAGTGACAATTGGGGGATTACCTGGGTCTGGTTTCACCTCCACATCTTATTCCTAAGAAAAACTCTCAGTATTCCAGGACCCTGCTTGATTCAGAGCTGGGTCCTCCTTCCCAAGTCTACTCCCAAGTCCCAGGGGATCTGGGCTGAGGTTTGTGGCCCTTCCCCCCATCCCCATACTCATCTCACAGGATGAGTTAAGTGTGTGAAAGTATTTCATTACATCCCTCTCCTTAGGGTCCTCTGTGGCCTCTGAGCTAAATGTAAATGAAATTCATCCCACAGAATCATTTAATTAGCTGGGAGAGATGGATGAGGGAGGAGGTGTTAGAGGATACAGGAAGGAAAAGGAAGTGACACAAGGGTGAAGGAGAGGCTCTCGAGGGAACAGCGGAGAGGACAGGAGTGGAAAGGAGAGGGAGAGAGTGAGAGAGGCAAAGGGGGACAGCACATAAGGAAGAGGAAGCGGGGAGATGGAGCCTGCGTTTGGATTTACTTCTATACCTTAGCTGTAGGAGGGCAACACTGTGTTAGCTCATTACTTCCTTTGGAAAAGTGAGAAAACCAAGTCACGCTGGGTTGGGGGTTGGATGACACAGGCAGGCAGACAGGGAGTGACGCAGCCAGATCCATGGCCCTGTGGGGTCCATGGTCTGGTGGAGGACACAGACCTTTGGTACATAATTATATCAATAATGCATGTAAGTGCAGGCAAGCTTCTGATTATTTGTAGAGTTATGTTCAGAAGGAGGGAGGATAAGAGAGAGGTCTTGGCTCTGAAGCATAACTTTAGATAGGAAGTCCAGCCCTACACATTCTGTGTGAGCCTGGGCAAGTTACTTAACTTCTCAGTGCACAGCTTCCTCATTACCAAAATGGAGCTAAAAGCACCTATTTCATCAGAAAGCAAGGAGAATTGAATTCATTAATATACGTAAATTACTCAAAATAGTGCCTGGTACCTAGTATGTACTGGCAAAGGCTGTCTGGGTGATCAAACTTGAAAGAGATGCCTCTGACTCTTTTCAACTAAGTCTTTACCTTGAGCTTTTGTTTTCATCTTTGCCAAGTCCAGTGTGAACAAGAATCTGCCAAGTTAGACTGGAGAGAATCCCCCACATTTGGTGTCTGATCACTCTGGTCTAGCCTCTGTAAGAATCTTGGTAAGTACACTGAGTGAGAATCTTCTATCTTTGATGTCTATTCTCCGTAGTGATATTTTGTCCACTGACTCCCTCTCCCTGACCCTTGATTATAAATTTTCACATGTCTTTGTATTTAGAATGGGACTGTGTTCTATGCTGAAGTCTCTTTTTATCCTAATGCAATAGTTTCTGCATAAAATTTGCCTTTACCACTTTAGCACTCGACACTGGTTCTCTTTGACAACGTTCTAGAAATCCCAACTTAGAACATAAAAGAGCTGAAAAATAAAGCAGAAAGGGTTAGAGAGCTCAGGGGTCAGGATGGTCTTTCCTGAAATGTGCCTGCAGCTGAGACCAGGAGCCTGGTCCTCACGTCAGGAAGAAGGGGCAGAGTGTGTAATGAGGACCTGTTTTGTTTTTGTTACTGTTTCTCAAGAGTTCATCTCTCTTCTGGTGAGATGACTCTTCAATTTGTCTTTTAAGTCCCTGTTCCAGTCCATCAGGGAGAACTGACGCATCCCCCAGCTCCTTTCACCCAGGCCTGGCCTTTACCTCCTGGCTAGAGTAAGCATTTCTGTCACAGACTGAGGAGTGAAGGGAAGCTGGTGAGAATCACATCAGGAGTTTTGGCTAATGCTGTCAGCACAGAGAGATGCTAAGTCAAAGTGGCATCAGCACCTTGCCAACAGTGTCCACTTCCTTCCTGGATTGGAAAGTATAACTGTGAATGATGCTGCTGGAGAGGAGATGGAAATCCTGTATCCCAATGATTCTCTTTAAGTCCCTAGATTCTGCTAGGCCCAAACTCATTAATTCAAGTATACAATAAATTTCCTTCTAAAACCTTGTTGAAACCAAGTTGAATTGGGTATTTTTTGCCACTTGCAAGGATCCTCTATGATATTGCACTTTTTTTTTTGGTAAAGGAAATGGCATATGTGAGATCTCTGAGGCAGATGGGTGTGGTCTATTCTAGAAACTCTAAGAATGCCAGTGTGACTGGTGGGTGGTGCTTGAAGAGACAGTGGTATCTGCTTATCATGGCTCAGCATAACAAGAAATCTGAACATTCATCAGGAAAAGTGAAGATAGGCAATGTAGAGACTAAAAACACTGGCAAGAACAAGAACTTCTTGTTCTTTATAATTGGATACCCCATGACCTTTTCCAAAGACTTCAGTATTCATTATACCTCTGTTGACTCTACTCACTCCTTGAGCAGAATATGTTAAGAACGTGAGGGTTAATTAAGGCAGTAATGGCACAATTATGAAACATAAATATCACTTAGGTCAATATTCTCATTTTGTTTTCTTTTAAGCAACTGACTGTCTTAGTTATTTTCTCATTGCTGGGACAAAATACTTGGCACCCATAAGTTAAAGGAGGAGTTATTTATTTCAGCTCACAGTGTGTAGAGGTTTCAGTTCACAGTTGGCTGGCTTTAAGGCAAGGTAGCCTGACAGAGGAGCAAGGCAAGAGAGAAACAGTTTATGGCATGGCAGGCAGGAAGCAGAAAACTTTCCTACTTTGTTCCTGTTTTTTTTTTTTTTTCCTGTTTGTTTGTTTTTGGTACTTGGAATTGAACTCAGGATTTTGTACTTGTCAGGTAGGCACTTATGCCACTGATCTATATCCCCAGCCCTTCTTTCCCTTTTTATCCATCTAGGCCACAAGCATATGGGTTGGTAGAACCCACGCTTGGATGGATCTTCCCTCTTCAGTAAATCCATCACCCATATCCAGAACTGTGCTAAATCAATCAATGGGCTGACTAATCCAGTATCACACACCCATGATTCAATCACTCCCAAAAGCCCCAGATGTGAGCACATGAGGGACACTATTGGGGGACATCTAGATATAAACTATAACATTGACCAAATAATGGAAGTCTATCTTATCATAGTAAAATGCCTAATACTATAAACAAAGCAAATGACTTAGTTTTAAAAATGGAGATAGAGTTCAAGAATCTCTATTTTACATTGATGTTGAATAACAATTTTTTTAAAGCATTAACTATGAGACACTCCTTATGTTAGCCTCCTTATTTTTATTCTTTAGATTTAGTATTCATCTTTACTCTGTGAGATATCAGTAAGTCATTGGGATTAAGAAGTTTCCCCACCTGAGTCAGAGATTTAGCTCAGTGGCATAAATGCCTGCCTTGCAAGTGTGTGGTCATGAGTTTGATCCCCAGTACCAAAAAGTTTCCCCACCAGTATATAACCAGCGATGGAATCAGGATTTGAATTCAGGTTACCTGGGCACAGTACATACTTTGAAAGAGCAAATTTCTTTCATCTAATGTATAATCCCATCTAGAAGACAGGAAAACAAGTGATTGCAGGAGTCTGAAGAGAAAAGTCATTTAGACAGCCTGGGATCCCTCTACAGTGTTGAAACTCTTAGGGCCCTCTAGAGCAGTGGTGGTGAACCCATAACATGCAAGCTAAATTGGGCATGCAGAGTCCTCTCTGTTGGTACACAGGCCAAATGTATGAGTTGTTTTTCTAAAATAAAACTTCAGTATTCAGGTTTAATTGCAGTATTGGAACTCTGCAATAAATAAGTTGGTTTGGGGTTGGAGTTTGGCATTTGATTTCTAAAAGGTTCTAGAGAACTGTTCTAGAAAATACAGAGTCTTTACCTTCAGATCACTGTCCTCTCCTCCTCTACCACTTGGAATTTCAGACTATTTTTGATAACATCTACCTGATTTCACTGACTTTTGTTTGTTTGTTTAACGAGCTGTCCTTTGGACCAGCATTAGTCTTTCAAGCCACATTCTTCTGTGCTTTTTCTCTCGATCAAATTTGTATTGATCCTTGCTTAGGCTTTAGGGAGGAAAATAGTTGCTGCCCTCCTGGAACTAGGCATTGTAAGGATATGATATATTCAAGATACACACCAGGTAAGCCCTAACTACAGTCCTGAAGCTCTTGTCTAACATGGCTTCATGCTTCAGTGACAACTCCCACCTGTAGCCTTTGGGCACAGGATGCACCTCCTGCTTCAGGGCCTTTTAGCACACTGTCTCTGACTGGCATAGCTTCTCACATGCCCACTGAGCTCAGCTACCACCTCTCCCAGGAAGTCTCCGTCATCCTTACCATATCTACCGCCACTCCCAGGTGAAGTAGTTTCTCCTAAAGCTTGAGGCTTTTAAGGGTGAAACTGACAACAGTGGGGACATTATAAAGCAACAGGATATAGTGGCATTCCATGTCAACACTCTGGTCCTTCAGAGGCAATCTGATGGGGTAGGGGTAGGAAGGAGCCCTAGGCTTAGTGTAAGGAGAAGTGAGATCTTATCTGGAATTCCCCAAATTCACAGTGTAAGCAAATGTACTTTGTGTCTATGCATCCTCTCTGGACAGATGAGTCAAGGATTCATTCCTTGAGTGTCTACTTTGAGCAATGAGATGGATCAGGCCCACTGCAGGGATGGGGTATGCCTGCAGGAAGGCATCGCACCTGAGAGTAGGAGAGGACAGGCAGGGACAGCGTCACAGAGCTAAAGGCACCCTGAACAACAGGTAAGGATGATGCCGGAGTGGGTGGCAGAAGAAACCTTGTGGGAAATGACACAGAAGAGTCCTTGAGTGTCTGAGATTGTACAGAAAGTAGAGGGCATTCCAAGGAGGACAAAAGTCTAGGATCCAGCATTTGAATGTTCAGAATACTGGACTCTGTCATTCTAGATTCAGGGGTCTCATTATTCTCTGCTCTAGATTTCATGTCTTTGGGCTCTGCATGTCTGGGTTTGGAATTATGTGATTCTGGGGTCTCTAAGGTTCTGTGGTTCAAAGTTTTGTAATCTATAGCTCTAGGGCTAGAAGTCTACATTCTTAATTCTAAGCTGTATGACACTGAACTCTGGGTTGAATTTTGTGGTTCTGACTTCTGTGTCCTCTTCATTTCTCTGCAACTCCCGAGGCAGGTGATGGGGAAGAGGAGTGGGCCCACACCCCCAGCTCCTCTGAAGAGCCCCCACCAGAGGACACCTGCTTCCCCACCCTCCGATGCAGTCTCCTTCCTCTAGTCCTCGTAAGGGGCTCCTCAGAGATTGGGGGGCGGCTGAGGAGTGTGGATAGAAGGACCCAACTCTGTAGGCCTGAAAAGAGTTATCTCTGTTTCCGCCCAACCAGATCACAGATGGGTTAGACACAGAGCTGTTCTCAGCAAACAGCTTCCCTGTCCTGAAAGAACCCGAGGGCTTCTTTCTCAGCCGAAGACAAGGCATTGTGTTCTGTGGCCCCTCATAGATACTGCAATCTGAGGATCATCCTGTTGGCCTAAGAATTGCTCAGCTCCAGTCACCTTACTCTGGTTGCTTTTCCAAGCTTCTTGAAATGAAGACCAGGGATAACACCATACCTACTCCTTTCTACCTGGGCCATGCCAACTCTAAGTCACCTGAGAAGCAGTGACCACCACTCCGTCCTAAGACACAGGCATGCACACAAACACACACATGTACACAACAGGCATGCATGATGTGAACTTGTCTGGCTCCTGAGGGAGAGTCTGTGGGGGAAAAAATAGGACACTCGGGCTCAAGGAGAGATGTGTGCATCTATCTCAGGGGTGGGTGGCATGAGTGTGACCGTGTGTGTGCTGGAAAGATGGGACTGCACTGTCTCCAGCACGATGGTGACATTCCTCCAGAACTTGTGTGTGCCTGGGACAGCAGGTCCCTGTGACTCCAGCCTGTCCTGGTTACAGTTTGGCCTTTTCTCCCATCTGCTGCCCCACCCTGCAGAACTCTTGGCTGGTGTGCATGTGCAGAACAGATGGCATGTTCTTCTTTATTTGGTTTTCAGATTATGGAACTGAAAAAAAATTAAATTTAAGCTCTTTGCAGGGAGGCTAATTTATCCTAATCATTCACCCTGCTGCACAGATTCCCACAACTTCATTACTTCTAATTAGATTAATTAGATGGAGAGGGATTTCTTTTCTCTGGGAGTATGAATGGACTTGGAGGCAGCCCAGTGCTTCCGAGCCAGCCTGAGTCCTGCCCAGATGAGACTCTGTCCTCTAAGTGGTAGAGGGACTTGGCCAAGGTCACGCTACAAGCTAGTTGAACCCAGGTGTGCCCAATTTGGAAACCCAATTCAACCACCCCAGACCTGGAAGGAGAGCACTTCCCCTGCCCCACCCCAGGCATGGGCTCGGGGCTGTATTCTCCCCACCCCTTTCTGGAAAGACAACAGGTTCTGCTGGGCGAGCCACATGGACCCTGGAATCTTGGGGCCAAGAGCCCCTCCAGACAGACTCTCCACTTTGCAGGAGCAGCAAGCAGAGAGGTTAAGGGAGTGGGCCAGGTCACCCAGCCCCCAGCCCTAGCCCCAGTGCTATGGCCTCTGACCAGCCTGTGTGGGGCCCTGGCTTTGGATACCTGACCGAGAGTCTCAGGAGCTCCTGTCCTCTCTCCTGTCCTCATCCACCTGCTTACCAGGCTGAGAGGCTCCCTGGGAGCCCAGCCTGTGACCTGCAGAGCTACACCCCAGAAAAGCCTGGGCTGGCTGGGAAGGGCAGGGTTAAGACTTGTGCTGCCCTTGCTGTTCATGTTTAACTTGCAGTTTCTAAAGGCCATCACAGCAGCTCCGTGAAGCAAACACTGTCTCTCCTAATGACACTGCAGCAGATTAAGGAGGGGCCGCCTCCCAGAGAGTACTGAAGAATGGCCATCTGTTAGCCAGGAGAGCCCACGTGGGCAGCTGGAACAACTTTTCTGGGGACTGTCTGAATGTGGACAGTCTCCCTATCCCGGTCATCGGTAAATCCTACTTAGTCTCCTCTCGCCCCAGCCTGGGAAGACACTGAAGCAGCCTGGAGCTCTAGTCAGTCCAAGAGAGCCCTGCCTGGTTCCAGGGGACCACGGTCGGTCAATAGCCATCTACCTCATTACGGTGCTATCTCTTCTTTTTTCCTATCCCTTCTCTATCTTCTCTTTCTATAGGCACTGACTTACCTGTTTTCTGTCTCTCTAGATTAGTTTGAATTTTAAGAATTTAATGTATTTAGCATTATAAGCCTATACTCTTATTTGTTTTCTTTTCCTTATGCTAATAATTTTTATTTTCGGTCAAGGTATATGTATCAATAGTTCATTTCTTTTTATTTGCTGAGTAGTAATGGATTGTGTAGATATAGTGTAGTTTGTAAATCCATTCTCCTGGCGATGGACATTAAGTAATTTCAGATAAATAAAGCTTTAATCATCAAATAAAGTTGTCATGAACATTTATGTAAAAGTCTTTTGTGACTTATGGATTGATTTTTCTAGGGAAAATATCTAGTAGTGGAGTGGATGATTGTAGGGTCATTTGCACATGTAACTTTTTACAACTGAACTGATTTCCAAAAGACTTTTGTTGCTTCACATTTCCTTGGGCAGTGTGTGGGAGCTACAGACCTCCCATACACTCCCCAATATTTGCTATTGTCAGCCTCTTTACTCCTAATTGTTCTCATAGATGTGTAGCTGTTTTGTGGAGGTTTCATTTGCATTTCCTTATTAGCTGCAGTAGCTTTTCCATTCCTGGGGCAAAATACTTGACAACTTCAAGGAAGAAAGGTTTATTTTAGCTGATGTTTCAGAGGTTTCGGTTCATGGTCAGCTGGCTCCCTAGAAGAAGCATCATGGTGGAAGGATGTGGTGGAGGAAAGCTGCTCAAGTCATGACAGCTGGGAAGCAGACAGTGAACAAGAGAGCCAGAGAGGGCGGAACGGTGCAAAAATATACCCTTCCCGATTATGTCTCCAGTGACCCATACCCTCCAACCTGGCCCTGGCTTCTAAGGCACATTCAGCCCTGACCTCATCCATGGATGAATCCAGTGATCACTCTAGTGTCCCATGATCCAGCCACTTTCTGAAAGCCCCACCTCTGAAGATATGAGACTTCTGGGGGGAATTTTTGATCCAAACCATAACACTAATACAAAGATGCAAAGATGTTATGTGTCTTTTCATGTATTCTTTTGCCGTCCACATCTGTGTAAGTCCTTTGTCTATCTAAAAAAATGTGTGATTTTATTCTTATTGAAGTTTGGAAGTTTTTTTCTCTACTCCGAGAACACGTCCTTGGTTGGATATAATGATTTGCAGATATTTCCTTCAAGTCTGTGATCTGTTTTTTCCATCTCTTACCAACGTTTTTTGCAGTTTAAAAGGTTTTAGATTTAATGAGGCTGCCACTCTGACCTTGATACCCATTACGATAATTATGACACTTGCTTCTGATGGTTCTGGGACCCTCTTATCCCCATAGTTGTGTTAGCAGCCTTGTTCTAGAAGAGTCTGCTAACATCTCTTCTTGTCTCATTGCTAAGCTACCACTGAGCTTCTTCTCAATGTTTCTGGTGCCACAAATACCAGAGCTTTCAAGGCTCCATCCCTGAAGGACAGAGACAACTGGTGGTTTCCTGGTAATGTGCAATGTTCAGTGTGCCCCTCTTCTGAGCCTCCCGACACCTTCCTCCTTCCTCAGTCGGCCAAGGGCTTCTGGCATTGCAACTCCATTTAGCCTTGGTGGCTTTTCTTGTGATCTCAAGAGCCATTCCAGTGGCATGGTAAACCCACTTCCAGGTCAGTCACAGAGTATTCAATCTACCGTCACAGGAGACAGTGCCTCTATATTTATGTCACACCACCCAGCCTTATATTCTGGACCACTTCATCCAGCCCCCTTAAGACCCACTTGTGGCTGACTTTGCCAATTCCTGTGGCCTGTGTGGCCTGGTCTTGAAGCTTCTTGAATGTATAGTCTGCCTGTCTCTTTGGTCTACCTGGTACTGTGGTTGTTAGTTTGTGATGAGATTTGAGCCTAATTATGGGTCTCATGGCTGAAAGGGGGTATTGGGGGCAGATCCTGACAAAGGCAAGCATTCTTTTGTAAGACCCCTTCTCATCTGAAATCTCTGTGTGGTCTAGCAAGGGAGCTTTTATTTTCCAGTGAGAAGCAGTGTCGGCTTCTGCAGGCTGAGGGGCTTCAAAGGAATCTGAATCCCTAAGTCTATCTATCCTGATGTTTCTACCCCAAGTACTAGGCTTGTACTCTTTCTCTACCAGGACCCTGACGGCAGTACAGAAGACTTGTCTAACAGAATCCATCCTCTGCCCTGGCTCTATGAGTCTACACCAGGCCTTTCCTGTGGAGATGGATGTCAGTCCTGGGTTGCTAAGGAGACTCTCTGCTTGCCCCATGCTTTAGGCTGATGATTACGAGACCTGAGACTATACTTCCCATTTCAATGTACCAGTGGAACTTCATGAGAGCCCCTCAATCCATTTCCTTACCCACCTCCATACTTCTCAGTGCCAGGGACCTTGCTCCAGCCAGAGCTCCCCTCCTGTTTGTCTCCTCCCTATTCACTGGGGCTGAAGGTCTGAAAGGTGGTACTGCTGTTTCATGCCAGGGACCATCACTGCTCCCGAGCACCAGGGGGAGGTGATCCATTCTCACAATGCCACCTTAGCACCTCCCGTGGTCAGTTAGCTGAGCTGGGTTCCCTGGGAGCAGAGCCGGAGCTGAGGGTCTTTGGGGCAGTTGGTTTATTGGGAGAAGGGGGCTGTGGGGTACAGGATGGGGCAGAGGAAAGCACTCAGCAAAGATGTGGGCTCCCGCCCACAGAGATCTGGAGGCTGCCTGCTGAATACCAGAAGAGCCAAGAATGTTGGTTTTAGTCTGGTTGGGGTGTGAGGGGAACAGAGAAACAGAGCCCATAGAATGCATAAACATATATGCATTAAGGAATTAGCTCAGGAATTACGAAGACTGGTGAGTCCCAAATCTGTGGCATGTGTAGGCAGAGACCTAGGAGAACTGATGATGCAGGTGAAGTCTAAAGGAATCCTGCTGGAGGATTTCCTTTTCTCATTTTTGTTTTAGTCAGGCCTTCAACTGATTATATGAGGCCCATTCTGACAGGGAAGGTAGTCTTCTTACTCAGAATTCACTGATGCAAATGTTAAAATATCCAAAAAAAAAAAATCCTTCAAATTGACACATAAAATTACACAGTGTGTGGGGCTGGAGCCTAAAATCTGGAGATGAGAGGGTCAGCTCAGGGCAGGGAACAGAACTGCCCAGGAGGGTCCTGTGCCTGGCTAAGGACTGGGGAAGACAAGGCACTACTGTCATGCAGACAGCTCTGCTCCAGGCCGCAGGCCTCATCGGACAGCAAGACTTGGACCTAGGAGGCAAAGGAAATGAGGTGTGGAGGCCAAGAAGGGGCTCCAATGCCAGAGAGGTTGGGCAGTATGCCCTCTGGAGAAGGCAGTTGTCAAGTTCTTGGGGTGGTGGTTGGGTCATGGGGTACAGATGCATAGTCATGCCCAGTCCACTCCTGGGTCCTACAGTGTGTCCTGGGGCAGCTACACTTGGTCACCAGGTGTTTTCTGGCTCTGGGCCAGGCCTTGAGGGAGGTGATCTGTCAAGACCTGCTTGGGCCTTGGGCTCAGATACAGCTGGGCTCACACAGTGGCTTTGCAGTTGCCAGCTGAGTATCCTTGAGAGGTCACTTCATTGTGTCATCTTAGTTTCTCCTGACAGATGGAGAGCACCATGGGTGTCATGGTGATGAAATAAAACCACCCTAGGGTTCTGCTCCAATAGAATCATTAGGAGTTATGGTATTTGTTATGAACCCTCAGGCTACCAGCGGAAGAAATCCAAACTGGCTTGAGGATTCAAGCAAGCCAGAAACAAGCCACAAAACAAAGAAGAAAACTAAAAGGAATTTACTTACTGGCTTACATAACTAAGATAATGAGATCAGGTCTGGCTGGATCCAGGTTCCCAAATCTTGTTTACAGGGGTGTCTTGCTGCTCTCTGTAGGCTTGACTTTCCTTAATGGGTTCCTAACTCCAGGCTCATACTCTACCAGTGCGGCAACTTGGCACAGCAAGAAGCCATATGATTCACTCATTTTAAAAGGAAATTCAATGATTTTCAGAAAATTTAGAGTGGGAAACCATCACCATGGTCACTTTTAGGGCATTTCCATCCTTCAAAGAGATCTCTTGGCCCTTTTTGCATCTATTCCCTGTCCCCACCTCCAGCCCTAGGGAACAATACTCTACTTTCTGGTAGTATGGATTTGCTTTTTCTGGGTGTTTCATATAAATGGACTGATGCAATGTGTGATCTTTTGTGTCTGGCTTTGTAACCTAGCATGTTTTGGAGACTTATTCATGTAGTAGCACATATCAGTACTTTGCTCATTTTTATTAATGAGGCATAGTCCACAATAATGGATGGATAGAGCACATTTTGTCCATCCATTCACCTGTTGATGGACTATATTTTGGTGGGGTGGGGGGTCATTTTCATTGGGACCATCATGAATAAACTGCCATGGATTATGTAAAGTGTTTGTGTGGAGATATATTATTACTTCTCTGGAGTATATTCTTAGGAGTAAAGTCATCAGGCTGTATAGTAAGTTTATGTTTAACACGTTAAGAAATTGCCAAACTGTGTTTGAAAGTGGCTATGCCCTTGTATATTTGCACGAGGAATGCATAAGGTTTTCACATCCTTCTTTTATTACTGTCTTTTTCCTTACAGCTATTATAATGACTGTAAAGTTGTATCTCACTGTAGTTTTGTGTTTCCCTAATAAATAAAAATGTTGAGCATCTTTTCATGCTTGCTGGTTATTTGACTAATATTTCCTCTGTTATCTTTGGTTTATATCTTCTTTGATGCCTATTCAAATCTTTGGTCCATTTTAAGCTGGGATACATGTCTTCTTTCTTTTTTTTTCTTTTCTTTTCTTTCTTTTTGTGTCTTTTTGAGACAGGGTCTCACTATGCAGTTCAGGCTGGCTTTGAACTCACTTTGTAGCCCAGGCTGGTCTCGAATTCACAGATCCTCCCACTTCAGCCTCCTGAGTGCTGGGATTACTGGCATGCGCTACCACACCTGGCTATATTTTTTTATTGATTTTAAGAGCTTGTTACATATTCAGGTAATAGTCTTTTGAAGAGATATATAATATATAAGTCGTTCAGTCTGTGGGTTGTCTTTTTATTTTCTTAATGGTGTCTTTTGAAGATCAGAAATTTTTAATTTCTATGAAGTTCATTAATTTGCTTTTTCTTATGAATTACATTTTTGGTATATATCTGTGAAACATTTACCTCACCCAAGATGAGGTATGCTACATGTTTTCTTCTAGAGGTTTTATAGTGTTTGCTATTATGTTCAAGTTTGTGACCCATTCCTTGAGTTAACTGTTGTGATGATGTAAAATGAGGGTCCCCTGAATCCACCTGATCAGACTTTCATCTCTGCTTTTCCACCAAGACTACTTTCTCTTAGTATATTAGTTTCTTATTGCTGCAAAACAAAATTATACAAACTAAGTGGCTTACACCAACATGCCTTTGTTACCTCACAGTCCTCGTGGGTCAGGAGTCTGCATACATGGCTGCTGCTGTGTCTTGGTGTAGAGTCTCGAAGGGCTGCAGCCTCCTCCAATGCCTGAATTGTTTTCCAGCTTCTCAGGTTATTGGCAGAATCTCCTTCTAGCGGTATGACTAAGGTCCAAGAGTCCTTGCTGGATGTTGACCAGGGACGGCCATCAGTTATGGTGGTGGCTGCTGCCCGCAGTTCTCTGCAGACCTTGTGGGACACATGGTGGGACACGCACACACACCCCTTCCTCATAACCAGTCACAGCAGTGTCATTCTGTCACCATCATCCATTGTTGAGAAACTCTCAGGTCCGGCCCACACTGTATGCAGACAGGTAGACAGGTCATGGGCATTGCTCTTCTGCCTTGGGCAAAAACTACCAAAAGGAGGATCATCATGAACACACATTCCAGATCAAAACCAGAAAGTGTGGGAGGAAAACGGGGTGGGGGGTGGGGAGAGCCACTCACTACTTGCCTGGACTAAGCATCTGGGAGTCGGAGCTGGCCTCTTTCCTTTTCTCCCTCACTCTGTCCCTGGGGGCTCACCCCTTCCTCCCCTGAGCACCTCCACAGTACCTCCCCTGAGCACTATTCCCAGGAAAGGAAAGAAAACCTTCTCCTAAGCTGACCATCTCCCTCTTCCCTGGCTGACACAGCTGTTTAGAATGGGGACAGCACAGTGTCACCCTCAGCCAGGGCAGAGCCTCCCTATGCAGCACCTGAACCTGGTGGTGCAAGAAGCTGGGGCCAACCATCTCTAGTACTATAGAGTCAACGGAAGGGGAGGTACGGGCCACGGGGGGCGGGGCCGTCTCCAGGGCATTTTCTCTACGCACTTTAGCATCTGAAGAGAACTGCAGTCCTACCCTGTTTAGAACTGGGATTCCTCCCACCGTGACACTGCCAGCCACAAAAAGAGTCTTGCCTTCATTAACAGTTGCATCGCCCGTGTCATCCTCATCTTCTTCACCATCGTATCATCAGCATCACCTTCCTTACCATCCTCATCCTCATCCTCACCAACACCCTCTTCTTCATCCCCACCATCATCCTCTTCCTCATCGGCCTCATCATCATCCATCACCACTGTCATTTATTGAACGCCTTCTGGGTACCGGGTACAGCGCTGGGTACTTTCAGTGCTCTCTTTAGACCACCCAGTGGGGAAGGGTTGGTTCCAATTGATCGATGGATGAGGGAACTGAGACCCAGAAAGGTAAACTGGCCCAAGGCAGCACATATGAGGAGCAGAAAGGGGGATTTGAGTTCAGATTTTTCTGATTTCCAAAGCTCATTACTGGCCATTGTGAGTTGACCTCTGCTGTGCTCTTCCGGGGCAGGGAGGTCACTGCCCTCACCAGGTAGCAGCTCCATCTGTGCCCAGTGCTGACAGCTTTCCTGCAGTCCCCTCCTGCCCCCTCTGGTCCTGGCTATGCCCGATGGTCTGACTTCTGCTCTGTTCAGCAGTCCTTTTTAGGTTGAAAGTCAGTTCAGCTGTCTGCCCGAGCCTCATGGGTTTTGAGACGAGCAATACACTCCTTCCATGACTGCACATGTGCCTCTTGGGCCTCCTGGACTTCTGTGACCCTGTCTTCTTTGTGTCCTTGCTTGTATTTCTACCTAGCAGCTACAGAACATGTCATGTTGTTGTTCAGAACCCTGCAGTGAACCCTCTCGGCAGTAAAAATAAAACCTAAACTTTATCATGACCTACAGGCTTTATATGATCTTTCTATGGACTTCTCATACTTTGTCTCTTGCCTCTTTCCTCTAGACATATGAATCTCTCTGCTCTGAGTATATCATGCACAGTCCTACCTCGGGGCCTTTGCATCTGCTGCAGCCTTTCGCAGTGAGGTATTCTCTTGACAGTTACAGGCAAGCTTCTCTCCCTTAGTGTATTTAAGTCTCTGCTCAAGTGTCATCTCTTCAGGCAGGCCTTCCCTTAACGCTTGCTTCAGTATGGCCCCTCACCTCTAGTTTTTTTCTTTATTTCAGGACTTATCACACCCTGGTACATAATTACTTTGCTATTATCTGTCTCCTCTACCAGAACCCAGGACAGCCAGGGTTTTATACAGTTCTTTATCCTTCTATCTCCAGTGTGTAGAAGACGATTGAACACTTCATATATAAGTTCTTTTCACATGAATAAATTAATCAATGTGATCTCACTCCCGTGTCCCTCTTGGTTTGGAGGCCCTGCCTTCAGGCAAGGCTCAGCTTACCCATAACCTTCTTTAGGTGTGACCCAAGCCAGATGCTCACCGTCATGATTCTAGATTCCAAACCTCTGGTTACATGGCTGGAGAAGCAGCAGGGTCACCAGCTGGCTCAGAAAGTGCTGGTTTTGGAGTCGGATGGAGTGTAGTGAATGTCTCGACTCTGCCATTTGCCAGCTCTGTGCTGTGTAAAATGGTGTCAGTGACGCCAGCCACACACACTCGTGAGGACAGAGACTGCAAGTGCGGAGGGCAGAGGGGGCATTTTGGACCTGGTGGCTGTTGTCACTGCCACTGTTGTGGTGGTTATGAAGCTAACCAGGTTTTGCAACTCTCCCTCCCCTGGGTGAGGACAGACGAGCAGGGGTGGGGGTACAGCAGAGGGCGGCGCACCTCTGTGGGTTTACACTGCGCCCCTGTCGGCTCCCATCGTGAGGCCTTATCTCCCTCCTCTGTCTCTGAGCAGGTGATTTATGACTTTAACTGTCCACTTCACATGAAGTCCCAAGGTGTGAGAGTCATTTTGCAGCTTTGGTCTAGTGGAATTTTCTTTCCCACCATGGTCAAAACACTTGCCTTATCTCCATCAGCTTGTCATGGGCAAACCTGAGGGGGCTGCTGCTGGTGACACAGGGTCTTGGCCTATACCCACGGTGGCCTCTTCCTTCCCTGTGCCTTCGGGTCTCAGCAGAGCCTCCCTCAGTCTCCTTCCACCCGGCTAAGGTAGGACACTTCATGGGCCTCTTTCTGGCTCCTTGCTCTTTTTCTTTCCAGCACCGTCCCCTATTAGTTACTATCTCTTCACTTCTGTCATTTCTTATATAATGCTGCTCTCCTCTATCAAGGCCAACCTTTCCCAACCTTCTAGTTGGGACAGAATCTTGTAAGAAAAGACAGATTAACAAGAGAGAAATAAGTTTATTAACGTGTGCCATCTACATGCCATAGGAAAAGCCTCAGTAAAAAGTGACTCGAAGGCAGGGACTAAAGTCTGGTTTAGATATCATTCAATAGAGAAAAGTATGCTGTAGAAAAGCAGTTAAACAATGAAGGACACTCCCGAGCTTCCACAGGTGGGAAAAGCGTGGGGAATGAACTCAGAGTGAAGTCTTTCCTGGGAGCCTCTGGCTCCATCACTGACCTGATAAAATTTGTGAAGGGGAATTTATGTCCTGTCTTTAGAAGGGGAAAAACATCAAGGAATTTGTGTCTGTAAATCTTTGTCCTGCTTTTAAGCAAACAGGGAAGGCATCTTCATTATCTTCAGTTTAAGAATCCTTTGCATTTTGGGGAGAAACATCTCTGTCTCCTTCATCTACTACCTATAGCTACACAAGCTCGCTGAGAACAGGGTCTGCTGTTTCTCCATCCTGGACCCTTGACGCCTGGCACACACTGCCTGGGCCACTGTCAGGACTGTCTGAGTACTGGGCCAATTAACTGAGGACCTCATGATAGATTTCCCCTTCTTTGGCCCATAGTTCCTTCTCCGGAAAATACATTCTTTCCCACAAGGGAAACTCAGTCACATCAAGCAGGTCCACAGCAAGAGGCCTGGGAATGGGCGCCTGCTTCCAGGGCTTCTGTGTCCTCAGTTTGCTCTGGGCAGCAGAGGCTGGGAAATAGGACTGGTGCCACCGAGCATCTGTGTAGTCGAAGCATGAAGACTTGAACTCAAGTCATTGGCTCCCATCTGTGCACTGTCCTGGGTTTACTGAGCAGCTGCTAGATGCTGGGAACCCAAGGCTGTAAATCCAGAACATTCCCCACTTTGCAGAGTGGTCAGTCTGTGGGAAGAGAAGCAATGTCAGATGTCACAAATACCTAATTATAGGACTGCAGGAGTTGGGGGCCCTGCCAAGAATTCTGGGGGCAGGTGACAGGGGAATTGGCAAACCTTCCTTCTGTCACCTGGAATTATCCTGGGGAAATGGTCAAGGTCTCCAAATGCTCTTGGCTCTGAGTCCAGAGGTGTCTGTGACCAGGACTCCTTTGGCTGACACACCTCAGGAGCAATGGTACTTGCTTTTGAGCTAAATAATAGTAGACAAGTTTAGAGAGTCTGCAGGGACTGACCCTGGGCCCTTCTCACGCAGGTCACTGGGATTCTCTGAGCCCTGTTGTCCCTAACTTGTGTTTCTTGCTCCTGACATTTGCGATTCTGTCTATCACTTTCTTGACTGGGCTTTTGCTGTGAGCTCCTCCAAATCCTTAGTGGAACAAAGTTAAGTATTTCTTATGACAGCTTCCATCATGTCTCAGCGTGTGACATCCCATACTGACAGCTTCTGCTCTGGGAAGCGGAAATGCTGTTTCTCTGCTCTCCAGCTGTTTCTTTTCGGCTTCCGAGCTGTTGCAGACTCACTCAGGACGATGGGGTTTGGATCATACCATGTTCCCCATTTCCTGCCCATCAACAGGCAACCAAGCCTTTAGCACAAGTTTCAGAGGACATATCAAACCCAGAGCATTACAGATATCAGCAATGATCACTGGAGTCAGAACATGAACTCAAAGCTACCTGAGCCCACATCGCTCCTGTTATCTATCACAGCACAGCCTTGAGGCCTTTGCACTCTTACGCCTCAGTTTCTCCATCCATAAGTGGAAGGGACTAGAGGAAATAATTCTTTTTTTTTATTTAAAGAGAAAAAAAAGAAAAAAGGTAGAAATATTACAGAATTTCAAGAAAAGAAGATAAACAGTAAGAAATCACTAGTTGATTAATTACATATTGTTCTTTTAGAAATAATTTTTCAAGTTACAAAATTAAAGTACACAAAGTGGACACTCAAGCAGTGAGAGTGCAAATACATCTGTTCAACAATCCAACAAGAACCTAGAAATATGGTCATCAATCCCACACACCTAAACATACATGCAGCTATATCTTTTATAGCGCCTCCTATTTCTTCTTTTTTTACAATAGCAATTATACATTTTTAAAATTTTATTTAAAGAGAAGAAAAAAAGCAAAACAGAAAAAAGGGTAGCAACAATACAGAATTCTAAAAGAAAGAAAGAAAAAAAAAAAAAGGAAAATGAGAAAAAGCCCCACTAAGAAATCAGTAATTTATAAATTACATTCTGTCATCCTGGATGTAGTTGTTCAAGTTACAAAGTTAAAGGGTATATAGTAAGCATTCAAACAGTCAGACTACAAACAGTTCTGCTCAAAGATCCAACAAAGATTCCGCAGTATGGTCATCTATTTTACACACTCAAACATACATGCAGTTATATCCCTTAGAGCACTTTCTTTTCTAGAGGAAATAATTCTTAAGAGTTCTGGTGTTCAATTTCTTGCTTTCATGATTCTCACTGGAGACCCCAGGTTCTGAGCTACCTCCACAGTCAGGGGCTTCCTTTGAGCATTTGGAACAAGGACCCACTTACAGTCCCTGGATGGGATGCTAAATTGGGTAGGCGGTGGCTGGTAGGTTGATCTAAGGTGGGGGTCTAGATTTAGCAGGCAAGGCTTGGAGGTACTTCCATGGGGGCCCCAGCCTTGGGGTGCACTGAGATGGGGCAGCTGAGCCCCTCTGGCATATGTCACAAGAGGTCATAAGCAGAAGGCAGGAACAGGGAGCCAGTGACACTACCCTGTATGGATCTGGAGCCACCTTGTGTGTCCTCAACTGGGCCAGGAAACCTTCTGTGTGTCTGATGCTTTCTATATCTTTTCCCATGTTTGCCCCTGTCACCACGCCTGGCAGGTAGAAAAGTCTCTCATCCCCAAGCCCTGCCACTCTTTAGAATCCTCTTTTAACCTGATTCATCCCATCTCATCTCATATCTGGCATTTTCACGAGCTCCCTGCTGGGTACCTATTGAAGTTCATGAAGACCATGGCAGGCAGGACATCGTCCTACAGCCCAGATCAGACTGCACATCTGATTCTTTCACTGAGCCCCTCAGTGGCTCCTGTTGTGTTCTTCCCTGGTCTACAGAGACTCGTGTGTCTTCCTCTATGATCACTGGCTCCTTGCTGCACTGGGACTACACAAGCTCATCGCCACCAAGGAACTTAACTTCTCTCTGCTGGGGAAACTCAGAATATCGCTTTCCTGGATCCTTTTATCTTTCTGGCCTCAGCTTAAATGTCACTATCTTGAGAGGCCCTGTAAAAGAGCCCATCTCCCAGGCCCTGTGCTCTTAGCTCATCATGCAGTTTCCCCTTTGCGCTCTGTGCCAGGTGAGGGGTCATAGCCACCAGCAGGACACATTCCTGTCGTCAGGCCACCATGAACTCTACTGAGATATTAGTCACACCACACACAAAGCGACTAACTGCCCCACAGGAAGCACATGGGTCATCATGGGAACTCAGCTTACTGTAGGGGGTGAGGCTTCCCTGTTTTTGTCTAAGAATTACCACAAAGTTTTAAATTATAGGACTTCTGTTTCCTTCAATGAAGCAGCCTCAGTCTTCCTGGGCCTCCTTCATTACCATAAAAACCACAGAGATGATGGAAAAACAGGTAGAACTGCTCTCTAGAGAGAGAGAGAGAGAGAGAGAAACAGAAGTAGGGTAGACTGCCTAGGAATCTCAGGACTTGTGTAACATGGCTGTGGGTTTCTCAGGGACAGAGTACAACTGAGTTCTTCACCCTAGAACTGCAGCAGACTCAGACTAATAAAGCATCAAGGAAAACCTAACAACAGATAATCTTTTGTTCTACTCCAGCCAATAGTAATAGGAAAACTGGAGTGTCTTCCTGCTTTTCTTGCTGTGCATTTTCCACAGGATGGGTCAGGAGTCCGATCTTCCACCCCACCCCACCTCTGCCCCTTGTAAGCAGACAGGCACAAGTATCAGATTCTTCTGTCAGGGATCTGTCAGTGGATCCAGCATGAGCTCAGCCTCTAACCTACCCTCACCTGGTGACAATGAGACATAATGTGGGGATGCATGGCAGGGGTATTTACAGGGCTATTTACATTTGATGCCACCAATTTCCCATCTAGTTGGCAATCATCTATGGGTCCAGAGAGAAACTACCTCTTACCCAGCCTGCTGCCAGTGAAGCAGAATGAGGTGGAGGGAAACAGGCTGGCTGGTGCTCTGTTCCTTGCCTTTGTTCCTCTGGAGAGCTAAGCTTCTGCCTGTGCACTTCAGGAGCAAAGAAGCGTGAGTTGCTTTCTTCACCCCTGGGTCAGTAGGGCACAATGAAATGCTGGACTTAACATCTGTACTCAGAGGTAGCAAGAGGGTAGAGTTGGAGTCCCATCCTCGCAGGTAGACTGGGGGAAGCACATACACCATCTGGAACACATCCATCCATCTGGCTTTCTTGCTACAACTGGTGGAGTAAAAAAAAAATAGAATTCAGAGTCTTATAATATTCACAATGTTCAATAAAAGGAATCAGTTATAATATCATGCCAACAATAGGAAAATCACAACTTGAACAAGAAAAGATAATCAACAGATGCCAACATCATATTATATGGTGGAATGAATCTGACAAAGAATTTCAGGCAGGCAACATAAAAATGATTCAGTAAGCAATTATAACTTCTTTTGAAATAAATGGAAAATAAAACATCTCAGCAAATAAATGGAAGCTATTAAAAAGAATAAGAAGGAAATTATAGTATTGAAACACACAATGACCAAAATAAAAATTCAACATGTGGCTCAACAGTGGAGATGATAAGAGACAGAATTAGTGAAGTTTAAGAGAGATCTCTAGAATTTACTCATTCTGAGCGGCAGAGAGAAAATAGATTGAAAAAACCAAACAATACCAAAGTTTCAGAGACCAGTAGGACAAGAGCAACAGAGCTAACAGTCATAGCATTGGAGCCTCAGAAGGAGATGAGAGAGAGTGAGACTGAAAAAGTTATTTGAAAAAATAATAGAGAACCCCCCCCCAATTCAGAGGAAGACATATACCTACAGATTCAAAAAGATGAACAAACCTCAAATAGCATAAACTCAAAAAAAATTCATGTGAAGCTACATTTAATTAAACTTCTAAAAACTAACAATAATGAAGACACCTGGAAAAAAAAAGCACATTACTTATGAAGTATGACAGTTAAGCTAGTTGTGTTAATGAGATTGCCTTGCAACTGCATAGGGGATTGCAAGAGTACACTTCTGGATGTGTTCATGTGGGCTGTAGAGGCATGACTTTGGGATTTATATCTGGTCCCTCATCCCTTTCTCTCTGACATTTTTCCCCTGCTCTGTTTCTGGCTGCCATGAACTGAGCACGTTTGCTCTACCATACCTGCCTGCCATGGTATTTCTGCCTTAGAGTCTACCAACTATGGACTGAATTCTTTAACATTTTGAGCCAAATTAAACCCCTCTTCCTTTAATTTGTGGCTGTTGGGTATTGTATCCCAGCAATGAGGGAAGCTAACAAAGGTACAGCAATTTGAATGATAGCAGATGTATTTTTCAAAACTGAGACAGCTCAAATTAAGCTTTCAACAGCTTTCAAGTACAAAACACAAAAAACTGTTACTACAAATTCTGTATTCAGTAGGAATAGCCTTTAGGAATTAAGGGGACCCTGACACAGTGGCAGATGCCTATAATTCCAGCACTTGGAAGGTTGATTGAGGAGGATTACCATGAGTTTGAGGTCAACCTGAATTACATAGTGAGACCCTGTCTTAAAAAAAAAAAAAAATTAAAGGGGAAAATAATGACATTCCGAGATGAAAAGAAAAGCTAAGACAATTTTTTTTTTTAGTAACTCTATCCTTAAACAAAGGCTAAATAAAGGTTCCTAAGCTAGAAAGAAATGAAAACAGAAGTTTGGGGCTTTAGAAAAGAATGAATATGACCAGGATGCAGAGATAAAAACACTAGACTGTCCTTGTTCTCATGTTTTCCTTAAATAATATTTGGTGATTGAAGCAAAAGCTGAAAGATATCTAATGTGGCACTCAATGTATGCAAAGGAAGTATTTAAGATAGTTATAAAGTGTGGAAGATAAAGGGACCTAAATAGAAGTAAGAAGTCTAGTTTTAATCACAGTTATATATGTAAAAAATCGTAGAGAAAACACTAAAAAAACCTATACACATGATGTTCTCAAAAACATTACACATGAATGTATCTGGAATCCTAAAAGATGTTTAGATAAGAAAAGAGATACAGAGAAATAAGACAAAAAGCAAATGCAAAAAACAAAAAATAAAACAATAGACTTAAATACTAACATGTCACCAGTTAAATATAATTTGTCTAAATGCATGAATTAAAAGACAGAAATTGACAGTGTGAACAAAAAAAAAATCCCTGAAACCCACACAATCTAACAATATGCTGCATACAAGTAACTCATTAAATACAACATAGGCAGATTGAGATTTAAAAAGTAGAAAAAGATACACCATGAAAATGCTAATGAAAAAGCAGGCATAGTTATGTTAATATCAGATGAAGTAGACTTCAGAGCAAAGAATATTACTAGAGAGAAAGAAGAACAACATATAATAATAAAAGGATCAACCCACCAAGAAGATATAACAGTATTAAATATATATGTACTAAATAATAAAAAAAGTACATGAAACAAAGATAAAGTTGAAAGGCATAGAAGGCAAATCTAAACCTATGGTAGATGTCTTGGTTACTTTCCTCATTGCTGGCATAAAATAACTGAAACCCACAATTTAAAGAGGAGAGATTTATTTTTTACTTACATTTCACTCTGTAGTCTGCTGGCTCCAAGGCAGGAAGGGATGGTAGAGGAAAAGCTGCTGACATTATGGGAGCCTGAAAGCAGAGAATAAGCAGAGAAGCTTGGGTGAGAGATAAATCATTCTAGGTCACACTCTTAGCGACCTGTTTCTTCCAAACAGACTCCACCTGGTAATAACTGTCAGTTATAAGCTCTTATAATCCAATCACCTTCCAAAAGTACTCATCTACAAGCACATGAGGCTCTTGGGAAACATTTACATATATTAACCACAACAAAGGGTGGCTTCTCAGCAACTGATAAAAAATAGGAAATAGCGAAGATATAGAAGATCTGAACATGATCAAAATTGATATACATTTTGCTCAAAATAGAATAGACATTTATTTTCAAGTGCCTGTGGAATACTTAAGAAGATAGACCATTTCTTGTGCCACAAATAATAAAAAGCAAAATGAAAAGTCAACAAATGGGCTTAATAGCTAAATGGAGGTGACAAAGAAAAGAGTCTGTCAACTTGAAGACAGAATAATAGAAATTGCTCAAGCTGAACAATAGAGAGAAAATACTCTAGAGAGAAAAGCAAAAACAGAGTGTTGGGACCTATAGGACTATAATTAAAGAAGTAACATGCATGTCAGCAGTGTCTCAAAAGATAAAAGAGTGGATGCTGAGAAACTATTTGAAGAAATAATGGCTGAAGATTCCTCAGATTAGGCCAAAGACATTACGCATCATAGTAAAATTTCTGAAAAATAAAGACAAAGAAACTATCTTGAAAGCAGCAAAAAAGAAATGACACCTTATCTATAAGGGACAAATATTAGAATAGCAAGGATTTTTCATCCAAACCGTGAAGACTAGAAGGAAGTGGCATGTATTTTTCAAGTGCTGAAAGAAAGGAACTGTCAACCCAGGATCCTATATTTAGTGATGCTATCCTTCATGAGGAAGGAGGAAATCAAGACATTCTCAAATGAAGAAAAAACAGTTCATTACAAGAAGAGGTACTCTAAAAGAATGGCTTAAAAATGGTCTAAATAGAAAAGATATTATAAAAGAAGGAATCCTGGAATACTGGTAAGAACTTAAACAAAAGCTTAGTTTTTACAAACAAAAATAGGTAGCTCAAACAAAAACCATGACACTGCCTGATGTGTATATAAGTGTATGCCTAAGAAATGGTTAAAATATTAATGTAAATGTAGGAAGGTAAAAGGAGGTAAGGTTTTTGCACTTCACTCAAAGTACAGAACCAGCAGGTTGTGATAGCTTGGGGACAATAGTGCTTTCTTATCTAAGACTCCAGTGGGTTTCTAAAACCTTGGATAGTACTGGACTGTACTAAAAGCACCACAATACTGAAAATGCTGCCAATCTGATAACCAAAAGGGTTACTAAGTGACTAAGGAGAGGGTTCTGTATACAGCATGGATACTCTGGACAAAGGGATGGTTCACATCCTGGGTGGGATGGAGTGGGTTGACCCAAGGTTTCACCACACTAATCAGAACAGCATACAGTTGAAAACATATGAATTGTTTATTTCTGGAGTTTTTCCATTTAATATTTTTGGGCAACAATTTACCTTGGTTAACTGAGATAGAGGACAGCAAAACCACAGATAAACAACTACTGCACATATAAGGTCATACCTAGAGTAACCAATTAAGTTGTTATACAGAGATTTACTCAAAAGCATTCGAGTCATTAAGATTGAAGTCTGAAAAATAAGAATTCCAGCTGAGCTCAGCCCTCTCCTGTGCTGTGCCACTTACTTGCCTCTTTCTCTGGAGGCGCACACCTTCAATTCTAAATCTCCCCACAAATCCCCATCTCGACCCCAGCTTCTACAGAGCCCGTCCCACCCTGAATACTTGTCTGGCACAGCCTTCCTTGTACACCTGCTGCTCTGCTGCCCATACTCTTCCGCGGGGGCTGGTTCTAGAAAGATCTGTCTCCAGGCTCCGAGGAGGGCTGGCTTCTAAGGTCTTTCGGCCACAACATCCTGAGCTGACTCCTGATTCTTCTCACATCTGCTCTAGTCCTTATGAAACCCATCCTCTCTGTCATTTCCATGTCATGGTCTCTGCTCCAGGTTTGATTAACAGAAGGTTATAAACAAATCCCAGGAAAAAGGAAAAACAGCATCTTCCTGGGGTAGCCACGGTGTATTGGCAGATGGCAAATGGCTTTGCAACCCTTATTTTTGTTTTCTTGACTGTTATACAGATAAAGAATTAAGTTAATTAATATGCACTTCTTTCTGTCTTCAGGTCTTAGGAAACTCTTTGCCCCACAGTGAATTGGTTACCATGTTTCAATAAAGGATCTGTTTTTGCAATTATAGTTCATTAATAGATTTACAAGGGAGGGATGACGATTAAGTCCCACTAAGAGGATTATTTTGCATTTCTCCTCTTTTAATTACACAGTTATCTCCTGGACCAAAGCTCTGTGAAAAACAGGGGGAAGTCCCAACACCCCATCTGTTTCAGATGCAAGTACAATTAACATGGGAGAAGATAGGCGCAGGGCATCCTGCTGATGGAGACTGTGAGCCTCCTCTCCAGAGCTGTCTCATGGCTGGGAGGCTCAGCCACCAGAGCTGTGCTGGCATCAGGAGGTTGACAAGGGAAGGGCCGCTCTGCCCAAGGGATGCAATATCTGGGGATTTGGGTCAGGACAGGCTTCGAGCTCTATTAAGCTACCATTTCTCAGGCACCGCCCACATTCTGGGGACTTTTCTAATTTAAACTTCACAGTGATCTCTCGTATCGACCCATTTTATAGTTAGAGAAACTGAGGGAGACAGATACATGCAGGGGCTGGGCTAGACAGAGATGGTAGGTGATATGCTTTATACTATAGACACTAAAGGTGAATCATGGCTGTGCAGAACTTACCTGGAATTGGACCTGGAATTTGAAGTCAGCACTCTTTTCTCAAAAATTTCTTTTATTTCTATTCCTTTTTGCTATTGTTTGATGCTGTTCCTTCTGTATCTCAGCTTCCCCATCTGTGAAATGGGCTCTGCACTCCAGACAAAATGAATATCTTATGCTTGGTAGGGCATGTTTTGAAAAGGATGGGCCCTGGGTTGAAAGGTGTGGGGCTGGTTGGAGGGGAGTGACCTGGGGAGGGGACGCTCTGTGTCTCTAGGAATGGGGGGCCTCCAATCCGTGGCACCAGGGTTGGCTCAGCAGACAGTCAGAGAGCTGGCTTTATCCCTGAAATCTCCTGAGGCACATCAGCAGCCTCTGGTCCCTGTAGCATCACATCCTCTTTCTCCAGGCCCCTGAGGCAGCAGTGGGCTCTCATGGATGCACTGCACGCTGTGATCTTCTCCGAGAAGGCATGTCCTGCTCCAGTGGGGTCCCTTCCTCTGCCTGGCCCTGGATGTCCTGGTGAGCATTGTTCATTCCCTGGTCTCTTCAGCCTGGGTAGGGCTTCCTTCCTGTGTCCTACCTTCCCTTGATCCTATTTGTGAATGGATGAGCCCTTTGTCCCCTGATTAGGATATAATTGTACAAGCCAAATTTGTTGCAGTCTGGCGGGGAGAAGAGGGTGTTAGAGACACTTAACAGAGGTGTTGGAGGGACCCTAAAATAGGTGCCACAGCGGACCATGGGGACTGCAGTTCCCAGCTTCGGTGTGAGTTAGCTCTGTCTCTGGCATGCTGGGTGGCTCTGGCCTGTGAACACAGTCTGGGACTTGGGTGCTCACATAGTAAAAGCAGAGAACACGCCCCGTCACTGAGGTGGAGTTTCGAAGTGCAGAGCATCAGTGGGTACTGAGGCCTGTGGGCTGGTTAGCTCCTTCGTGCTAGTGGCAGGGTTTGGGGTCACAGCTCAGTCTCAGCTATGACCAGGCTCCAAGGAGGAGGCAATGCTTCCTCTCCATGACTCTGTCCTTCCTTCCCTGGTGGAAAACCTACAGCGGGTCAAAGCACCTACCTGCTTGGTGCCCTCCAGGGTTCGAGGCACTTCATGGCTTCTTTCTGTAAAGCACAGGTGGCTGCATGTCGAGGGTCAAGACAGTGGTGTGCGGTGGTCAGCTGGATGTGACAGCACCAGGAGAGGGACCTGAGAGCGGCCAGGAGGGGGGTGACTACTGCTGAGTCACCGTGTGGCCAGCAGGTCGGGTCATCCAAGGTGCTGGGCGCCTCCTACTGTCTCCTCCTCCTCTCCCCACACTTCTTCCTCCTCCTTCCTGGTCTTCCCTCCCCCTCCCTCCTCCTCTCAGCAACTCCTGCTCCCAGCTCCTCCCACCCGCTCCTCCCTCCTCTTCCCACCTTGCTGTATTTTCTTCTCCTTCCCAAACCCTTCTCCCTCCCCTGCTCTGTGAAACTTCCAGGGTATGTGGTGGCTGCAGTGCCCACTGGGATGTGACAGGGTGACCTTGGGTCAGGCATGGACCAACATTTTCTGTTTCATGTGTTACCAGAGTGGTACTTACTTTAATAGGTATCGGGAAAAACAAAACATAAAGCAATTAGCACACTGAGCCCTTAATTTCACAGACAAGATTTCTGCAGGTGAGGCAAGTTGAGAAGAAAGCCCATTTCAGGTGGGGTTGGAAGGGCGATGGGTTTGATGCTGTGGGGGTGAAGGAGGCCAGAGTCAGAGCAGCCGCTGGAGCCTGAGAGACAGTGAAGAGGTCATGCCTCAGATTCAGATGCCCAGGGTCCAGCCTGGCTCTGCTTATGGCTGGGAGGCCTTGGGCAGGCCAGTGTATCTCTATGAGCCTCAGTTTTGCCATCTGTCATATAAGCAGGAGTGGCGGGACTCACATGGGTGTGGCAAGGGTCAGGTGAGAGATGAGGGTGGAGAACCGGTGCCAGCTTGGAGCTGGAGCAGCAGGGCCTGTGTTGTTAATACTAACACCGCCATCATCCTCGGCGGCTTTCTCCTGGGTGTGGGGACCACGGCTTTCACTTAGGGAGGGGCTGCGAGCTCATCACATCTGTCCTTAGCAGAGTCTCGCCAGGGCCATCCTTCTCAGACTTGGGGAAGACGGCGGGTGGCACGGGGAGTAAGTCCCAGGCTCAGGGCCGGGCAGGCTGGGTGTGTGTCTGGCTCACGGGCAGGAGTAGCCCCTTAGTCACCAAGTCTTTCTCCCTGTCTCACAGGGGCATGACAGAGTGTAGCTTGTCTTGTCCCCACAACCAAAGGTTTCCACAGCAGGATCTGGGTCCCAGCCTTCCTGCCGGGAACTGCTGAGGTTGGGCAGGTGGGGAGGCCGCCTGCACGCCCTGTCCTGGAGGACCCGTGTGGACCCAGCCTCTCCAGAGTTCCACCCCCAGCCACCCTCAGGGACCACATTGCCTTCCAGAGAAACCAGAACTGGGCCTCAGGCAGCCTGTGCTCAGAGAGCCCCGCTGGGGAGACAGTGGGAGGTGGGAGGCTGCTGAGGTGGAGCAGGCTGGGCTCTCAGAAGGACAGACACAGTGGGCTCTGGGTTCCCATCCCCAGCTTGCTTTATACAGAGGCAGACACCCCAGAAATCCCCCCTCGGTAGAAGTTGTGTCCTGTCAGCTCCTACCAGTGAACACAGGAAGCTACCGCAGTAGCGGCAGCAGCAGCATGGTCACCTGAATCCAGTTGCCCTGGGTGTGGTTCAGCCTGTGGAGTCATGAGTGGGAGACACTGGATGGGCCAGGTGAGGAGGGGCATGGAGACGGGGGTGCTAGGGACCTGTGTTTTGATGCTCAGAGGGTTGTGAGACCCTGGACCCACCCACCCTCTCAGGATATTGATGGAACGAGGGTCTGCAATCTGCCTTCTCCCCAGTGGAGGAGTTTCAGATCTCCCTGTCCCTCCCATGGCATCTGTGCCACTCAGAACTTGGAACTGGAACTTCTTTCATAGATTCAAAGACACATTTATAAAAGCTTTGGATCTCAGAATCTGAGCATCTGGTCCTTTTCACAGAATCCTAGAATTCTAGAATCACAGACTCATCTGTGGACTTACAGACCCAGGAATCGCAGAATTAAGGAAGCTCTGGAGGAGATGTGACCCTCCCCCATGACTTGTTAGAGTCCTGAAATCCTAGACTTCGCCTCAAGAAATATGGGCTAGAACTGAATAGACATCCTAAAATCAGACTCTTAGCCTAGGAAGGGCTCAGTCAACTCCCCACGGAGAGGTTACCACCTAATAGGGCCACCTATTACTCTGGTGGCAGCTCTGGCTGCTGAGGCTGAGCCTCAATTTGCTCCGTGTGACTGCCCACCGCTCTGTGCCTGCTCCTCCCCAACCCAGAGGCTAAACCTAGTCAAGCTTAGTCTGACCTTTCCCAAAGGGCTCTGAATTCCTGAGGGCTGGGTCAGCTGCTAGGACACAGGAGCACAGTGATGACACTCAGTCCAACTGAACTCATTTCACTCAAAACAAAGATCCAGTCTGCTCTTATCCTAGAGAAGGGACTGGTCAGGGACAGAGACAGACGAGAAACAACTTCAGGGGAAAGCGCTGAGTCATGAAACCAAGGAGAAGTGATGTTCCTTCTCAGGAAAGGAGAGAATGCCAGAGCCAGGTGCGGATGAAAGAGCCTGGTCTGGGGACACAATACTCAGTTATCCCAGCCTTGTACTGAGTGCTGGGCAATTCTGGGCAGGTTACTCTATGTCTTGGAGCCTCAGTTTCTCCACCTGTAAAATGGGCAGATAAAGCCCATGCTGTGATTGGTGCAGGGCTGGGTTGGGATTCAGCGACAGTGCTCACCTCCAGCATGGCCCTTGTCACAGGTCAGGATAGAATAGGTTGCTCCTCACCCTCCATCCTCAGGCCCTAGATGTGGAAAGATGTTCCAGGTGGGGGGAGCAACCTGTGCAAAGGCCCGGTAGCCAGAACCAGTCAGAAGTGCTTGGGAAGCACATGCAGCGGGGTGAGCCATGTTGTGTAGAGAGAGAGCTGCTTCAATCTTTGTGGCACTTACATCAGTCTGGGAACAGAATGCCGTTGCCTCCTGGGACCCCCCCTTAACCAGAAAGGAGCAGAAGAGTCAAACAAACTAAAATGGAATCATCAGAAAGACAGGAGCTACTCCCAGGCAAACTCCAGCCCTCGCTACATGGAGCAATTGGACCTGATGCCCAGCACAAGAACAATGGTGGCGTCGAGGAGACCTGGCCAGGTTACATTCTGACACGAAGAACTGGACTCACGTCGCCTTCAAATGTCATCTGGGGAATGGAAGAGCGAGTTTCCTGGTGAGCCCAGGGCATGGCACCAGCCAGGGCAGATTTGGGGAAGCAGCCAGAGACGAGTTGGGGGGGTCACAGAGTCTGGGTGAGACCTTCATTCTGCCCTCGTGAGCTGTGTGGCACGGGACAAGTTTCCTAGTCTCCCTGTGCCTCCCTCCCCTGTGAGACGAGGCCGCACTCAGGCACTTGTTCGGGTGATGGGTCGCTTTTCTCTCCAGCTCACCTGGCCTCACCCAGACACTGCACTGCTCAGTGAGCTGAGTTCACTTTCCCATCTCCCATGTGCTCCCCTCCCCCACTTCCCTCAGCCACTTTACCATCCTGAGTCCAGGCCATTCCCCCTGCTGTCCAGCCCTTCCCCAGAGAATAGACTGACGCTGGCCTCCCTGTGAACAACTGCTGTCCCTCTACAGTACCTGTGAAGGGACAGAGCAGTTTAAAGGCCTTGGTATGATTTCATTTGAGTCTTTCCCTCAGATCTGGCCTGCTTCCTCCATGGGTCACATCGTCTTTCTGGGTCACTCAGGCACTGTGCATTGATGGGTGGATCCTGGAGGTCAGGTTGGACCCTCCCTTCTGCAGGGGTCCTGCGGACTCTCAGACGTTTCTGGGTGACCTGGGCTAGGCTGCCGGCCCTTGCTCTGTACTGGGAGACCCTTCACTGCTGAGAGGGGATCTGAACATCAGTGTGGCTCTGGGCCTGGCAAAGCCTTTGCATCCGGTGAGTTTTCAGAGAGCAGAGGTTTGTCCTCCGCCCCAATCCTCATGGTCCCATGTCCCTGTCTGTGTCCCTGTCTGTGTCCCTGTCAGTGTCTGTGTCATTTCTGAGACTTGTTTTCACTAGAAAGTGGAGCACGGGAGGTCTTTCCCTGAGCATCTCCCTTCCGAGTGGGAGGTGCTGATGCAGGAGTTGAGCCTGATGTGGCATCAGCTCTACTGAGCTGAGAGGTGATGAACTGGTTCCTATTCAAACTTGAATACACTTTTTACTTTGGTGAGGTGTATATCTCAGCTAACTGCTCGTTGGTTGACTGCACAAATTAATTGGTTTTATTGCCTCTACTTGAACCTCTGGAGCCGTGGCATGCAAATATATGCAGATGAGCAGGCGAGTGGGTTAAACCCAAAGCTTGGGGAGAATCTGCCTGGATTGGGCTAGTTTCTCTGCTTGTTTTTTCTGGAGTATTTCTTCCAAATTCCCACAAAGCAAAGGGTTGCAGGATGGGTGGATGTGGGGGAGAAGAAGAGTTAGAGGAAGCTGGGTTCAAATCCGAGCCCTGTCTCTTTCTGCTCTGTGTGACCTGGGCCAGCCCCGTCAGCTCTCAGAGCCTGAGTGCCACCATCCCTGGGAGGAGGATGACAGTGCTGTCAGTAGGGCAGGGCTGGATGGAGCCAGGGCAGCTCAGTGAGTATGAACCACACAACCGCTGTGAGCATACCTGCTGTGGGGAGTAGGCCCCCTCCGGTCCCTTGGTGAACGATGCCTGTTCTTCAGCTGAGCCCCGGCCTCTTTCTCCATCCAGTGCTGTAGTCTCCCTTGTGACCTTTACCGACCGCGGCCGTTCCTCTGGGAGAGCTCATTATTTGAAATTTGAACAGCCTGGTAGTTTCAGTCTATATAACAGATGTAAAGCATGGCTGTGCAAGAACCACACAGATCACGGAGGAAGAGGTGGAGCGGGGCTGGGCCTGGCTGGGCCTCTGAGGGGCGGGTGCTGGGGTTGGGGAGGGGGAGGTGGCTCGGGTGCAAGGTTTGTTCATAAGCACCTTGGAGAGGCTGACTCTGCGTGGGTGCAACTTACACAGTTAGCCCAGTGTGGTGGGGAGAAGCAGGCTGAGCACCTGCCGTGTGCCAGGACTTCTTACTTTTCTAGAGGGGAACCTGCTTCCTGAGGGACAAAGACCGTCTCATCGGCGTTTACTCAGCTTGTTAAATAGCAGCAGGGGATTTGAACTCAGGATCGACTGACCCCAGAGTCTCTTCTCTTTCCTGCAGGAGGGAGGCAGGGATTTGGTACATCATGGAGGCAGGGCTTGCAGGTGTGTGTGTGTGTGTGTGTGTGTGTGTGTGTCTGTGTGACTTGATTGATCCAAACAGCAGCTTAGGCCACATTTAACTCAGCAGAGAACTGGGCATTTTCTTGTAACACATGAAGCAGGTGCTCTGAGGGGGGCCCAAGTAAGGCAGGTCCCCAGGACCACATCTCGTCAAAAGGTCCAACTCCAAGCAGGAGGCTTGGAAAAGAAGCATGAAGGATTACTGGGGAGCCCGTGCCTAGCAAACTAGGGGAGAGGCAGGCTGTACAAACTCCAGAGGATCTGATTGGCACCTAGGCTAGGAGGGGCCGTAGGGGCTGCTAGAGCAAAGACTGAGGATGGGACTCAGGCATGGGACAAACCCCAGATCCTGCTTTCCCAGTTCTAGAGATGGGGAAAGGCTCAGGAAAGAGTCTTGCTCCAGTTGCTGTGACCTGGTTGAGGAGACAAACAGGGGAATGGGTAATTACAGAGAATGGGGAGGTAGGTGCCCATTACTTGTGCCTATGTAGCCTCAGACAAGTTCCATCACCTCTTGAGCCTCAGTCTCCTCATCTGGACAGTAAGTAATAATGATCTCTGGCTCACAGGAGTAGAGTAGGTAGCAGGCAAGGACAAAGCTCAGTGCCTGATGTGTGCTGGGACAGGTTCTCTCTGCTCGGGTCAGAGTTGAGAAAGTGTACACAGTCTTAATTCTGCCATGAAAAGTCTTCACTGGAGTCTTCTGAGGCCAGGCCTTGTGTGGCTGCACAGGTCATGTGTATGATGGGGTCCTATGTCCCGATGGTATTTTAAAACTATCTCCATCCTTGGGCCGTCAACTTCTTCCTTGAATCATAGCCATTTTACTGAGATTTTTTTTCACTTGGAATCCAGAGGGTGAATGACTCGATGCCCCAGCTGGAGGTTATGGAGCTATTAAATGTCAGTGCCAGAATTCAAACCCATTAACTGATTAGTTGATGTGACAAACATTGATTAAGGTCCTACTCTCCCAGCATAAGGGAACTCATCCCAGGAGGTACAAGCCTCCAGGTTCAGAAGGCACCAGCAGCACTGACAGAAGTAGATGCTGACTTTTAGGGCCACTTCTACCCTGTCCTTGCCACCTTGATATCCTTATAGCTCCCCAAAGTGTGAGAGCCGAGAGGGGACATGAATTCACCTGGCAGAGAAGGAAACTGAGGCAACCACTGAAGGAGGGGCTAATGGGTCCACACCTGGACCGCTGGGCCTGGTCCCACTGGGTGGGAAGGACGGTCCCAGCTAGAAGATCCCAGGGAGAAGAGTGAGGCAGACAGTGTCCACACCATCCCTTCCGGCTTCTGGCCTCTCCACCAGTTCTGCCTCCAGAGGATCACCTGACCCAGTCTGGGTTTACCTGTGGGGCCTGCTCCCTGGTCAGGCTGACTTCATACATATATCTCCTATGTGTCCTGTGCCACTTGGCCATCGTTGCCAAGTATTACAGTCTGTGTCTAGATGTCCCTCAAGGCCTTGTGCACTCTTAGATGGGTTTTTTTCAGAAGTGGTTGAATCTATAGTGTGTAATGCTGGGATTAAGGGTGTGTGATTAGTAAATCAGCCCACTAATTGGTTTGGCATAGTTTTGGCTAGGATTAAAAGTGTGAGTGCTATACTGTCACTAGGGCAGATAGCTTGCATACAATATAAGGGACAGAAAGAGGTTTATCCCTCCTCCCTTGTGGCTTTTACTGTCTTGTGAGTACCATGAACTGTTCTCCTCAGTGATGACCCTCTGTCAAGCCACGCTGCTTTAGAGCCTGTCAATTATGGACTGAAACATCTACAGACTGTGAGCCAAGTAAACCTTCTACTTTTAAGTTAGAGTGTTGGGTATTTTGTCTCAGTGATGAGAAAACTAACTAGGACACCAAGTCTTACTGATTCCACCTTTTGCTTTGAGACAGGATCTGCTGTCTTCTTTCTACTAGGTCACCCCCTTTTCAGCAGAGGATGATAACATCACCGTGCATCTGCCTAACCCAGTCTCATTTCCAAAGTTCTCTTTTCTCCAGCCACATAGTCTTTGCTCATCACTTTCTGGGATAGAAGAAACTGTTTTCACTGAACAAAGTGTGATGGAGATTAGGTAGGGACAGAAAACTTGGACCGATCTTGCAAACTTGGTAGAATTGATTCACACATGTCCCTCTGAGGCCTAGAGCACTTGGTCATCCTAATAGAGGGGTCCAGGCTGGCTCCCATTAAGGCAGAGTTGCCCTGATTCTGTCTGAAGGCTTACCTTGTCTCTCAGCTTGTTGATCCTTTTTCCTTCAAATTTCCTGCCTTACTTGGTGGGATCTCTACTGATTCAGAGTTGGGCCCCCGGTATCTCCCAAGCTACAACTCCTTACAAAGAATGTACTAATTCTGTCTTCCAGAAAGCAGGGAACATTACTTTCCACCAGCACCTTCTTTGTCTCCTTTGGCAGCCTCTATCTCTGAGGTCTATGACAAAGGAATCAGGCCCTGATTAAAGGAAGGTGACACCATTCTGAGATCCTGTTTCTCTGTTCCCAGAGATTACAGGGAACAAAGGAGATGAGAAATAAAAGGAGGAGGAAAAAGCAGGAAAAAAAGAAAAGAGAAAAGGGACATTCATTGTCTGTGTTGGGTCTGAAGCCCAGAGCTTTGAGAGTAGCTGCCAGTACCTGGATGACCCCAGGGCTAGGGCAATGGGTGACCTGGGGAGAACAATAAACCAGCAGAATCAGAGGTCAGTTTTTATACCTTGAACACCTGCATGCATTGTACTCACCATCATGTTCAGATCCTGTAAAAATGTACTGACTCTTTAGAAGAGAAAAATCAACAGTGCCAGGAGCTCTCCATGCCTGGGCACAGACCTGGGAGTCAGAGCACACATCTCTGCAGAAAGCCTGGCCCCACCACTGTCCTGCCCACTGGAGACCATAATGGCTCCAAGGCTGGGATGGGACTGAGGCCCCCACAGACCTGACTCCAGGCTGCAAGGGCTTTTGTGGGGAGACTGAGGGGAACCCATATGCATGGGTCACACTGTGCTACAGCTTAAGATGTCATTGGCACTAATGAGGCAGTAGGTCACAGGACCAGCCGGATCCCAGCAGGCCTAAATCTCCTTCATGCAAGGAGACAGTCATCCCTTGAAAAGCCCCTGGCTGGGGGACTCCAGGTTGTCTCATGTGGGCTCACAGAGCAGCCCATCTGCTATGGTCACCAGGTGGAGACGATGCTGTTCTCCTCCTGGCTGTCACTAGTCCCTACTCAGTGAGCTTCCAATATGCTCAGAAGTGTCTTATTGGTCACAACCCAGAAGCTTGGGGAGGCTGTGCTAGGCCAAGGAGAGCCTCTCATGCTCCAGCTTCCAAAGCAGGACTGGTTCCACACGGTCAGATGGTAAGTCTCTGCTTCCTAGCTCCATGATATACTTCGCTCCTTGGCTCCTGAGCATCTGCTAAGTGCCAGTTCCCACTGGCAGCAAGGCTACAGAGGTAAAGGAGGTGGAGTTCCAGTGTCTGTGCTTTGGGAGTGCTGTATCTTCTGGGAACAAGTGCTTTGAACTAAGAAGATGGTGGTTGAAGAGCATTCTCTGTGTAGCAGGAACATAAAATCAGGTGAAGTATGAATTCTCACAAAAAAATGAAAATCACAGCAAATGATAGTTTCACAGATAAATAATAAAATACTTTTTCCTATTATTTGAATCTCATTAGAATATAATTAGCTCATTACAAAGCAAAAATAATGAGAATGTATTTTGGGGTTTATAACAAAATACATCAAAAAAATAACAGAGGCCAGGAAGAGCAAAAAGAAAGGGTACTCTCAAGCAGTATGTGGAGTTGTGTGGTATTGCTTGAGTAGACTGTGATACATTAACGGTACACACTATAAACCCTAAAGCAACCATTAACAGAACAAGGATGGATTGAATAAGTCCATAAGGGAGAGACTTCTTTCTCTCTCTAACACACACACACATACACACACACACACACACACAGTTCAATCTAAGAGAATGCAGAAAAAGAATAAAACAATAAAAAGGAACAAGGGACAATTGTAAAAAATAGAAAAACTCACATTAAACATACACGGTATAATCATCCCAATTAAAAGACATAGATTGTCATATTGGATAAATAGGCAAGATCCAACTGTATGCTGCTTATAAAATACACTTTAAATATAAAGAAATGAATAACTTTAAAGTAAAAAGGGATTTAAAAAGATACACCATGATAATATTAGCAAAAAAGAAAAAATGTTAGAGTGATTGTTTAAATTCAGAAAGCCATCCCGAGAACATAGACTATAACCAGAGATAAAGAACATTTCATAATGGTAACATGATCAGTTCATCAGAAAGACAAAAAAATCCTAAGTTTTATGCCCCTAACTACAGTATACTTTTAGAACACATGAAACAAAAACTAAGAGAACTGTAGGAAGTAGACAGAACTATAGCTAGAGAATTTTAACATCTTTTTCAGTAATTGATTAAAAAGTGGACAGAAAATGTATAAGGCTGTAGAAGACTTGAATTACACTATTACTCAACCTGATCTAATTGATATTCATAGAACACTCAGCCCAACAATATTCATTATTTTGAAGTGTACATTGAACATGTGCCCAAATGGAACTTATTCTGGGCTATAAAATCATCTTAATAAATTTAGAATGAATTAAGTTTAGCAAGACTTAAATCAGAAGTATCTTCTGACCAAAATGCAATTAAATTAGATACTAAAATAAGAATATTCCCTGGGAAAAACCACCAAACATTTATAAACTAAAAGCACATTTCTAATTTACCTGTGGGTCAAAGACAAATATCAACAGGGAAATTAGAAAGTAGTTTAAATTGGATATAAATGAAAGCATGGTGTATCAATTTGTGGAATGTCCCTAAAGCAGCACTTAAAAGAAAATTTGCAGCACAGCACCATATAGAGCAGTTCTCAAGAAGGACCTGAGAAAGAGAAGTCGGAGTTCAAACCCCGATACTACCTTTTGCAAACTATTTCATAGTGGGCAGTGGGGTTTACTTCTCTGAGCTTCAGTTTCCTTTTATGTAAAATCCTGTTTCAGATGGTGCCTGTGAGCTTGAAATAAAAGAAATAAAAGCATGGGAAGCATTTAGCAGTGGCACATACGGCAGAAACCAAAGATGAAGGTGATGGTGATAGTGATGATGACGGTGTGACGATGACAATGACAATCACGATGATGATGATATTTTTCAGTGGGGACAGGAGCCTTTCCCGTCTTGTTGGGTGCTGTGTCCCTGGGGCTTTCCCTGGCTTAGCATATAGTAGATGCTTAAGGTTTGGCTTTGGAGACCGCAGACCCCACCTCATGGCTGAGCAGACTGATGTATTCTCCCTTACAAAACTGACCTGGGCTCTGCAGGTCCAGGTGAACTCCACAGCCGTGTACTTTTCTGTGGAGCTGTGTGAAGCCCATGCACTCCTGGGGCTGGCTTATCTTTTCTGTCATGGTCGGGGGGTGTTCCCTCCCCAACTGGGTACAGAGCCAGCCTGTTGCCCATCTGCCACAGGGAACAGCTACAGAAGCACACAACTTTCAAAGGACCCCATTCCACACTACTCTGCTGTTCTTTCTAACCCTAAACCTTTACTTCTGTCCTTAAAGCGCCTCGTGATTGACGCTAGTGACTCAATAGGCCTTAGGAATGTGGCAGAGATGGTGTCAAAATGTCAGGGACCCAAGGTCTGGATGCCCTTTAGTTTAAGCACAGTTTTATTGGCTGACCACCAATAGCTGGAGAAATCTGAAAACTATGTGGAATCACAGGGTTTGTGTGAGCAGGGGGAGAACGTTGATCCCGGCCCCATCCCCACAGCCAAGCTCTTGTCGGGAAGGGACCGTCTTGGCCTATCTCACTCTGCTTTACAGCCTTGACTCATTTCATGTACACTTCTCCATGACTGCTGTCACAGAACTGAGAGCAATTTTCCTGGGATGAGAGTGGAGGCGGCACGAAACACTTTTCCCAGAAGCTGTTGAGAGTGACATTCACCACTATGGTCCCAGGATTCCCTGATCAGAGTGGTGCCAGGCTGCTGAATCCAGGAGAGTGGACCCTTCGTGGGCAGCTCCCTCTGCCACCTGGATATTTTCTCTTTTTTTCTCGAATCTTAGTTAGTATGGCTTTCTTTCTTTTTTAATTTCAAAAATAACCAAGTGCATTGTAAACATTCATCAAGTGTAAAAGCATACAAAGAATAAGATGAGGGACTTTGCTTACAGCAAAGAGGTGTATTCAAGGGACTAGATTTTTCCTGCTGCCTAAAAGAATCTCCAAATAGGCAAAATACATAAAGCAACAGTTTATGGGGCTGGAATGTAGCTTAGTGGTAGAGTCTATGATTGGTATACACAAAGCCTTAGATTCAATTTCCAGAACTCCAGAAGAACAAACCAACCAACCAAGAAACAAACCAACTACACAATACAAGTTTGCAAGTGCTGGACGCCAGGCAATGAAGAACAATAATGCATGATTTTCCCAGTTTACTGTCTGAAAGAGTTTCCAGTAATACAGAGTGTAGGCAGAGGGTCCCTACAGAGCACAGGGGACTTCCTGAATTGAGGAGATGGAGCAGAGGGTCTGGGAGACCTACATGTCTAGAGCTCATGGGACAGAGCAATGGAAAAGAGAAAAGTCTGCAGGGAGAGACTTTCAGAGGTCCTTAGAGGGTCCTTTCTAGTGTCCAGCTGAGCAGAGACCAGGGCTTACATGGGAGGGATCACCCTGTGGCCAGGGAAAATATCACCAGAGTGCCACGTGCTTCCACCGGACTGGGATCATGTCTGTTTCCACAAGCCAGGTAAGAAAACCTCATGACTCACATGGACTGGGTGGATTTACACAAGGGTCTACCTTAGGAAGTGGAGAGTGACTATTCGTGGGCTGATCCTTCCTCTGGGCCTGCCTAGCAAAGTTTAGGACAGACCTCAAAGCATCAAACTGTTTCAAAGGAATTTAACTGGATCACAAAACAAAGCACAGGAATATGTACCAGTATACAGAAATGGCAGGGTGTAGTGATGCATGCCTGTAATCCCTATACTCTGGGAGGCTAAAGCAGGAGGTTTGCAAGCTTAAACCCAGCCTGAGAAATTTAGCGGCTTAGGAAGGTCCTGTCTCAAAATAAAATATAAACAAAGGGCTGGGAATATAGTTCAATGTGAAGGCTCTGGGTTTGATCCTCAATATGGAAAAAAAATCTAGTGCCCAAGAAGATACAACTCACAATCTCTGAGTTCCAATAAAAAATTATCTGGCATACAAATAAGCAGGAAAACAAAACTCACAATGGTGTGAAAAGGCAAACAACTGAAACTAATCCATATCTGATATAGATTAGTGAAGATATAGGAGATCCAACAACTGTATCAACTAATCTGATTGGCATTTATAGAACATTTCACTTGACAATAGCAGAATATATATTCTTCTCAGGAACATGTGGGATATTCACCAAGACAGACTATACCAAGGGCCATAAACCAAATCTTGTGATTTTTTTTTTTTTTTGGAGGCAAGACTTGCTTTATTGAACAGACTGGTCTTGAACTCCTGGGATCAAAGTGATCCTTCTGTTCTGAGTATCTGGGACTATAGGCATGTGTCATAGCTGCTAGTTAAAACAAAATTTAACAACAACAACAACAAAATTAAAAAAAAGAAATCATACAAAGCATTTACTCTGATTTTAGTAGCATTAATCAATCTGAATTTCCCAAATATTTGAAAATTAAGCAATATACTTTTAAGTAACCCATGGATCAAAAGGGGAAATTAAAAAAAATAGCAAGTTATATTGAATTGAATGAAAATAAACATACAAGATATCAAAATTTGTCAGGTTCAGCTAAAGTGGTATTTAGAGGGAAATTTATAGCATTGACTGTACATCATAGAAAAGAAATATGTAAAAGTCAATAGTCTTAAGAAATTAGAAAGAGAACAAATTAAATCTAAATCAAGCAGGGAGAAGGAAAGAATACAAACTAGGGTATAAAACAATAACACTGAAAACAAGAAATTAATAGAATTGAATCCAATAGTTGGTTCTTGGTAAAGATAAATAAAACTGTTAAATTTTTCTTCTCCCTTCAATGAGAAGGGAGAGGGAGGGAAGAAGGGAGGGAGGAAAAGAGGAAGGGAAGGAGAGAGAGAAAGAACAAGAGAGAGTAAATCACTAATGAAGCGATATGAGTATTGAGCCCATAGATACTGCCAGTATCATAAGGAAAAACTATGAATAACTATACATATAAACTCAATAATTTAGATGGAATGGGAAAATTCCTTGAAATACAAAGACTGTTAAAACTCATTCAAGAAACTGGGCTGGTGGTGCACGTCTGTAAACCCAGCACTCTGGAGGCTGAGGCAGGAAGATTGTTGCAAGTTTGAGATCAGCTTGGGATACAAAGTGAGCTCCAGGCCATCCTGAACCACATAGTGAGACCCTGTCTCAAAAAGACAAAGCCAAAACCAAAACTAAAAACAAAACAAAAAACACAAAAAAACCTCATTCAAGAAGAAATAGAGGTACAATTTTTATGTTTTATGTGTCATTAAGAAAATACATTTCAGTTAGAAAAGAAATTATATAATGTGAATAACTATACAATAAGAATCATTGCAATTCATCATATTAATTGATGTGAAAAAAAGATCGTTTCAATAGCAATGGGCAATCAGAAATTTAAAAAATTCCATTAACAATGGCGTAAAATGAACTGAAATACATAGCGATAAATCTGACAAAATATTTATTAAATCTTGCTGGGTGTGGTGGCGTACTCCTGTAATCCCAGAACTCAGGAGGCTGAGGCAGGAGAATCATTGCACATTGAAGACCAGCCTGGGCTACCAAGTGAGCCAAAGTCTAGCCTGAACCGCATAGTGAGACCCTGTCTCAAAAAAAAAAAAAAGATTTATTAAATCTGATAATAGAATACTACTCAACAATCAAAAGGAATGAGTTCTTGGTTCTTTTATCAACATGGCTAAACAGCCAAACAGTTATGCTGAGTGGAGGAGAGAGACAAAAAGTACACATGCTGTGTGAGTTCACTTGTGCTAAATTCTAGGACCTTCAGACTAGTGTAAAGTGACAGGAAGAAGATGGGTGCTTGCCTGGGCATGGAGCAGTGGGGAGGGATGACAAGGGGCTGAGGGCCTATTGCTGGTGACACACGTGCCCGTTATCTTGATTGTGGTGACAGGTTCATGAGTGTGCACCCATTGAAGCTGCATCTGTTTTTACACCTTAAACGTGCTCGAGTTATTGCATTTCTATTACACCGCAATAAGGTCCTTAAACAAGATGATGCAAATGCCATATTCCCTCCACTCCACATTCATTTTCCAGATGAAACACTGCAAATAACGACGATAACCACACATTTACTCTTTTACGCCTACGTTTTGGATACACTGGATCAAGCCTTCCTCCATGAATCTCAGAAAGTCAATTCTGCTGTACTGCTGTGTAAAAATGGGTGGATGAGGCTCAGAGGTGTGGTGTGACCCACTCATGGCCACCCGCTAGTGACAGTCCTCGCACAGACCAAAGCCCAAGCCTGTGATTCCAAAGCACTAGGTCATACATTTTTATACATATTCTGAATATTTTTCCTCTTCCAAGAATGGGATCATAGAGTATCCCCCTTTTTCTAGTTGCTTTTTCTTTGATCTCCCCTTGTGAGTCTGCTTCACTCTTTCACAGGCTGCCCGGGATTCTGTTGCCATAGGCACCATCATTTATTTAGTGAGTTCCCTATAGATGAATATTTAGGTGGTTTTTGTTTTCTTGCTTTACAACAGTGTTACACTAAGCTTGTCCTATTTTCCTCATTCATTTAAAATTATTTTTAATGATATAAGTGCAGCATGTGGATGTTCATATTGTGTTACATTCAAGAATCTGTTTTACATTCAAGAATTCAAGAGGCAAAGTGCTTCTGTTCTCTCTTCCTCCACAATAGCATCCTCCCAGAGCACTGCTGTCAGTGTGGTGTGTGATCACTTATAGACTTTTTAACACACACACACTCACACACATTTGTGCACATACAGAGCTGTGTTGCTCTGTGTGTTTTAAAAGCATACATGGTATTGCATTGTATTATGTCTTGTTTTGCTTTCGGCTTTATCATTTAAATTCATTTAAATCACCTTATCATTTACAATCACTGACATCTTTCTGTGAATAGCCAGAGTCCCCACATCCTTGTTCAGAAGTCATGTGTCATGTTCAGTTGCTTGGCTCTGCTATCCCCTCTCCCTTCTTCTCTCCTTTCTTCCCCTACTAATCAGTATTTAGGTCGTTTCCATTTTTTCCCTCTAGAAGAGCTACTGCAGTAAGACTCCTTGCACATGCCTCCTGTCCCTTTTCCCAGAAGTGAAATGTCTAGGCTGAAGGATTTGCCAGGCTGGATCTTCTCTGGGGCCACAGGAGGTTGGAATAGAAGTGGGTTGTGGGTTCTAGCTTGCACAAAAAACTATCACAAGGTAAGATAGGAAGGAATTTTCTTTTTATCCCATATTTGCTGTTGTGACCATGGCATTGGACAGCCCTGGGTGACTCAACTCCTGGCCAAATCTGTTGAGACAGATTTGTAAGAGACCTGTGTGTCACCTGCTGGCCCAGCCCCCCACACTAATCTTCTTCCCTCTTCCCCTCCAGTGCTAAGTGGTAATGACCAATCCAGAGCTCTAGGAAGGATGGGGAGCGATGTGAAATAAACCAATCTCCTTAGCACTACAGAAAATGTGCACTAAGAGTTATACCAGGTGACCATTGCCGTGACAGTTGCAGGTGAAGAATGTATCAGGATGCACAAGAGGGACTTCTGACAACGGCCAGGGAAGGTTCCTGGCAGTGGGAAAAGGCTGGGCTGTCTTACAGATGAGTGAAAATTAACCAGATGGAACAGAGTTACAGTGTTGAGCCCAGGGGTGTGAGTATGCAGAATGTCTACTTCACTTTACTTCTTCTCTTTTTCTAGTCATAGTACATCTTTCCCTTTGTGAGAACTTCTGGAGAGCTTGAGGTTATCCTGAGACTCACCTCACCCCAGCTCGTGAGTAGTCGGTGACCGAGGCTTAGGCAGTCATGTACTGTGTTAAACTCTGAGCTGCAGGCATTAATTCAGAGATGGACCAATCAGAACTCTACCTGGGCCACTGTGGTCTAGCTAATGGAAGAAACTCATAGCTTTGGGCTCATGGAGCCAGAAGCAGCTGCTTGGGGCCACCTGTATCTCACAGGAGGTACAGAAACTGAAGCCACTTTGCAGGAGGAGGCAGAGACCAGCAGAGATGAAAGATGGAAGGAGGAAAAAAATCACTGTGAGGATGCTGAGAGCTCAGATCCTGCAGCTTTATTCTGCTTGGAGGGTGCCCTGGTCTCTTGCCAGCTTGGGGGTCCTGTCAGGGAAAGATTGCATCCTCCAGGAGAGGATAGCTAGGATCAACTTTGCTGCCACTCCTTGGTTCCCAACATAGACTTGAGCTGGGACATGGGAGCAAGGCAGCTCATTATTCCCACACAGCACTGGGCCTTGCCCCAATCCCACAGAGCAGCCCCACACAGCCAATGGGTAACTGTGGAGCTGAGGAATCCAGGCCTAGAGTGCTGTACTTTTTGAGTGAGCAGCAAACATGTAGCAGGCACTAAACCAGCCAGTTCCCTGCTAACAGATACTACTGTCTTTTTCTGGCATGCAGATGGAGCCTTGTGTTTTGAACCCACTGGACTCTGGTGGCAGAATTGCTATGCCAATCCAATGATGCTCCCACTATGAGTATGGCAAGCACAAGGGGTCATAAATGTCCCATGGACTGCAGGGATGGCTTTGTAGTGCTCACAGCTTCCCAGCAGGGTGTCCTTAATACACCTGACAGATTCTGGGGCCATTTAGGCAGTTCAGGAGCTAGCAAAAAGGTAACAAAGAATTTGTTCACAACAAAGGTGACAGCTTTCAATCAGTCCGCAGGTGTTTGGTCTCCAGAATCTTCCATAGTGGCCAGAGGCTGTTTTCTACCTAGGCAGTAAGGTGGTTGGTTCAAGGAGGGAGGCACCCTACCTCTAACGAGTGCTTGAAGGCAGAGGCTGCCATGATTAGCAAAAGAGGCCGGGGTTAACAGTCCCAGGGGTCCACAGGTCCCAGAGGGGAGTTGCTGAACCGGCCTGCTTCACTGCCTCCAGCGCCACCTGCTGGTCAACTCCTACTCCCTTGTATTTTTCACAGATCCCATCAGGGTCTAAGAATCTGAGACCTGTATTGTTCTAAGTATCCCAGCAGTCAATGAAGTGTCGAGCTTTCTTGTTAGCTGGGATGGGGAGATGGATCTGGGTGAGAAGCTTCTTTCCAGGCTTGGGGATCATTTTTTGAGCCAAAACCCACCCACACTGCTCTCAAAATTTGACTTGGGTGGCAGGTCCCTGTCTTTCTGTCCAACTCCTCTTTGTACAGGAAAAGCTCAGGGAGAGACAGTAGCTTACCTAGGGTTGCACAGCACATGAGTGACAGGGCTGGGATCTGGTCCCAGGCTCAGGCTTTCCCCCCTGCTTGCATGGCTGTTGTCTTTCCCTGCTGGAGGAGCCATCCCTGTCCCAGAGCCATCTGTGTCCTTCCTTTGTTCCATCTGTGGTCCCATCTCCCTGACCTTGGCTGGGACTGAAGTGTGGGAGGCTGCTGGGCCCTAGCTCTGCTCCTGCTTCCTACAGCTGCTATTTATGCACCAACACTGACTGGGAAGGGCACAGCACAGGTCTTGAGCTATGTGGTCTGGTTGCCAGCTCTGAAATTCACTTCTCGGCTCAAGCCCTGGGCATGCAGGAGTGAATGTTTGCACTTCTCCCAAAACTTCTTCCTTCTCAGTGCCTTATCACCCCAGCCTGACGGGGGCCAGGTGCTACTGGAGCTCACCTGAACTACCCCTCTGTCCTCTTCCCATCCCATCCATGTTCAGTGGTTGGGCGGCTGACCTGCTCACAGCTCCAGGGGCCAGGTGGCCACAGGCCAGTGTGACTGGCTTAGTCAGGCACACAATTGAATCTGCACTCCAACCTCAAGGAAATTTCTTTCTTCCAGCTACTCAAAGACTCTCTCTCTCCCCCCAGTGGTGGGATATGGGAAGGAGAGAATGTGGGTTCTGGGAGGAAAGGGAAAGGGTTAGGTGAGCAGGGAGATGGAAATGGGAAGGGAGGGAGAAGGGATGGCAGCCCAGGGGAGCAGGGGATACAGCAGCAGAGCAGTGAGGTGGGGAGAGCCTGTGTCTCTGTTGACATCATTGAGCCACTGGTCAAGCTGCAACTGAAATTCATGGTTATAGCTTGGGTCTCCATGGTAGACAAAATCGGGCAATTGAGGAGAGTTTAATGAACAATTTATGCAGGCAAGAGCAGGACATAACAGTGGGGCCATTGCTGACCATGTGCAGAGGGCTAGGCTATCAGTTGTGAGCAGAGATTACAGCCCCCAGCGCCCCGGCAGGAAGAGAGGCCATGCTTTCCTTCTTCCTCCAGAGCCCTGGGGTGCTCCCTATTGTCTGAGCCATGTACAGATAAGTGGGTCTGAGGGAATGATCCACAAGGGCCACCCTTCTGGGGTATAGGCAGGCTGTGGGGGGATGATCAGGTGAATAAGGGGAGGACTCCAGGGCCTGGCTCAGGACCTCTCAGCCACACGAGCCCTGTGTTCCCTTGACCATTTGGGCTGGGGTAAATGGATCCTTTCTTTGCCACAGAGAGCACTAGCAAGGTAGGATTCCCACCTGGTACCTTTCCTCCTACTCTGCCCAAGCCTGGGTGCCTTCCCTTTCCTCTGGACATTTCCCAACTCCTCGTTCCACTGCTTAACTTGTTGTGAGTCCTTGGGTAAATCCTCTCTCTGAGTCTGTTCCTTCCTTCATTCTTTTTCAGTGCCCCCTCTCCCTCCCTCAACTCTGTACTTAGCCAGGTAGCCTTGGAATAGCCCTGACCTCTCTTGTTTTCTAGCCTGGTGTGTGTCCTTGGACAGGCTCTCACCTTCCCTGGGCCTCTGTTTCTTCATCTGTAAACCAAAGGGTTTCTATTCAGTAATTTTCAAGGGCCTCCCCCTGGTCCTCTCTAGTGGTGTTTTGATTCTCTGACTTTCCTTGCTCAGCTCAGCAGATACAGCTCAGCGATTTCCTCTCACCCTAGGACAGCGCCCACCACGAGAGCCATTGGTGGCATCATGAAGCCTGGCACGTCCACTGCTCAGGTTTAATTACTCTGGCAACTGTTTACTGCCTCCTCGATTTCCTGAGCAAACAGTCTCATTATCTGGAGTAATTTACTGGCCTTGGCTTTGGTTGTGAGGAGGGGAAGCTTTGAGGTGCCCCCACCCCAGGCCAATCCTGGATGTGCTCACAGCCAGGGCTTCTGTCAGGGGCATCTGGGTGGAGCACCAGCCTTTCCTGCTCCCCGTCTGCCATCTGCAGTTTGCAGGCTAAGACTTTGCTGCCCAGCAGGTAGAGCAGAGACTTGGTTTATCACTGTGCAACCGCAAGCAGCTTCCTCTGCTCTGGGAGCCCCAGTTTCTTCCCTGTGAAGTCGGAGTTGCAACTTTCCCCTATTTTTCCCCCTCCTCAGCCTCCATCCTTTCATATGGTGGTAGTGGGGCCTCTATGGTCCTACTTGCCTTGTCTCTCTTCTGGTTATTATTATTTAGCCTACATTTGGGAGCTGATTGCAGCTGGCCTGGTCCTGGGACCCCTGAGGGATGGATATGGACCCCTGGCCCACGTGCTGTCATGGAGAGCAGAATGTGTGCAGATCTGCCAAAATTATTGCAGTGTACTGGTGCGCTGGCTGAGAGGTGGGGCCTCTGAGAGGCACGTAGAGCATGAGGCTCCACCTTTATAAATGGGATTGGTGCCTTTTCAGGAGAGGACTGATGGAGTCTTTTGCCCCTCTGTCATTTGTTGACACTGAGAGAGGGTGTCATCCACAAGGAACGGCTGTCAGCAGACACTATGTGTGCTGGTGCCTTGACCTTGGGCTTCCCAGCCTCCAGACCAAGTGCATCTATCTCAGTTAAAGCTGAGACTGTTTCCAGTCGGCTTTCTCAAGGTGGAGGCCGAGGTTTTTCGGCAGAGCCTCAGATGCTCCCTTCCCTAAGCTGGCCTGGCTTTGTCTCTTCCCCTCCCTCCTGCCCTCCTGGGTTACTCCGGGGACTAGGCTGTTGCCAGCTCTGCTCTCCAGGATGGACTTTCATTTAAATTCAGCCTGATGGCCAAACCCTGAGCCAGGCCCATTTGGCATCTGCATCTTACTGGATGTTCAGCAAGACTGCTTTTTTGTGCGTGTCACAAAAGGTTCTGGGGTTGGCACTAGAAGGCAAAATGTAGGCCTGACACTGGGGAGAGAAGTCCCAGGATCCGTTCTCTGTCCCTAGGGCAGGACTGGCTGGGCCCAGAGTGGCTGATCTGCCGAGAACTTGTGGTTGGCTTTTCCTGGTTGCTGTCAAGGTGTGGTTCACGTCCTCTCCCACAGGCTTGCTGGGTGCCTCTGCAGTGTGCTGGTCTTGACTATGAGGCCACAGACTCCTCCCACCCCAATGCACATGCCCTAGGAGGTAAATAGTGTCTACTTCCCTTCACCTTGAATTTGGGCCTTGCTTTTGCCACTAGTTCAAGGGAAAAGATTTTGTGGTCTTCTTGGATGCTACCCCGCTGCTCAGTAAGGAACCTGGCCAAGTTCACTGCAGGTTGGGGATGTGTGTAGGGCCACTTTAGCTTCCTGGTCACCAGCAAATTGCTAGCAAGTGAGAGAGGCCAGAGCGAGGAAGTCCAGGCCTGACTATCTGTGGCACAGGAGTAGGAGTATGTGAAATCAGCAGACAACTGCCCCAAACAGTACACTGTTATTGTTTCTAAGCTTCTGTGTTTTGGGTTGATTTGTTAAAGAGCCAAGACTAATAGAGACACCCAGTATTGGAGATATTTCCCAAGATAAGAAAACAAACTTCTTGTGAACTTCAAGATGGAGGGTCAGAATCAAACCACTTTGAAAACTCTTTTGTACCTTAGGTTGATATTCTGACTATCCATCGCTACATAACAAACCACGCAGAATTTAATTTATACAAACAACTGCTAGAGTCTATAGACAGAGGGAGATGGTTTGATTCCCATTCCATAATCCTTGGGCCTCCGTTGGAAAGATGTAAATGGGTGGCAGTGATCTGAACTGTGTAGGAAGCATCCAGCGAGTTCCCCATTCTGGTAGCTGAGCTGGGTTGGATTTGAAGGCTGGACTTCACTGAGAGTGTCCAGCTAGATCTGGACCCTTTTTACATGGCCTCACCTTCCTGACAGCATGGCAGGCTCAGGGGCAGGTGAACTATGATTATTAATTGTGATGTGTCAACTTGACTTGAGCAAGAACTGCTTAACAGATCAGCAAATTCTGAGTGTGTCTGTGGGTGCTGCGACTTTCGAGAAGACCCATCCTGGACATAGATGGCACCAACCAGTAGGCTTGTAGTCTGGACGGAATAATAAGTTAACAAAGAAGGGAGTCTTTGCTTTTCTGGGGAGGAACTCTGTTCTTTGCTGTTGCCTTTGGATGTTGGTCTCCAGTAGACTCTTCAGCATTCCAACACAGACTTACGCTGCTGACTACAAAGAGCCTCCACGTCTTTGATTTTCAACTGCTACTGGGCTCTCCTGCTCTTCAGTGAGCAGATGGCCATTTTGTATTCTTCTGCTTCTGATTCCATAGATAGCCTTGGGGCCTCTTCCCCTCTGATCCTGTAACCCTACACAATAAATCCCTTGTATGAATATATATATATATATATTTGATTCTGTGTCTCTAGTGAACCCTAACTAATAGAAGGATTTCTTACATGGCATTAGGACCCAGCTTGGGAGTGTTATGGCTTCTTCCATGTACACTGTTGGTCCAAACAACCACAGCTCTGCCACGTTCGTGGGGGAAGAGATGTAGATGCAATCTCTCTGTGGGAGAAGAATTTTGAGCTAATGTTTTACAGTTACTAGTGTAAGTGATAGACAATCTTGCTGGTCAAATACTATGCCTGAGTTCCAGGACCACATCTGGTTCTGACCCCATCAACTCGGTCCATGTCATCATTGGGCTATTGTCCTCTGTCCTGGAGCTGGAGATGATGAGAAAGGCTGGAGTCCTGCTGGCTTCTGGGATCGTCACCTGATCTCGGTCTCTGTGAGGCCAAGACTGTACTGTCCAATGGCACATGGACAGAGACAGGAGCAGCAAGTGAGGATTGAGCTCATCGACTTGAATGTCCTGATAAGGGATGGGTTTAGTCTGATGCCATGAGACGGCCTTAGCTTCTACACTGAAGGCTGACCTGGATGCTGTATGTAGTCCTGTCCTTAGCTGACTCAGCAATCTGATGAGACCCCATCCCTTCAGTGGAAAGCACCTCCACTGGGCTGGGCTTCTAAGAAGGATCGGGACCAGCCACAGAGCTCATCCAGTGGTGCTTTCTCCACTGTCACCTATTCTTTGTGTCCAGACTGTGTATGACCTTGGTAGAGATTTGCTGTCCTCTTTATCCTGGGTAAAATTTGGTATTATGTGTCTGGGATGTGAGGTGGTATCCCCTAAGTAAGTGTGTGACCTTAGGTGGCTCTGTCCTGATTCAGGAAATGCCATGGCTATGAGCTTTATATTCAAGAGGATTTGGTAACTGAGTTTCCAATTGCTTTCCAGGGGGCTGAGGAGTGACTTCCCCACTGCTAGAATGAGTGTGCAGCCTTGAGGATCAGGACCAGGACCAGTGGTCTAGAAGTTATTGAAGTGACCTTTTACTCCAGGGAAAGAAAGTTGACCTGTCTGTGATAAGCCTGTCCTCCCAGGGTTTGTCACTAGTTCCCTGGAGATGTAACCTGAGGCTGACATGTTGCTCTCAAGGGACCTCAGGGAAAAGGAAAAGAAGGTACCAACTGTAGGCAATGGGTCCCACCTGCTGCCACCCTCTTGGGTGTGGTTGGGCATGTTACTAGAATAAAGAGTAGGACTTGTGCATCTGGACACAAGGCCATGTCTCACTGCCCTCTGGGATGCCTGGTTTTAGTTACTTCACTGCTCTGGCCACCCAAGTGAAAGGAAAGCAGAAAAAAAGCATTTGAAACTGAAGGAACTGTGTCTTCAAAGGGCTGGTGGTAAGGAGGGTAAGAGGTTCAAAGGGGAAACAGCAGAAATCAGTTTGTATGAGAAAGCAGAAAGAAGAGAAGAGAGAGTGGGCAGAGATGGGCAGACAATAGCCTGTATGGAGAGAAGTCTGCACTTCATCATGGGGCAAGGAGAAGCCACTGAAGGAGTCAGGAGGGGAGGCAGATGACCAATCACATTCAGAACATCTGAACCCAGGGCTTAGCTCTAAGCCTGGCCTGCAGTTGTTGCTCAGGGAACACTTGCTGGTGAGGGCATCACTGGAGAGAAGGTGGGAGAGTACCTTCACCCTGGGCACTCTGTGTGACACCAGCGGGGGACCCATTCCCTGGACAAGGAGGAGCTGGTGTTTGTGGAGCAGCTGCTACCCACCTTTCCTGTGTCAGCTTGTGTGCCCTTGGTGAGGACCCCAGGAGGAGAGTGCACAGATGTCCCCAGAGAGGGCCCGATGCTGTTTACATGGTGAAATGGGCCCGCTGTGAAGTGCTCTAGTTTGATGCTAGTTCACATGAGACAGGCTTCTCATTAAAAAGCACATGGAGAAATATTTCTGCCTGGAAATCAATGGGAGCTCATGGGAAAGAATTACTAGCTAAATAATGAGGACGGACAAGTCGATGGACCTGAGCGGATGGCGGAGGAGCAAGCCACAACTCACCCCTGATTACGGGGCCCAAGACACCGAATTGATATCACAGTGACACTGAAATATGGGAGAACATGCAACTCTTAACAAAAGTGGCAGAAGCCAGTTAATATGACAGAGAACAAGCAGCCTGATCCAAGCATTTTCTAGCCACACAAGGGACTCCCCTGCCCAGAAGTGAGCCTTGGGGCTGAGTCCTTGGGCAGGCTGTGACTTTGCTGCTCACAAACACCCTCTCTGGTCTACAAGCCAGTCACGCCCGCTCCATACCCTCCAGGAAGTCTGCCCTGGCTGGGGGGTGGGGAGGGGCGCCTCAGTCGCCTTCTCCTACACAGCAGGAGGTCAGAGCAGGATGTGAGTCCTTACGAAGTGGAGCTTTGGCTCTTAGGTTCACCATCGCAGGTGACCACGTGTGGTGCTTCTTCAGCACTTCACAGAATGCAAACCCTGTTCACCTGACAGGCTCCTCAGTGCAGCCGCAAGCATCAAAGCCTGAGCCCTGAGTCCAAATCCCACCTCTGCCACCAGATAATTGATCCTGAGCAAGGCCTGTGCCTCAGTTTCCCCACCTTTAAAACTGGACTAACGATACTATTTGCCTCGTACGATTGCTGTGAGAGCAACCCAGGGAACATGGAACAGGCCCAGCACGTGGAAACCATCAGTCCTGTCTGAGATTCATTGTTTTTCCTTTTCCAGGTGAGGAAAGGGAGGCTTAAGAGAGGAAGTGGCCTTCTGAGTCCTCACAGAAGGGGAAGCTGCAGGTTAGGATCATCAGGACTCTGGCTTCCTTCTCATGGCACTGTCACGGGGCCACTGCATCTCCAGAGCCTGGATGTGGAGGCTCTGGAACCCCTACTTCTGTCCATGTGGTACAGGGCCAGGCCCAAGCTTCTGCCTCACAGTGCCTACAGGAAGAAGATCTGTAGAGGTGTCCATGACAGCTGACCACAGGCCCAACATGGGGCTGAGCAAGCAGCCTGTACTGTTTCTTTCTGTCACGGTGGCAGCCCTGTTCCCACTTCACAGAGAGGCTTCACAGAGATCCAGGGAGGCTGAGGCCCACGTCCCGGGCCACATAGACACAGACTGTGCCATCAGAGTCAGTTTGGTACCTCGAGTCTCTTCCCATCCCAGGCCCAGAATCCCCCATTCCTTGACAAGTGCTGCCCTGCTCCTGCACCACACCCACCGGATCCCCCACAGTTCCCAGGGGAAATCTCCTCCCAGGGTGAGCACAGAGTTGCCTGAGCCCCACAGACAGTGGGTGGAAAAATCCCATAGAGCCTGGCCCAGGTTGCCTGTTCCAAACCCACAGGACTCAGAGAGGTTGAGCATTGTGTCTGAGGCTACACAGCAGGGAGCTGTGGTATTGGAACCCGGGCTGGGAAGGGGAGGTTCCCACAGAACAGGCAAAGCTTCTCTCTGTCCTAGCCTGGGCTCCTGTGTGCACGAGTGGGTGTGCTGCACCGAGTGTTTGCATAGAGCATGCTGTATTTTGCGTGCACTGTGCTATGTGTATAACGTCCTGTGTAGATGGTATGTTTATGCACAATATGTTGTGTGTGGTGTATTACATGATGTATGTGCTCTGTGTAGGTGGCATGGGGTGTGTCATGCTGTGCCTCAGTTTCCCTACCAGTAAAACAGTACTAACAATACTATTATCTTGTAGGGTGGTTGTGAGGCTTACCTAAGGGGAAGCTCGTGGAACGGGCCTGGGGAATGAACTGTCAGGACTGGGCTGGGTTCTGCACAGCCCAAGGCTTCTCTAGTGAAAGCCACGCATGCCAGGTTTTAAGAAGTGTGTCTAAACTGGAGTGGTGGTGTATGCCTGTAAACTTTGGGAGCCTGAGGCAAGAAGATCACAAGTACAAGTCCAGCCTGGGCAACTTAGCAACTCAGTGCAACGCTGCATCAAAATAGAAAATAAAAAAATGGACTGAAGATGTCACTCAGCGTGAAGGCCCTGGATTCAGTGCCCAGTAATGCCAAAAAGAGAAAAAAGAAAAAAAAATCCAAATATGTCTGAGGCACATCATGTACTGCTTACTGTCTCTGAGCTCAGATCCATACACAAGGCAGCATCTAGCCTGTCCTCCAGGGTGACAGCAGCGGCAGCGGCCAGGAAGCTGAAACTTCAGGGGCTCCAGGAAGTTCACCCCTCTCTCCATGGCCCTCTCTGAAACTGGAAGACATTGCCCTGGACCTTGCCCAGCCAAGTGGCTGGCCTGAGAGGGACTTCCAGAGCCCTTCCCGAGAGCACAGGGGCTGAGGGACAAGGGAGAGTGGTAAGTGGGTGGGGTGACAAGGTGCTAGAAGGAGGCTGTTGTCCTTTGTGTCAGGTCCACACAAAGGGCTGCTGATGCTGACACCCAAGGCTTGGCTTTTCCTCTGCCCGTTGCCCCCCTTCTGTCCCTCAATACTGGTCCACTTGGAGGGTATCAGATGCAGCTCCAGGGCCGTGAAGCCCAGCCTTGCCCTGGAACTCTCCCTAATGCCCAGCTACCGGGACAATGGGGCTGGTAGGTGGTGAGTGTTGGGCCACGTGGCCATGGGGATCACAATGGTGCAGGGAGGTCCCGGTGCCAGGTGGCCTCTTTTGTCTCAAGTCTGGCTTCTGTTTCTCTCTTAGTGATTCCAATTTCAGGAGCATTTTTGCTCGCTTTTTAATTCCCTCGTCTCGCATTGTGCTCTCTCGGTGGGTAATCTGACGCGTGCAGGCAGCTGAGTACGATGCATACATTCAAATGAAATGCAACAAAATATAATTGAACATATTTCTTTCATGTCTGAGCAGCGGATTAATTTCTCTCGCACATCCCTGTTCCCTCTTCTGTTTTTTGTCTGAGGTTTTTTCTCTGCTCCTCTGACTCTCTGGGATTGAAAAGTCCCTGACCTCTGCTCTTTAGAGCTATGAATGTGACCCTGCACCCTGACTCCACTGTCTGTGTCCTCAGGGCTGAGGTGGGAGGAGTCACCACAGGTGCCAGGGAGGGGAACCATGAGTGTGTTCTTCCGGCCCAGAGAACCACCCGAGATCCTGCTCCTGGCTGGTCTTCTGGTTGCTCTGGAACTGAGGTTGCTGTCTGTGGTTGTCATTGCCAGCAGCAGCCACCGTGGGTCCCAGTGAGTGGCAGGATCAGCAGAGATGGCCTGGATGTGGACATGAAGCTTGGCTCAGCTCTGGAAGGAGTGGGGGGGTTTGATGGAGGTGCACAGGAAGCTTCTATACCTCAGCTCACTCACTGTGTCACTGGGGTGAGGGACCCAACTTCTGGAGCTCCAGTTTCCCCATGTGTCACAAGAGTTTGCTCCAGGATCCAGTGAAGTGATGCCTGTAAAATGCTCTGCAGGTCCTTGCTGCTCCCACACTGGTCCTGAGGAGGCTGTAACATTCATTCATTCCCTCCTCCAGCCCATTTTGAGCACCAAGCATCAGGGAGAAGAATAAATTCTCATCACCTGAGTAGCTCATGGTCCAGTGTTGAGATTGAAGCCAGGTCTGCAGAAGGGATGTGGCTGTGTCTGTGGGGACAGGGAGGGGCGCACAAAGTCGGCACCCAAGGGAGTCAGAGGAGGCTGAATGGAGGAGGTGATGCTTAAGCCTCACCTGGAGGGGATTTGAGTTCCAGGAAGTGGGTGGAGGAAGGGCATCCAGAGGGGCTGGCTGGGTGGCGAAGATGCAGAGAGCTGTGGGTTGGAGCCCAGTAGCCAGGTTGAGAGGACCAGTGGGGGAGGCCAGGCAGGGACAGTGGGTGGGTGAGAGCACAGCACACTTGACTTTGAACTTTGTCAGGCTGGTGCTGGGGAGCCCAGGATGGCTGGGGAGAGAGGAAGGACACGGCCAGAGAGGCAGGTCCCCTCCACACAGAGCAGCCTTGAGTGGAGATTGTTATTCCTGCAGGGAGACAAAGTGTCCCCGAGTCACTCCCACCTGCAGCACGCACCTGGGGCTTCATGGGTGAGTCTCCTGCTCTGTCCCAGATGTAGGCTCCAGATTCATAGCTGAACATGGTGTCACTGGGTCCCCTGGGCTGTGGCTCAGAGCCCCCCACCCCATCGTGTGTCATGGTGTTTGTGTCCTTAGTCACCCTTCTTTGCACAGAGTTGACTCCATGTGTTCTTTTCCTTCCCTCCCTCCCTCCCTTCCGTCAGCATTTATTGAGCACCTATAGCTTGCCAGGCACTGTTCTATAGGCTACAGCTCAGATGTCACCAGACAGCCAGGGACTTGGCCTTGGATCAGTGTGCCAGGGGTCAGTTCCCAGGGCTTTGGGAGAACATGCCTGGGTCTGACTGTATCAGGAAGCCCTGGGAAGGCTTTAGGGGGTGGGGAACATTGGTGCTAAGATTTGAGGGGTGGGAAACTCCATGGGGAGCAGAATGTATAAAAGTCCTGGGGTACATGGTGGGGAGGGGGTGAATTCAGCACCTATGTTGTGTCCCTGAGACCTACAGGGACGAGAGGAATGGACTTGGTGGAAGAGTGAAAGACTGAGTTGAAGTTTCTTGGTACAAAGCGAAGGCTTCAGGGTAAAAAAGACCCAGGAAACTAGGTTCGGCAGGGAAGGTCATGGACACTGAGGCTGTGTCAATTTGTCTTTCTCCTTCTTAGTTTCCCAGACAGAAGAGATTTCTTTTTGCCTTTTTTGTCCAGTGTCCTCCCCCACACCTTTCTCCTCTGCTCCTGTTCCTTAGGGGCCCAGAGAGGGAGTGTGATTTGTCAAGGACACACAGCAAAGGGACAGAGCTCCCAGAGAAGAGGTTTCCTACTGTGCCTTGTTGCCTGGCCAGGATGCATTCACAGGACGGCTCTGCTCACCCGGGCCGTGTCTGATCACCACTGACCCACAGCTGCTTCACCTGGAATCAGTCAAAAGTCAACTGTGTTTATATTATGGATTTTTAAAAAAGGTTCAAAGAGAGGTTGATAGATGAGTTCTTTTTTCCCCTTTCTCTTTTTTTGAATTGTGGTTTTTGGTATTTTGTGTTCCCCAAGGTCCCCAGGGGTCTGTGAGGCCTCTGTGAGGCTAAGGGCACCTTCCGGGATGGGCTGTACCCCAAGCTCTTTGCCTCACAGGGAGCAGAGGTGGAGGCTGTGCTGGGGGCAGCCAAGACTGTCAGCCCTGCACTTCCTGCTGCTCTGTCCAGGGTAGTGAGGTCCCCAGGGTAGTGGGGTCCTCAGAGCCTGAGCAACCTTGGTGGGGACCTGAGACTTCAGATGCTACACCAGGGACAGGATAGGGATGTGGCTTTCTCTGCAGGTGACCATTTGCCTTCCACTCACCCTTCAGGAAGTGGAGGACGGGGAGGAGACATAGTCTCTTCCGCTGTAGGGTGCTGGGCAGGGCAGCGGGGGTCTGATCTCTCTTCAGTTTTAGCTCCTTCCCAGCCCTCCCAAGGGAAGTGCCCTCACGTCACAGAGGAGAAACAGAGGCTCCCAGAGGTTGGCTGAGGCAGGAGCAGCAGAGTTAGGACTTGCACTTGGCAGCTCTTCCCCTTCTCCACAAGCTCAGGCTGCTCCGAATGGGGCACTGAGCTTTCCTCCTCCTACTTTGTATCTCAGCCAACCCTGATGAAGCCTCTGTGGTAGAGATGCTGTGACTTCCCCCATCTTTCACATGAGAAATGGCAAGCTCAGAGATGGTAAGTAACTTGACTGTGGACACACAGCAGGAGAGTAGTAGCAGCTGTGATTTAATCTCAGGCCTGTGACCTACAGAACCTGTGCAAAAACCCTGGCACTGTGATGTCTCTCCCCTGGCCCCACCCATGCCTGCCCAGAAGGTCTTCCTGTGGTCTAAGCCCATTCCACCACTGCCCCATTGCTGCATTAGTATAATAACAGGTGACAAGCCTTTGAATGCAGGGGGAGCTTCATCCATCCATCCATCCATCCATCCATCCATTCATTCATCCATCCATCCATCCATTCATTCATCTGCATATGTCTCATAACTGATCAATGGGTGAGCAAGTTAGCCTTAATGCATAGTCAGTCTGATGGGGTTGGGCAGTGGCTAGGCTGGAGTGGATGGATAGGGAGTAGAAAGAGACCAGGCAGGAGGAGGGGACCTGGCTGGAGGAGGGCACCAGGCAGGAGGAGGCTGCAGCCATCAGGTAATTTCTGGAGAGGACATTGGAATGTCTGGATGGGAAGGAGCTGGTTACCTGCACGGTCAGGGACACAAGGTGATAGATCTCCGTGGAGCAGATACAAATCTCCACATCAGCCTCCCTCTTCGGCCTTGTGGGCTTGCTGTGAGTGTGTCACACAGGGCTGAGGCCCCCCCTTGAAAGCAGTGGGAGTGAGAAAGTGATGGTACCATTGGGGTGTTCATCTGAGCAGCCAGCCCTGGGGCTGCGGGCGCAAGGGGTGCTGTCCAGCTCCAAATCTGACCACTGCTGGAGTCAGAGGCAGGAGCTGCAGGTCCCAGGCCCCAGGCAGGTTCCACTGGTCTCAGAGTTGTCACAATTCAGGGCTCTCCTTTGCCGGGTGCCCCTCCCACTCTCTCCTACTTTGAAGGCAGGAGGGGAGGGCCTCCTCCACCTCGGCCCCTGTCCTCCCTCTGAGGACCCCAAACAGGACCTTTTCCAGACACAACAAATGTGGCACATCAGTGGAAAGAGGATGACAGTTTCATTTTGCAAAAAACCCAACTACGGATGGAACACAATTGTTCAAGTGGTTAACAGCATTCTCCTGGTCGGGTGTCTTTTCCTTCATTCCTTGATCTTTTCTGCTTATAAAATGATTTCTGCCAAACTCTTTGAAGCCGACCGTCAAGAGTAAAGCATTTTGGCTGAGACAGATCTCTTACTCTAGTGGCAAAATTCATTTGCAATGATCCTTAATCCAGTCTTCCTGCGAAGCCTGGAGCTGACATTTTGCAGCCATTTGCCCTGAACGTCCTCTTTCCCCCTCTCCCATATTTTACAAAATAAGAGAAGATTGCTGCTGGCACAGTGACAGTCATTTGGTTGCTCAGGACGGTTTTTCAGGGGAATGGCAAGGCACACGGCCTTGTCCGTCAGTGTCTGTGGGGAGGACAAGGCTCCCCTATCAGTGCCAGAGAAGAGTAGGGTGGGCAGACCGTGCAACCTCAAGTGTAAGTGCAGGAGGGACAAATCGGGGAGGAGACACTCTGGTCCCTGCCAAGCCAGCCCTACCTTTCCCCTGTCTCTGCCCTCCCTGCTGCATCTCTTCCACCCTTCAGATCTGGCCCCCTGCCACACTAAATTCTGTATCCGGGACAGTTTTGCAAAGCGCCTGGGCACGCATTCTATGCTCACCCAACATTTATTCACCCATTCATTCCCTTGTACACATCCGCTCATCATTTATTCATGTTACTCCACATGTGGCATCGGGCTGGCCGTGCGCCATGTCCCGTGTTAGCTCTTAGGGCAGGGGGAGCACAGACATCTGCAAAATACAACTCTGTCCTCTAGAGCTCAGGGATTAGTGAGAAGCCTAGTATAGACCATGGCTGGGTGCCTTCAATTCAGATATTTAGAACGAAAACAAAACAACACAAAAGAAAATAAAAACTTCAGCAGTGACACAAACAAACAAAGCATGGCATGTTCTCCTATGATCAGGTGTCTGGTGCTTCCAGCTGATCAGTGTTGATGGGTGTGGCCATGGCAGTTGGCACTGACCACAGCTACAAAGTGACTTATAGCAAATTCCTGTGGACAGAAGATGCTGCCACTCTGAGCAGTGCTGGCTCATGGTACCAGACTCAGGGACCTTGGCTGTGTGGGTTCTAGGCCCTCTCTTCTTACACTGTGCCCCCTGCTCCTTCCCCTGTATGTTCTTGGAGCTGCATTGGACCTTTTATTGCAGGGATCTCTTCTTGTTGATTTTATATTCTTATTCCAAATCCCAGTGGAGGAGGCTCAGTCCTGGTTCATGGTCTCTGAGCTCCGGGGACCATGGAGGGAGATAGTACTGCCCCATGGCTACACCACATGCTATAAAACACGTGCAGTGGTACTGACCATGTGAGGCTCTTGTGAGGATTTGATCAGGGTGCCGCAAGGGCCTGCAACAAGAGCATAGAATTTGGAAGCAATTACCTTGGTTCACCACTTCTGAGCTGTGTGACACTGAGCGAGTTTCTAAACCTCTCTGAATTTTAGTGTTTTCATCCATAAAACAGAAGGGAAGGACTGAAGACAACAATGCTTCCTGAATAGGGCTGTGGAAATAACGCAGTGAACCGACGCAGTGGGAGGGCCTAGCACCATGAGCACCAAACCAGCACTGGCTTTTCTTATTCCCTACTCTGAGGCAGCACTGCATCCAGAGGCCTCTAATGCCTTCCCTTCTGCCACCACTAGACTCAGAGATGAAGCAAGTGAGGCCAGAGAGACACTAAATTAAACATCTGGGAACAAGACAGTGTATGGCTATGCTAAATTATGCAAGGCAGACAATTACAGAATGAAATGACCTGTAATAAAGAGCTAACTGGGTGGGACAGAGACTCAGTGTTCCAGGAGCCGGGAGAGAAAATGCAGCTGGGATGAAGACAGCCTGGCCAGTTCTTGGTAAGAACAGTGAGATTTCTCCACAATGTACATAACGCTGCCTGACTGCGGGGCCACATGGTAAACATGACACTATGTGACCTACTTGATATTCTACCCTTAAAGACAGTGGCTACGACAGTATTAATAGCTTTCTTCATTCTACAGTCTATTCATGTGCATCTTCATTTTTATGTAACTGTCGGGATACGGTAGGATATGGTGCAATAACAAAAGCATCCCTAAGAAACAATGCAAGTTACTTCTTGCTGGCGCTACACACCTGCTTTAGTCAGCAGGGAGTGCCTGGCTTATCACAGAGACCCTCACTGATGGAGGTGCTGTCATTCTAGTGAGGTAGGATAGAAGAAATAAAGGTAGATAGAAAGTAGACAAAGGAAGATTGTAATTTTAAAACTACACTTTTAAGAAAACTGCAGTTTCAGGGCACAATCACAGTTACTCATGGTTACGATGACTCTTTTTCCTTTTCAGACTAGTTCTAAATTTCTAAGAGTCTAGAGAATACAATAGGCCTATAAATTGGGCTGTGCCTTTCTCTGGTAAATTGAGCCCTTGCTTTTTCTTCCAAGACTATAGACCCACAAACCCCGCAGACCTACATTCTCAGGAAGCAGCACAGTTAAGTGGGCAGTGTATCTCTCAGACTTCAAATACATGCAAATGGTTTGCATTCTAACCTGGCCCACTATACATGTTTTAAATCATCTATCTTGAGGATGCTCCCAAGACTATGTGAAAGTACCCAACCCAAGACCATAATGCTCCTCCCCCATCGTGTGCCCTCATTCCTGAGCATATAGTTCTTTGATCATGGATGACAATGTTCTGAATGCTTTTCCATAACACATCAAGAGCTTAATCCATGAGAGGAGGTGAATTGAAGTCCCCAACTTTTGTTAGGGAGATCTTCTTAGGTCTCATCTAGCGATATTAAGATGTCAGTGTCTCAGTGTGGGTACTTACAATCACAGTGACAGGGGAATTGAGCTCTGACTTATAAGTGCTCTCACTTGACACTCTCCACCTCATTGGCCAACATAAGTCTCCTGGCTTCTCCTGACATCAAGGCTGAGGGTAGAGGCACTGAAGGGGAGCTAGACCCTGGTGACCGACCCTAGGGTGTTTTCCGAAGGTGTAAATATGGACACCGGCTTTCTGACCTCATGCTCCAGCCTGACCAGTTTCCATCTCCTGAGATAGTCCCGGAAATGCTGCCTTTCATTAATGATCCCTAGTTTATTTAATGAACCATTATTTATATAACTTGGATGGCTTAATTTTTTTACTATCACGAGCAACATTCGAATTGATATTTTCTTTAATCATCCTCTACATTTCTATTTTGTTAGAACAATCTTCTATAAAAGAGATGTTGGGCAAAATTGTGCAAACTTATCAAAGCTATTAATGCTTAATATTTACGGGATGAATAATACTTATTGGTTAATGGACAGTTGTGAGTAATCGAGCCACTTGTCTTTCTTTCCTGGCATGGCCGCAGGGCCGCCAGGAATGTCTTCACAGAGGCGTTGCTAGCCCAGGGAATGGTGCCAGTCTCTTCTGGGTCAGGTACATCAGCCCTGTGCACCACTGCGGACACTGACTGGGATGGTTACTTTGAGGACCTGAGTCCCCAGCTATGTCACAGGCGTCATTAGCTCCCTACCCAGTTCTCTCTCCACAGGAAGCAGGGTCTGCAAGGGGTTTGGTAACACGCAGTTATTGTTCTGGTCAAAAGTCACCAGCACAACCCTCCCCTAGGCAGTCTAGGCAGGAGGCAGTTACACGGCAGGCACAGCCACCCAGGTTTCTCTGTCCTAATATAGCGGTACCTCACAGAATCTTAGCCATCCATGCTGAGGACCAGGCACTTTCCAAGAGCACTGGGAATGATGGGCCAGATTCCTACATTTCCACTGGATCATGGCAGAAGTGGGAAAAGTTATGTGTGTGGAAAATAAGAGTAAAGCCAAGAAAAGCCATGGGTCCTCTGCTCTGAGAGAGACTGCGTGGGAATGAATGGCCAGAGTCCAGGAGGCAGTAAGGGGTCAGTGAAGGCAGAGTCATTCTGACCTGGCTTTGCACCTGCACAGCCAAGGCCTGAATCAGTCCCTTGGAAGGGTCCTCTGAACATTTGTGTTTATACCAAATAGTTCCTGAGTTTCCCACTGATGTCAGCCCATTTTCTTTGCCAGGGCTTGTGGGGTTGAAGCCTCCAGAATGGATGGAGATAAGGACATGAAATTATTCTAACCCAGGAGGTTGTGGGGCTGCTGCATCAGGAAGAGGTCAGGATTCATCTTAGTTAAGAATATAATTTGGTTAATGACTCACTCGTGTCATCTGTGACCCCACTCACATGCCCCAAACCTTTTTTCTCTCCATTTCCTTCCCTTAGTAATGGTTAGGATTCTTTGCCTCCTTTTTGCTTTGCGACATGACAGTGCTTTCTGTTGAGTCACTTTCATAAAGCTCCTCCGGGGAGATGCAAGGACCATTTTGCAAATTGCAGGAAATGACTGAAAGGGAGCAGCAGCTCTGTGATTACCATGGGGGTGAGACTGAGGCACAAAGCTGGCCCTGGTCATGGAAACGCCTCAAGGGTGAGGGCTGGAGGATTCCTGGGCTGGAAATCAGGCCTAGAGTCAGGGCTCTGCTGGGTTCTGGGCTTTAGCCGTCCACTTCAGGCTCCACCCAGAGCCCTCTGGGTGTGCACACAGTGTGCAGATATGCACAACACACACTGATACACTGATACAGGGATACACACAGATCCAAACGAACAGTCCCTCTGAGAGGAGAGGAGCAGGGGAATGAAAGACACACAGGAACAAATCTGTAAGAGCCTTGGTGTGGAGTGGGCGGGCAGGTGTGTCTGTCTGGGGTCCCACTGGGGGTTCTGGGTCTGGTGAGGGCAGGTCTCCTATAGTTGCATGAGAACCTTCTGCCCTCAGCTTGGGGGAATACCCTTCCATAAACTCTTTGCGGAAGCTAGACAGAATGGCTTTCCTTTACTTGCAGAGAGCTCTAACTCAAACACCAAGGAAACCTATTTATTTTTAAAACCACTTAAAAAAAATTCTCTCCAACAGTGTGTGTCTCTTACTTAGACAGGTCTTGTCAAATAAGAAGAATGAGGCATTTGCAAAGCCCCATGAAAATTAAATCACAATATGGGCACACACTTGTTTGACAAGTGATAATTAACTGTAGACAATATAATTTTAGTTTGGATGCAAATGTGTTTTTCATTAAGAAATCATCAAAGAAGATATATGAATGGCCCACAAGTGCTGGAGAAGGTGCTCCACACCCATTAGTCATCAAGGAAATGCAGATGAAATCCACTTCAAGATGCCACTGGGCACCTGCCAGACAGGCTAAAATTGGAAGGACTGAAAATAACAAGTGTTGGTGAGGATGTGGAAGAACAGAATCCTCCTATCACGCTGCTGGGGATAGAAAATGTTATGACTCGGGAAACAGTCTGGAGGCTAAAAGGCACACAGATCTACCATATGACCCAGCCATTCTACTCCTTAGGTCTTTACCCAGGACTCTGGGTTTGACTGAGTACTTAGCTCTTATGCTAAAATGATTTTCAGGATAGAGGCTGAGCGCCTGCTAACCCCTAATGGAGTGGGGTTTATCTCTGAAAACAACATTAGGATTACAGGTCACTGGGCCTTCTGTGCTCCATGGACCAGGGGACAGATACCAGAAGGTAGCCTAGCCAATCTATCTCTTGTTGAGGGACCAGTATCCTCTTCTAGGTTGGCCCAGCTTTGAATGTGCCTGGGGACAACAGTTAGGCTCTTTGGCAATAACCCAAGCTTTGGGGAAAGACACTGGCACCTCATTCTTCTAGCTTCTACTTCTGCCCAGATACTGCAGGGGTCATATCTCAGTCCCCATTTTAGAGGGAGAAACTGAGGCTCAGAGATATGGACTCATTTATTCAAGGACACAGAGGTGGGACAAGGTCAGGTGGAAAGAGGTAAAATGGAAACTGTGACTTCAAGTCCATGCAGGAACTCTACCCACCTCCCCTTCCTCTAATCAACCCTGTGCCTCAATATTTTTATTTATCAAATGGGGACAAAAACTGTATTTCCCTTAGGATTTTGTCATGAGGGGTAAATAAGCTAATGCATAGAGCAGTGCCTGGAACATAGAAATCGCTCAGTGGATGCTTGTTATGACACTTATTAACTAATTCAGATAATGAGTAGCATTAAGCTGCTTACATTCCTCCCTCCCTCTCTCCCCGTGTGACAGTGGGCTCTTCTTCTCCTCGGGGAAGAGGTGGTACTGGAGATTGAACCTGGGTCCTTTACATTGAGCTTCATCCCAAGTCCTTTTTATTTACTTATTTTCAAGACAAGGTCTTGCTAAGTAGACCAGGCAGGGCTCAAACTTATTATTCTCCTGCCTCAGCTACCCAGAATGCTGGGGTTATAGACCTGAATCACCACATGTCCTTTTTAATCACTTCTGTATCGGTCCTTGGACTCTGTCCCTGAAAGGACCTTGGGTCATCAAGAACAGGGAGAGGATTTGTTTCCTGGCCCATGGAGGTCGCACTTCTGTGAGGCAGACATCTGAGGACCCTAGATGCAGTTCCATGGGAATAGCCAGACCTCTCCTATTCCTTAACTACAGACTGGGCTCCCACACAGGGAAAGTGCACTCTGCATGTCCGGGCATGAAGAGAGCTTGATCACGTCTCATAGGAGCTTCCTTGATTGCTCTTTTCTTTTTAAAACTTCTTCTTGCAAGAGTAATTTGTGCTAACCCAGGTTGTCAGAAGGATGGAGCTATCAGAGGAGGAGGAGATCCGGCTTCTCTGCAGCCTGGCTTTCTCCAGCTCCTTCTCCTATGGAAGTGTGGGGAACCACTCAGATAACTCTCCTCGAAAAGAAGGGCAACTATCTCCATTTTGGATAAACTTGGCCTTGTCTCCATATACTGATATGTAAGGAGCTGGCTAGTCTATTTCTTTGTTCCTTCAGTTGGCTTTAAGGAATGTAAATTGGGCTGGCTGATGTGTAATCTCTGAAGCAAAGTGACAGGTTAGTGTTACCCCACCCAGTGACTCCCCAAATACATGGTTGAACCTGGGGGGATGGAGAGCTAAACTCCATGCTGACATCAGAACTAAAGCACCGACCCCAAATTATTAGAAACTACATCATTTGTGTTATGCAGATTGCTCTCTTTGCATTTCTTGCCCCCTGCATATCGCAGAGGTGACCTCATGGTAGTCATGGCAGTCACATGTTTCCCACCACTCTCACTGTCACTCATTCCTGAGACACTCCCCTCATGGAGCATTAATAAAACCTGGGAAGGTTTCTGGGTAGAGGCTTTGGTTCTCACGGACCACCATCTTGGCTGGACTTAAGACCCCTTGGCTCCCCACAACTGTACATATGTCTCAGTGTCTTTCTTCTTGCCATGGGTTGCACTGAAAGTGGTAGATTGGAATTATCTCGGTAGAATTCCAATAACTTCTCCTTGGGATTACAATTATAAGCCTTCCCGGACCATGATGAGGATGGGAAATGGTTCTCTATATGGAAGTAGCAGAAATTCCCAAAGCACAGAGGCACAGTATTCATGTAGTGCCATGTTGTGTATGAAACTAGACTCCACAGGCTCTCAGTCTTCAGGTGTCTGGCAGAAAGCAGGAAAAGGCTGAACCAGACAGACACCCACAGAGAAAGACAGAGCAACCAATGGCCTGGGAGTCAGGGCTAATGCAAGGTGCAGACCAGGGAGCATTTCATGAGTGATTATTTGTTTAACAAACTGCCTTTTGTTTATAAAGTCAGTTTATACAACAGACACTGCATGATAAGGCTGATCACTGAGCAAACAGAGGAGTGAGACACGGTTCCACCCTCAGCCTGGGGAGTAGATTGGGACCAACACTGACTCTGGTTCTCAGGTTCGGGCCAACTCCTTACATCCTTGTGAACTGGGAACTTGGGGGACCATCCTAGCTTAATAAAGGAGGTAACTGAGGCCTGGATCAGGGATGGTGTGCCTGGTGCCCTGGACCCAGGTCTTCTGAGTCCTTAAACCTGACCTCTGTACATAGCAGACCACGGCCCAGGCCTTGGGGTCTGTTACGACCATTTCAACAATAGCTTCCACTCATTCCTCATTCCCAGGTCCCAGGCCACACAGCCGCCTTCCCACGCTGACATTAATTACATCTCCCAGAGGTTAATTTGTAAGGAGACAGTGAAAATGTGTTATTTAAATGGTGATTATTAAAATCATCCTGGGGTTTTGCTACATAATAGGTAATTATCTGTAACATAATTGGGAAAACAATGTAGTCAATTCTATTTAGCTCTTTCCACTGTATCTAGAGTTAATCCTGAGGAGCCTGTGGCATACTCAATGGCATTTGTGATATTTGTTTAATCGTATTCTTATTACATGTAAAGTCACATTAGAAATTTTCTTGGAAAGAAATGAGCTCATTTGTCAAGACCTGGATCCCAGATATTGGAGTTGAGACATATTCCTCCAACAGGGGAGTTTTCTGCTCTGCAAATTGTACCCCGTCATGTCCAGCCTGAGAAAACGAGCCATCTATCCATTTACACATTTGTACATTTATTTGTTTGTGAATTTTAAAAAATATTTTTGAATATACTCAGTTGTTGCTTTGGCCAGTTGCTTTTCTTTCACACAATCAACATGTGTTGATTTAGTCTTCATTCCACACTTTGGTTTTTTCCTTTCTCCTATTTCTTCTAAATTAAAAAATTTTTATTAGTATGTGTTTGCCGTACCTAATGATTGTATCCATTACGGGAAACTGGTACACGGACATAACACATCTGAACTCTTTCTACTTTCCCTTTCCTTTCCTCCTTCCATTGACTGAGCTGTCCTTCATTCTCTTTTCCCTTGTCCCTTCATATGCTCAGTTCCCCCATGGACTAGTGATTCTTCACTCTTTTATCCTTTAGTTCATTGGTTCACTCATTCATTCATACATGAATGTCCTTCAGTCACTACTTCATTCCTTCACTGGTTCGTTATTCATTGGTTCATTCACTTCTTCAATGGTTTGTGCAGTTGTCAATGTGGGTTTTTGTTGTTGTTGTTGTTGTTCATCATTCAGCAATGAATGATGTATTCATATGCCGTATTGGGTGAGTTTGGCTGGTGTGATTGGAGCCAAGCCCCTCATCATGTTTTGAGTGTTTCAGGAATATGAGTCCTGGGGCTTATCTTTTTTAAATAAATATTTTTATTATAGCATAATGTATGGTAAGGCTACCACAGAAGGAAGTACACAGTGTAAATGTTTGACCAGAAGAACATTGTGAAATACACAGAACTGTGGAACTGGCACCAAGATCAAGAATGAGAATGTTACCAGTACCTCAGAAATGCCCTTGTCCCCCTGCCTGCCACTTGTCCCTCCAAATCAGGACAATCAGCTCTTGACTTCTAACATCCTGTGCAACTTGCATGTGTTTTGAAACTTCATACTTAAGACATGCTATGCACATGTACCAACATGTAACCAGCTCCTCATGATAATTATTATATACTGTACTGAAACCCCCCCCCACTGTCTTGTATTCCTGCATGTTTTATTGCCATGATATATTTGGGTAACATATGCAAGGGTCTGGACAGTCTACAGAATGCTCCTTTTTTATTGATGTGTGATATTTGTATATTATACGAGCATGCAAAAATTTATTTACCCATGTAACTCTAGGTGAAATGTGAGTACTTGCCAGTGTTAGCTTGTTAGGAAGAGTGCCACTATGAAATTCCTTCACATGTGTTTTGGGATGAATTTCTGCTGAGTGGCACTTAGGAGTGGAATTTCTGCGTCACATATCACACACAGACCTGGCATCTGCAGGCACTGCTGGTTGAGTTCTGCAGTTTCTTTTCCAGTTTGCACTCCTACCAGTAGTAGGTGGGGGTCTCTGAGTCACTCTTGCTTCCCATGTCCTCACCACTCCTTAGGCTGCACCAGGCTCCCTTGGCTGGGCTGATGCTCAGTTCTTCCTTGTCTTTATCCCTGCCTGAGGCTTTGGTCTCTCCGTCCAGGTACTGCAGTGGACTGCTTCTAAGCCTGGCTCATTCAAGCCACTCTGGGTGATGTTTCTTTCCTACTGTGGTGTTGCCTGGCTGCCTTCCCCCCTCTGAGACTTCTTTGGGGAAAGAGCTTTCCACATATCTGACCTCCCTCTCTGGGGGAACTGGCCCATGGTAAGGCACTCTGCTGAGCACTGGGGATCTTTGTCAAATCCAGTTTGGACTCCTAAGGATCATACACTAGTGTTGGAGACAGGGTTTGAATTTTTCCTCCTGGAGTCAAAGATGGAGAGTTGGACCTAAACAGAAGGGATGGGCAGAGGAAACTTCACATGGAGAGAGTACACAACATCTTACATCTGATTTACTGGAAGGGGTGATATCATGGGACAGATGATAGGACCTGAATTCAGATTCTAACTTCACCACATCCAGCCATATACTCGGAAGATACAAGCCCCAGTCTTGGCGTTTAAGCCACATTGAAGCACCAGCTGTACATCTAGATCTTCAGCAGGCTGCTAGAAATCCAGGACCCTGGAGAGGGAGTGTGCAGAACTGGAGGTGGCCTTACTCTGTAACTGTCTCTGGAGGCTGCAGCCAGCCAAATTCACTGCTCGAGGTCTTCCCTTTCCCTGGCTCACAGTGTGACTTTGGGCTGGCCCAATCACCTCTGAGTCTCAGGTGGCATGTTTGCAAAATGGGGATAAATATACCACCCTCCTGGGACTGAAACGATGGAAGTGAAGGTGTCTGAGCTCTGCTGCTCATCCCTCCAGAGCTGGTCACTGTGTTCTCATGGGGACGGGGATGGTACTTTTCTTTACTTTGGTTATTTCTTTTATTCTCCTGGGTCAGAATTTCCTTCTCCTTCCCACTCCCTGTTCTTTTGCCATCTTTCTTCTTAGTTTCACTTCCACTTACTATAATCTTAGATCAGAAGAATTGTTGGAGACCAGCTGGCCCCCTGTTTAATGCATTGGGGAAACTGAGGTGTACAGAAGGGACACAATGAACCGAAAACCATACAGCCAGCCGTGCTTCCCCTCCTGGCTCTGCTCAGGAGCTCAGCTCCAGCGACCTTGCGTGGATCTGCCTTACACTCCCGTGCTCCAGGGAGAGGCTCAACCTTGTCAGGGAATCTTCTGACTGATGTTCTTTAAGGGAGCAAACTCAACAAACACAAAGTCTTCCTTTGGAAAGCCAGCGGCCAGCTTACCCTGGGGCTGTCTCTTCTTTTTAGATCCCACCCCAAACCAACCACATTTTTCTCATCCAAATTGGTTTTCAGGTTGAGTCCAAAAAAACCCCACATTTGATCTGTCACTTGTGTAAACATTGTGAGCTTTTGATGCAATTATCTCCTGTTTAAAAAAATATCATTGAAAACGTTTATAACAGAAAACATTGACTTTGTGAAATCTTGTGTGTGTACCTTCTAATTTTTTATTTATTTTTTAAAACAAGAAAGAGGGATGATTTTTTTCATTTTTTTTTTTTTTTATTTAGAGGAATGATTTTAAAAGTTACTTTTACCTTACAAAAAATTGAGATATGTGTTACTCTGGCATGTGCCAAACCTGTGAGGTGTAGGTGTTTAATCACTTACCTAAGACTTTTTCCACTGTGAGAATTTGTTTTATTTCTTCCCCCAAATTCCTTCTGAGGATCTGGATAGACCTGCTGAGCTCAGAGAAGAGGCTGGGCAGCTGCATGGTTGACTTTGGTTTTACCAGCATTCTCAACAGCCTGACAATAATACTAGCTACTATATCCTGAGGGCCTGCTTCGTACCATGCACTGTGCTAGATGCTTTCAGTTAATTTGATCACAGTTTGTTATCTCTACCCCTTTTCACAATCCTGGAACATGTGTGTTTATTTTAGGTCCCAGATGATCACTGCTTCCATCTGCCTAGGTTACTGCAGGAGTACCCAGTTGCCTCCTTGGTTCTACTCTGGTCCCTAGCATCTCCTTCCTATTAAGCAACAAGATAGAGCCCATAAAAATGTCAGGGCCACCACTTCTTTCTTCTGCTCATACCTTCCATGACTCCCATCTTCCCCAGATTAAAGCCCGAGTCCTTTACTGGTCCCCAAGTCCCATGACTTCTGACCTCACTTTCCCAGAACCTACTTGTGCTCCTGTGACCCTTGAGCTCATGGGATACACTCCCACCTGCAGGCCTCTATACTGGATCTTGTTACTGGGTTACAGAGTGCTATGTAGAGTCTCCTCCTGGAGGTGGTTTCTAGGTTCTTCCTGTTCTTAACAAAGAATTCGTCAAGATGCACATCAATGGTAACAAGGTTTCACATTTATTAAAGGTAGGAAAATAAACAGGCTCTGCAGGAAAAATTTGGGCAAAGTAAAAGTAGGAAAAGAAGTACACTCTACAGGAGAGAGTGGACTACAGCGAGAGCACAGTAGCAAAGGCTCACTGTGGACTGTCCTTTTCGTATCCCCTACTCCTCAGGCTGACATCAGATTTTGACAGTCCATCAAAAACTGCCCAAGTTTTATAAGAAGTTCATGAGTAGAGCTTTGGGAACTGTTCTCCTTAGGTGTCCTGGGATTTTGTAATTAACAGGGCATGCCTACTTCCCCAGCCAGCTTTGCTACTTCCTAATCCCCTGCCTCAGTTTCTGTGCCCTAGATGCCCTCTCCAGATGTCCCCTTATGATCAAGAGGACCTCTTGGGGTTGGGGTTAGCTCTGCTAGGATGATCTTCAGGTGGCTAGTTTACGTAAGGACCGTGTGCTACGATCCAAATCTGAAATGTCCTTCCAAAGGCTCATTTAGGTTGCAGGCTTGGTTGCCAGTTGATGGGATTTGGGGAAATGATTTAATCATGAAGGCACTAATCTCTGCAGTGTATTAACCTATGAACAATTTCATAGCTGAATAGGATATTAGAAGGTGGGGCCTCGTTGAAAGGAGTGGGTCCTGGGGACATGACCGTGCCGACTCTATCTCATTCTTAGAACTTTTCTCTCCAACTCTCACCCTCTCTGCTTCCTGTCTACCATGCCAGAGATTTCCTCTGCCATTCCCTTCTGCCATCGTGTTTCGACCATGCCACAAGCCTACAAACAATGGAGCTGGCTGACCATGAACTGAAACCTCTGAAACCATGAATCAAAATAAATCTTTCCTCCTTTAATTTGTTATTCTCAGGTATTTTGTTATAGTAATGAAAATCTGAAAACACACAGTGCCTGTTTCTGAAATGTTTTCATAAAGCAGCCTTCAGGTAGAAGGCAGTGAATGCTCTCTGAGAATCTGAGGGCATTAGTATAAACAACCACCACAGAACAAAACATTTTGAGGACTGAGCTGTTATCTTTAAAAGAGTCATGCTACTTTTCCTTCTATTCTACCATACATTTGTGTTTTTTTTTTTTTGTATTAAAAACAAACAACTCCTACTTGAGATAGGAGACAGAGCAAGGACAAAACAAGGAAATAGGAAGAAGCCGTGGGACAAGACTGAGAAACAAGACAGCTCAACTATGTCAAAACATTAGGGAGCAGCAGATAAAGGTCATCCTGTCCCTTTGATGCTCTCAGGCATTCACAAAACCAAAAGTACATGCTGCTGGCCTGTGTTCAACCTCATTTCGTTGCAGTTTTGACCCCTCCCTGCCGAGGGCTTGGGATGCTATGTGATACTTCCTTTAAAAACTTTTTATTGTCAGAAACTCCCCTTCCTGATGAATGGGCTGAATCAGAAACCTTATTGGTCAATATTTTCAATTCCCAATTATAGACCTTCCCATAACCCCAGGACCTTAAGAGACCCAGTGCCTGCCCCTTCAAGGCCATGAGCTCTTCTCATTGGCCTGCTCTTTCCCAGAGAGATGTATTTCAATAAATCTTACTCTTGTTACTCTTCAGATCCAAGAACCTGGTAACAACTTCTCTAAGACCCTCCTTCTCATAACACCACCAAATGTTTAAGCAATACAAATGTTCTATGGTTTATAGTTCCAAAAATGGCTGTCCCCAGGACTTTACAAAGACACAGTCTCAGCATCTCCTCAATAAGAAAACAAATCTATCAAGTTACCATCTACCATGATATCGTATCCCCAAGGTCCCTGTCGTATGTGGTTTTCAAGGCATGGGTGGGGGCACAAGGAGCTGGCACATGAGTCAGTCATGGCACAGTGTAATAGCGATTCCAGGGTGGATGGGGTCAGCCTTGATGCGTATTCAACCCTTAATGTGGAAGCCTGCTGGTAGGAATGGACCCTTTCTCTTCTTTGGGATCTTGGACAGCAGTTTCCACTGCCCTGGGTTCCAATCCCAGGTTTAGAGTATATCTTTCACGATTCACAAAATTGTAAATTAATGTAGTAGAAAAAAAAAACCTCAGGGAACATCTTACTTTAACAGCTTCTCTCTTCATTTTACAGGTAAAGAAATGTCAAGAGAGTTGAATTAACTAGTGACCTAGCTTAATAAAAAAAGATCGCTAGAGTTGAAGGCATGTCTGGGAGCAGCTGTGTCCATTGGATAAAATATTTCTTCTCTAGGAACCAAAATCCTTCTAAATCCTGTCATTTGAAAATATCTTGAGGTAAAACACAGTGGTATCTTTGAGTTCCACATCCCTAATTCTGTCTTCCCATTAAAAAAGGGACCACAGGCTGTGAGTCTGCCGGCTGTCCACCAGTCTTTACCTTCCAAATATTTTGTCCTTCTGTTCTTGCAGGTGAGAAATTCTTCAATGAATAGCTAATCAGTGTGGCCATCTTTGTTGACACCAAACTAATTAAGAATTTGTTACAAACTTCTTTACCAGAAACCTCATGAAACGTTGAGATGGTGTTCAGGTCAAGATATAAATTCAAAGGCTGTTTCAGCAGGAAGTGCTTTGGCAATTGTCCCATCCAAGGCTGTTCAGTTTACAGATGAAGAAATTGAGGCCCAGGGAGAGAAATGGATCTGTTCAGGGTCCAACTGTCAGTCAGTGGCAGAGCAGTAACAGGATCAGATCCATCCTTGATCCCCAGCCAATAGCTACCTGAAGCAGATGGCCCAAAACATTTTAGTCACATCTGAGAGGCAGGATAATAGCCAGGGAGGCTCTTGGGACAGGGGAGGCAGCGTTCATGAGTTGTGGTCAGGCTTTTATCTAACACCTTCGAAGAACTTCTGTTAGAACCCTCATGAGCAGACACAGCCCGCAGGTAGAGATCAGGAGCATAGATGGGCTGGATCAGGAAGGGCGGGAGAAACTAGGGCTCAGACACACGGCTTGGAATCACTGGGGCTAGAGAACAGATTAGCAGCAAGGAGACAGCTTTGAAGAAGTAGAAGATGAAGCCCCAGGTGATAACAGTTCCTCCTTTCAATTTGATTCTGCACAGTCACCGAACATGTTTAGTCTGTTTACATATGTGGCTGTGATTCAGCATTATTAGAATGTTATACAAAAGTGAATGTGGTCTCAGAGTGGCAAGACATTTTATCTTGCCTTGGCTGTCTCAGGTGGTGAGTGACAGAAATGAGGCTGGAAGCAAATCCCCTGCCTGTAACACCCTCCGATGCCTCACAGCAAGCTTCCCGACTCTTGGTTCCTAATGCTATGGGAAAAAGCCTGGGCTTGTCCAGAGTGAGTTTGGTCATTTGAGGAGAGACTAGGTACCGAAGGGCACTGAGCTTCTTCATGTGACTTTTTGCAGAGGGAAGGCCCTGTGTTGGGTGAATGGGGCCCATTCCTGGGAGGACATGCAGTGTGTGCTGGTGTGGTTCATCACTAGCAGCTGCTCCAATGTCCATGGAGACGGGGATGTGGGAGGATCCACTTGTCTGGACATTAAGGGAAATTGGCCTTTGGGTCATAGTTATCCTTTGGGTTAGGGGTTGAAGACCCCTGGGGCATAGTTATTCTCTGGGATTTCACAAGTAGCAGTGAGAGTCACTATTGTTGAGCTTTTACCTTGCTCGTTCAACAAACACCTGTGAGCATTCACTGGGTGCCAGATGTGGGTGACAATAGTGAAACCCACAGAGATGGAAATGGCAGAGCTGGCCATGGACTTCTTGCTCTATCCACTGTGGCTGCTGGCTTATGCTCTTGTCTATCCTTTTGCTCAAATACAGGCCTTTTTTTTTCTCCTGCATCATCTGCTGGTCTTTTCTTATCCATAGAGCTGGGGTTCTGTGTGAGGATTGGCAAACACATATGCAAGTGTAGGACAAAATCCAGATTCAGTAGGGATCTTCTTCCCGTTCCTTCCTCTAAGAAATGACAATTTTAACTTAAATTAATTCAAACTCCAACATGAAGAAGAAAAAGGAACTGGTTAGATTCATTTTCTCGTTAGCTTTTCAAGACTGGTATTAATCTGTTCATCAGCTCAGCCCATCAGCCGCAAACACGCTTCTTCAGGAGTTTTCTAACCGAAAATAAATGCCTCATTAAGTCAAACATATTAACCTGCGAGCAGTATTGATGTCAGGCAGACTAATGAACATTGTTATAGGGAATGCACAATAGTCCTCAGAGGGGCCGAGTGCCATCAGGAGCTCTGCAAACCGCTCAGCTATTGTAGGATGGAAGCAGAATCACCAAGGGGGAGGGGAGGAGGGGGGAGGGGAGGAGGAGGGAGGCAGGGAGGGGAAGGGGCCTGTGGCTGGAGCTCTGGTTCCTGTCAGCCTCCTCAGGGATGTGCTGATCCATTTCAGCTTTTGTGTATTAGGGATTTTTTTGGCGCAGGTGGGAGACACAGACAGAGGCAAGAAAAAGCCTTTATTTCTGGCTCTGGAGGCTGTAGGAGATTGTGAGGATCTTCAAAAAAGGGAAAGCTGGGAGTGGCTTTTATGAAGTTAGGCACCGGATGGAGATTATGTGAGTGGGCAGGGCAATGCCGGGAGGGGACTGGAAGACCTTTTGTGGCACGGGTTCTTAAAAAAAAGAAAAGTGGGAAGTTTATTTTGGGCTTGGAAGAAGAACACAGAAATTAGTATGAGAGGGACACAATGTCATTTTAGAGCCCAGCACCATGTTGAGCAGGAGCCACGTTGAGCCTGGCAGAGCTCCATAAGGGCAGAACCCATCACCGTGAATGTTTGTGGAGGGTGTGTGTGGTCCAGAGAGGAGCCGTGTGTGACACACTCATGTTGAGCAGGGGAAGCTGAGTTTAACCTCTGAAGCAGTGGGGAGGGCAGGAGTCTGGCATCAGAACCAGCTTTGGGTTTGGGCCTCCTCACCTCCTGGAGGACATCGCTCAGCTGCAGCCTCCTCACTGAGCTGAGCACCATGCCAGTCACCTTGCAGAGCACTAAACCTACCAACCTTCACAGAAGTCCAGACCAGTGGGTGTTTTTGGCTCAGGCTTACACATAGGAAAATTGAGGCTCACGGAGGTTGAGTGACTTGCCTGTGGTCATCCAGCTTGTGGGGAGAGTGGAGAGAGACCACTGCCCCTGCTACCTGGGGCTTCTCCATCTTCAGTGCCCTGCTGAGCCTGCTTCTCTGGTCCTCTGAGATTTCCACTTGTGCTGTAGGGAGTGCTCTTGCCAACACACAGGAGCCACTAGGAGCAAGGCAGGTCACAGCCATAGAGCTCGTCTTAAATACAGCTCACCATCAGGATGGCCTGGAGCCAGGTTGCTGTCAAGTCTTGGTTTCTTTGCCAAAATCTTTGCACCCCACAAGCTCATGTGAGGATCAAATGAACTAATGAAGTCCCTACAGCAGGTGCTGGGGAACTCTTACTGTGTGCAGATCTACCAGATGGACTTGGCCAACCATATGGAGTTGGGCTTAGGGAGAGGGTGAACTGGGCCAGGTGGCACATGGAGAAGCAGACCAGGTGGCACATGGAGAAGCAGACCACCCTTCTGAGGTCCAGCCTCAGGAGAGGATCTGGCACCAGCACGGATGAAATGCTCTTTACATGTATGTTGGGCAGTCAGTCTTGTCCTAGAACGGAAGCAGAAGGACTCCATCTAGAGATCCAGCCATCTAGAAGCCTAGCTCAAAGTTAGAAGGGGAAAAATATGAAAATATATTTAGGGGCTCATCTTGGCACCTCAATATTGACTACTCCATTTTCTAACAAGGGAATGGGCATTCCTGATCGTAATCCTGGTGGTTTTTAACAAACAACGCCTGAGATGTGGTCATTATTAGCCCTATGTGTCAGGTGAAGAAACTGAGGCTAAGAATTGCAGACAATCGGCTGGGGTCATCCAACTTCTAAAAGCCCGGATTCATGCTAGATCTGCCGTATCCTGTTATAGCTATGTCTAGATCTCCCGTAAATCCTAATGTGTTCACAAGTTGAACTTTTGAAAGGTGATTGGATCATGAGGATGTGGTACCCATCAGTGGATTAGGCCAGTGGAAAGTTACAGCTGAATGTGATGCTGGGAGGTGGAGCTTGGTTGGTGGAGGTAGGGGGCATGGCTTGGAAGGGTGTCCCTCCCTCAATGCTCCTCCCTTCACCCTCCCTCTGCTTCCAAGATGCCAAAGCATGAGCAGCTATTCCTTTGCCATGACGCTCTGCTCTGCCTTCTCACCCAGGATCCAGCCAACTATAGACTGAAACCTTCACAGTCTGTGAGCTGGAATACACCTCTCCTCCTTTAAACCGTGGACATTAAGCATTGTGTCCCAGCAAGGAGAAAGTGACTAAGATGCCAGAAAACATGATTCTCCCACTGGCTATGGCACCTCCACACCAGTAGGTCCCACTGGACAATGCATTCTCTGCAAACTTCAGGCATCTGGAACTGTGCAGTGCTGGCTACTGGCTGCTCTCTGCCTGTCTCAGCCCTCAGGCAGGATGTGTTTACTGGGTGGGAAGTGTGGAAACCCATGAGCTCTTCCCAGCCTTGCCTCTGAGGAGGCAAACCCTACCTCTGAGTGTCAGCTCAAGCCCTAGGGACCTGGTGCAGCCTTGTGGTGACTCCTGTGACTTGGAACTGGAGTCCCTGCCTCAGGGTGAGCACAGCTGCGCATTTCTGACTGTGAAGCACCTGATCATTTATAGATCATTTATCTGGGCACTCTAGCTACTTTGAGATTGTAACCGAATTGCAGGCTGGAACACTTCACAGGCTGAATAGTGCGATGCTGCATTTAGTATCCCTGCAACAATTTCTTTTCCCCATTTCTTGTAAGTCCTTTGGTGGCAGGGCCTGTGTCCATAACAGGGACACTTTAAATATCTGTTGAAAAAAAGATACCCTGAAAGAGAGAAGTCTCTAGCAATGCAAATAGTTCCCTGAGGCATGGGAGAAATAGCTGTGGGACTTTAGAACCAAAGGTGAAGCTCTAGGTACTTGATAAAATAAGGTGACTGGGTCTAATAGTTCTGTGCTGAGAGACATCCGATCTATCAGGTAGCAACCGCTGCACAAAAAGCCATCTACAAACTGGTCTAAAATAATAAGCACTTGTCTAAGGGGAAGTCCCTATGAGAGAGCTTAGTGTCGCTGCTTTGGGATGCAGTCTGGTCGCTCTGGGCTGGGGCGGTCCTCAGGTGTCCACAGTCAGCTTGTGAGCTGCGTAACAGTGACTTTGAGTGGCTTCAGTTGATCTACTCATTTCTGTTTCATGTGGCCTCCTTGACAGCAGGCCAGCCCAGACGAAATCTTATAGTGAAGATAAAGGGCTGAAAGAGAGGCCAAAGGCATACAGGGTACTTGGTGGCATAGACAGAGACTTCGACAATATATTCTTATCTTCTGTCATTTTCTTTGTGTGTGGGGGGAGGAGGCTGAACACAGGACCTTTGCACTGAGCTATAGCCCCAGACCCTTCTTAAAATTTTTTGTTTTGAGACAGGCTTTCAATTAGTTGCCCAGGCTGGGCTTGAATTTGAGTTTCTCCTGCCTCACAGTCCTGGAGTATTGGGATTATAGGTATGCACCATCACGTCTGACTTATTTTTTTGTATTCCTGATTTCAGACATTTGAGACCTTGATCCTGGAAAAACTGCTTTTTCTGGGGTTAGTTAATACCTAGGGATAGCAAATAACTCACTGTGAGCACAACTTTCATATATGAAACTAATCCACAACCCACACCTCCAACGATCTCATTTATCCAGTCCCATACACCAAGCCAATATTTTCAATGCCCCTTATCACCTCGGACCTAGCTATCTAGGGACCGTTTCATGGCTGAGAGCCTTGGGAGATGATTATATTTAGAATGCTAGGCTTGCCCAGACTACCTGCCCTGCCTCACCCACTCCTTCCTGTGAGAACCCCCTCAAGGCTCCAGGCCATGCAATCCCCTCTCCTCCTCTTGCCCCCTGATCTGGCACTTCCTTGTGGCCCTGTGTGGTGGGCCATGCCTGTTTGCAGGCTTGGTGGACACATGCTTCTTTCTTCATGATAACTATTTCCATGTCTGTGTCTCACCAAACCTGATGAGACAAATCCTGGGTACATTTTAACACAACTGTCATAGTGGCCAGGCTGGTTTGGCACTAGATGGAGGTGATCTGCTCTTAACCTGCTCTTGGCTGCCTGACTGAATCCAAAAGGCAGTGGTTGGCCATTGCTTAGGAATCACAGATGGCTGCTGGAGTGTTTGCTGTTTATGTTTGTGTAGAGTGTTTCCATGATCTCCTGACCTGAAGTCCTTCTGAGCTGCCATGTACACTGGCATGTCAAGTTTGGGACTGAATATTTGGGGCCCAGGACAGGGGGTACGTAGGTTATTGGTTCCTCAAAAAATCTCTCCAATAGATAAGTGACTATTCTACTGGTGCTGAGCAACAGGCCTGATCCATTGCAGAGCAATGGAGCCATTTGAGTCATTTAGGTGAAGTGTCTGGGGCACTGTGGTGGATTAATATCTGGTCGTCAACTTGCAGTACCAGCTGAACTGAATCAGTGTGGTGTTGGATGTGGATGGCCCACCTGAGGACGGATGAAAGGTGATAAAAAGGAGAACTGGAGAGGAAGAGGTAGGGTTGTTGGTTCTCTGTGGTGTTGTTGGTTCTCTTATTGCCTTTGGTTTTCCTGGAGGAACTTATTGAGCTTCTTTCCTGATATAAACTTGGCTGTTTTCATCGCCAGAGCTGCTTAGGATATTGTTGAGAATGGCTGTGGTTCACTTTGGGGGAGCTCTGGTCTTTACCGCTTTCAGAGGGGAAGATGTATGCTGTTCAGTCTCCAGGAGAAGCTTGTCATGCTGACTTCCTGATATGAACTTGGCTGTCCTCACCTTCAGAGGAGCTCGGGACCTTGGGACCTTGTTGTGGTACTTTTCAGGGGAGCCCTGGTCCTTACTTTGAGTGTTGCTTCCTGGCTCCAGTGCAGAACCCTCAGTCTACTGGAATATATCCTTCATCCCACTGGCACAGTCTTTCTAGCTTCCACTGCTGAAATCTGTAAAATAGACTTGCGTGAGTCATTGTCATGGGCTCTAGGTCTTTGACTGAACCTAGGCAGTAAGTATATTGCCATCGGATCCAGGGTCTCAGCTGGATTCTCTAGGCCTTTAATGTATAGGTAGATTTCCTGCACTTTCTTTGTATTTGGTTCCTTAGATGAGCATTACAAATAGTACTGTAAATTATGTGTCCTATTTTGTCTCATTCTCCTTGACAACTCTGACTACCAGACACTTGATGATTCCTTCCCCCTTCCCTCTGAGCTTTGCTGTGTTCAGTTCAGGCTGCATGGGGGAGCAGGGGGAGAGTGCTCTGTCTAGAGCTCTCCGTAGTGGAAAGTCATCTGTGAAATGTGTGTAAGGGCCTCCCCAGGCCACCATGGCACCCAAGACCTTTGTAAGGTCACAGACTCCTCTGCTGTGGTCTGCTTGCTACTGTCACTATTTACCTGACGTGGTGGGATTAGGGTCTGTATCTCTGGAGAGTAGTGGTTCAAGGTTTAATAAAAAAGAGGAAAGGAAATGTTTCTGGGTTCCTTCAAAAACTCTGAGGAATGCTGGGAGAGGTGGCACATGCCTGTAATTCAGCACTTGAGAAGCAGAGGAAAGAGGATCACCATGAGTTGGAGGCCAGCCTGGGGTACATAAGCGAGTTGGAGGCCAGCCTGCACTGCATAGCGAGACCCTGTCTCAAAAAAAGCAAAGCAAAGCAAAGCAAAGCAAAGCAAAGCAAAGCAAAGCAAAGCAAAGCAAAGCAAAGCAAAGCAAAACAATAAGCTCAGAAAACCCTGAGGAAGCCAGGCATGGTGCATGTAATTCCAGCACTCTGGGAGGCTGAGGCAGAAGGCTTGCAAATTTAAGTCCAGCTGAGCAATTTGGTGACTTAGGGAGACCCTGTCTCAAAATAAAACATAAAAAAAGAGCTGGGTATGTGAAGGCTTTTGGTTCTGAAAAAAAAAAAGGGATATGATTCAAGTAGCAAAATTTACAAAGCATCTAATCAGTGTGCATGGGCTCTGGTGCTTTCAGTCACATACTCAGATTTTATTGAAAAACACAAGTTTTTAAAATAAGAAAAAATAGTGTGGAGAGGTGACTGATCATGCTGTGAACAGGGGCATCCCAGTGGCAGAGCAGTGAGCCTCCTCTTGTCACCCATTTTCTCCATGGTAGCCAGAGATAGAAGCTAAAGAGCACAGCATCAGGTGGCAAAAGCCTGAGAGAGAGAGAGAGAGAGAGAGAGAGGGAGAGAGAGAGAGACAAAAGAAGAAAAGTACAGGAAAAAACCAGTAAGTAAAGTGTATGATATATGTTAAATAAAAAGGTATTTAAATAAATAGGATTAGAACAAAGATCCATAATTAGATCCAGTCAAAAATCTAAAATTATACAAAAATGATAACTACATAATTATACATAAAATGAATGCATATACAATTTTTATATTCCAAAAGAATTTATAGGGTAAAATGATGAAAAGGAGGCTCATTGGCTTTCATGCTTCTACAACTTGGGTTCTAAATTAACTTCAGAATTTCCTAAATTCTAAATGACAAAATTTGATGGGCCCAGTTAATATTGGGGCGCAAATTATACTTACGCTTTGAGGAGTCCTCTAAATTTAAACGTTGTGTTCCCTTGTGCTGTTAGGAAAGTAGCTACTTTAAAATAAAGAAAACTGGGTATGCCTCACTTTACCCCATACTCAGTAACCATAGTTTTATAATATCCCACATGGGGCACAGAAGCTCTAACATAATGAATAATGAATTGAAATAAAAAATAAGACTGGCCTTTCTGCACCAGCTTGGTGAAACAATAGCCCATGAATCCCTTCCCCTGGTTAAAATGGCCCAAGATAAATTAGAACAGGGTATTCAAGGATTAAAGTTTATTATAGAAAGCCTAATTAGTAAGTCAGTGGTTATCTCCATTACTTCTTCATTCAGTAGCCTAATTTCCCTATTTTTAGCCTTAAAAAAGTATATAGTGCCTCAGGGTGGATTATGACAATCTTATTTTAATTTAATTTAATTTTTGAGATAGGATCTCACTCTGTAGTCCAGGTTGACCTTGAACTCACTGTGTAGTGTAGGCTGGCCTTGAACTCATAGCAATCCTCTTGCCTTAGCCTCCCAGTGCTGGGATAACAGGTGTGCAAGACCACACCCAGCTATTACAACCTTAATGCAGTTGTCTATCGTGAGGTTGCCCAATACCCAATAGTAATAAAATATTGGCTCTATACAATCACCAGTCAGTGAATAGTTGAGTCTCACAGGTTTGGCTATTGTGTTCTGTTTATTGCTTCTCCCTAGAGTCTTTTGGCTGTAGTTTGCCTTTTTCCCCAAAGGACACAATATGCCTTCCCCAGATAGCCTGTGGGAACCTCAGCGGCTTTGTCACTGCACACGAGCTTTGCAGACAACTCTTCACTGCATCTGCCTTTTCCAGAGGCGTAGCCCTGACTTTGCATTGCTGACACCCCCCTTCAAGGAGACTCCTCTAGAGACACACAAGTCCAACAACTTTTAGTTCTTTGAGGACTCAGTTGGCAACACATTCCTCATTTACAAATTGCACTTCTAAATTAAAATCCACAGGTCCTCTCCTGGGTGCCCTGAGAACCTCTTTCAGTGGAGACTTGGGTGACCTATTCTCATACCTCCAACTCTCCAGAGCATTTATCATGGCCACAGCTACTGCCCAGGTCCTTCTTATGCACCAACCTGCCTTTCAGAGGAACCTGCCTCTCATAGCCTCTTGCAGCCTCGTGCTATGCGTCGTCATAACAACAGATTCCAGGCTATGGAGGGCCTGTCTGGAAAGCAGAGATCCTCAAATGTGCTTTGGGCCAAGGAAACAGCAGTCACAGAGGTGACTCAGCTACTGGGTCTTGTTTAAAATAGCGACCCCAAGTCTGAATCTCTCTGGCATCTTCCACCTGCAGGAAGAGTGATTCTCTGCTCCTCCGATCTTTGTTAGATGATGGCTCCCTCCCTCAAACTCCTCGGCTGCCTGGAAAGTCTCCTGAGATTAACCAAGTGAGTAGCAGTGGGAGTTCACAGATCGTGCCCGTGCCACTGCCGACCCTTATGACTGATGGAGTTCTGTAGAATGTGGCTGTTTTTCAGTTTTTAGCCAGGATGCCCCCAGTAAAGGATGGTACTCAATAAAAATGCACGTGGTCTGACTTTAGGCACTCATGTTAGCACTGGGTACCCTGGCCACCGAGGAGTCCCATCTTTAATTTACTATCAATTGTTGGGCTGTTACCTAAAACTTGCTTCCTTAAGGGAAGAAAAATTCTGGGACCCTTTTATCTCACAGATACCTAAAATATAAATCAAACTCACCTTGTTTCTACAATCACTAAGGCCACAGTATATGACTTTAAAATAACGCTCCTTATTTCCTCAGGAGTTAGACATTACTTATAGTAAACAAGACTCACATTTTATTTTCTGAAATACACAGTAGCAGACTGTTAGGAAGGCATTTAATAAAATTTTCATGTGTCTGGTGGGTCCCGTATAAGTAGTTTAATTGAGAGACATAATGTTTTCTTCAAATAACTCCTTTTTTATTGTCCAGGCCATCTCTAAGTGAGTCTCTGTCTTATCTTAGGCCTTAACCTAACTTAATAAATTTTTTTCATCTTGCCCCCTTCCCATAATCTGTGAGAGTGCTTAGTTTATTGGGGTCTGTTAACCATAGATAACATTCCGTTGACTGTCTTGGTATGACAGCCCTGGGTATTTTCATTGATTTATGATCCGGAGACTCGAACTCCCCACAGAAATCATTGTTTCAACCAAACATGGAAAATGTAGAGATTTATTTCAACATGAGTGGGTTTCTACTAAAAAAAAGCTATCCCCCAAGTCCCACAGAGTTTTGGTATACGTTAGAATGGGTACATCACTTCTGCTATGTTCTAAGGGCAAGTTACAAGGTTAGCGCCTCTTCATGGAGAAGCAGCAAAGTTGTATTTCAAAGGGCAGAATATCAACAGGGTTTGGATTTGCCAGCTGAAATTTACAAGCTCATATTCAAAATTCATGTGGAGCTGGGCACGGTGGTGCATACCTGTAATCCCAGCACTCAGGAGGCTGAATCAGGGGGATTGGTGTCAATTTGAGGCCAACCTGGGCTACATAATGAGTTCAAGGCCAGCCTGAACTGCAAAGCAAAACCCTGTCTCAAAAAGTTAAAAAAAAAAATTCACATGGAAATGAAAAGGACCTAGAATAACCAAAAAACCTTGAAAAAGAAGAATGTAGCTGGCATCATCAAAAACAGTGTGGTACTGACCTAAATGTAGACAAAGAGATTCATATGAACAGATTAGAACATTCATAATCAGACTCATACATATATAGACAACTGACTTTTGACAAAGATACAAATGTAACTCAGTAGAGAAGAGGTTTTTCAACAAATGGTGCCAGCACAATTGGATGCCTGTCTGCAAAAAGTGGAATTTTATTCCATACTTTCCACCATATAAAAAAATTAGCTCAAAATGGATCACAGACTTAAATAGAGTCCCTAAAATTGTAAAATTTACACAATAAAACTAAGGAGAAAACCCTTGTTACCTTCTATCAAGCAAATTCTCTTCAATATAATACCAAAGCATGCTTCATAAAAGAAAACACTGATAAACTGGGTATCATAAAAGCTAAAAGCTTCCCTTTGAAAGATACTGTAAAAAGAATTAAAATATTTGCAAGGCACATATCTGATAAGACATTTGTATTGAGAGTATAGAAAAAATTATCAAAACAAGCAACCAATAAAAAGTAGGTAAGGGATTTGGATGCTCCATCAAAGATTTATAAATGGCAAACAAGGAAGTAGAAGGGTGATGCTGAATGTCATTAGTCACTAGGGAAACACAAAAGAAAAACATGAGTTATCTTTACAAACACTTAAGGTAATTCAATGGCTAACATTAAAAGATGGATCATCCCAAGTTTTGTCCAGGGAGTGGTAGAAGTAGAATGTTCATATGCTGCTGGTGGGGGTGTCAAACGATTCAGCTACTTTTGAGGACAGGCTGACAGTTTCATAAAAACTTGTTTTTACTATTTTTTTGGGGGGGGGATAGCATCTCAGTATGTAGCCAAGGCTGGCCTCAAACTCACAGTGAACCTCAGCTTTCCAGGTATTCAATTTCATAAAAATGTTAGACAAATATCTACCATATGAGCTAGACTTTCCACTCGTATTTACCCAAGGCAACACAAACGCTCAGAGCAACATTAACTATAAAAGACCCAAACTGAAACAACCCAAGTGTCCATCAGTGGGTACATGAATGACACTTTTTTTGCACTGATGAATGCAATGTCATGGATGTATCTGAAAATAAATGCATTGAAACCAGACTCAAAGGACAGCGTTTTGGTATGATTCCAATTCCATACAACTCTAGAAAATGCGAATTCACCTATGTCAGAAAGCAGATCTGTGATTGCCAGGTAGTGGGGGTTGGGGAAGGCAGCAAGGGATAGGAGAGAGGAAATACCAAGGGGCAGGGCAGGGGGATTCTCGGGAATAAGGGGCACTTCCAGGATCCTGATTGTAGCGATGGTTTCATGGATATACTCTTCTGTCAAAATGAGTCAAATGTACATTGTAAATACATGTGCTTTGCTTTATGTCAATTATTATACATCAGAAGAGAGGTTTTAAAGTGACGTATGAATCAGATGGCCAAGGTGCAATGTGGAGAAGAATTTACTGCATTGTCTATGGCCAGCCCCATGTCTGGGCGGATGGCTCCTCACTCTGAAGGGGTCAGCACAAAAGTGAGACGAGTGGCCTAGGGCTCTGCTGGACTTTTGGGCCACACAGCGGCCTCAGCTGGGTCTTGCCCTAGAAAACTGCGCTGGACAGTGCAGAAGGGAGAGAGGAGGTCCATGCTTGGCTGACGGGACTGTTTAAGGAGGACTGCTGAAGGGGCAGGACTGACTATGGGACCCAGGAAGCAAAGTTACCACAGAGAGGAGTTATCAGCAAATGCAGAAAGGACTGCCATGAGGCAGAGGAAACAGATGTCCTCCTGTGGCCCAAATGAAGGACTTTCCAACATCCAAGCTGCCCAGACACAGGACGGACTGCCTTGAGAGGTGCTGAGCTCCCCATCAAGGGGAGTGTACAAGCAAGAGTTAGAGAGAGGTTCATTAGTGAAGGGCTCAGGCTTTGGCAGATCTGGATTTGAATTGCAACTTGAGTGTTCCAGGGCAAATTTCTTACCCTCTCAGTCTCAGTTTCCTCCTCTGAGAAGTGGGGTCATAGTTTACCTAATTTACTAAGCTCCTGTGAGAATTAAATGAGGTAATACATACGAATCACTGACATATAGGTGGGGAGCTGCTGTCATTTTTTATTTTTATTGCGGGGTTTCTCTTATCAGATCAAGCCTTAGCTGTCATGTCATGTCAGTACTCTGAGTCATGGTCCCTCCCTATTCTGCTGCTCCCATGAGCTGTAACACTGAAGTAACCTCCTAGGTGTCTTTGTTCATGCTGTCCAAACCCTGTGAGGAGGAGTCACACCACCAGGGTTTCAGGATGTACACGGGCACCAATATGGTCACAGACTTTCAGGGGGCAGAGACCCTTTTTGGGGTAACCTGGGAGTGTCTCCTTTATGGACTCCATGGAGCTGGCTGAGCATTTTCTACAGACTCCAGAATAAACTCCAATTTTAGGCAGAGCATAAAAAAAGGGCTCATAACCCATGTTGTAAATATGAGTCTAGGGCTCCCCATGGAGCAGCCAAGCAGAATTTTATCATTTCTGGGTCTTCAGTAAAGGCCCCTTGGTGAGCGATGGGCCACTTAACACTTGTTAATGGATCTAAGTTCCACAGACTTTAAGTGTTTTCTTGGAATTGATCTTCCCTGTGAAAAGTATGCTTTGGAGACATGAAATAACCATCAGAGAGCCTTAAATAAATTACACTTTATCAAGTGGAGGAAAACAACATGTTTGGAACCTGCACCAGGAGGAAACCAAGGCTGCCTCACACCAAGCCAGGAGTGTCTGTGTACCAGTGTCTCTGATCGCCTGCATTTGGTCCTGGTGTCTGCATTTGCACACTGCAGGGCTTTGTTATGTCTGAGAGCACTGTCTCCCTGTGTGATGTGACATTTCCTGTGCCTGTCCTCATCCGGGCTCTGTCCTTGTCTAGGAGAAGCAGTCCCTGGGTCACCTCTCTGCTGCTTGTGATGGCTCTGCCAGGAGAAGGGGAGTGGGAAGGATCTTCCTATCTCTTCATCTCCCCTTGGGCCCATCCACTAATGAATGAACCCAGAAAAGAGACGTACAAAAGAGGATGCAGGGCTCAGTCTCCCAGGAAATGTGACCATGGGGATATTTCACCAGAGTTAGGAAAATGAAGACAAGGTCTCAGCTTGTCCACAAAGAACCCAAGGAAGGGGCTTAGTTGATTCAGGTTCTCAGTCAGCCAATGTTTTCTAGGACCTGTCTGCACCTCGTTTGGTGTTGGGATGAAGATTTGGGAAGGATAAACCCTTGTCCTGGCTCTCACACCGCACGTGGGAGGATACAGAGGACAGTCACAGAGGACTAAGGTCACAGATACCAGAGCATCGGAGCTGGGCAGACCTCATCAGATAGCTTAGCAGGAGTTTGACAGGCAGGGCCCACATGGGAGCTACTGGAGCCTGCTGGACATCAACTGGCAAGAGGTGCCAGGGAAGAGGGAAAGGTCAGCTGTTATCATGCAGGTGACAGCAGAGTCAACCTCTGAGTGAAGGTAAGGAGAGACCTTTCCCATGGGAGAGGATGACCAGAGGGAGGCACACAGAGGTTTCTAGGTGGCCCACAGGCTTTCTGGAAAGGGCTTCAGCGCCAGGCAGGAAAAGTGGCTGATGGATAGCATCTGGGTACCAGGGAGTGGGGCTGGGTACCAGGGTGATAGTTGTGGCCAAATCCTGGGGCCTCTGACAGGGGCACTCCCAACTGGACTGCACAATGAATTCCAGAGCCTGCCAGTGGCAGGGAACTAGCTGCTCACAGATGTCCCTCAGTGGTCTGGGTTTGGACTGGGAGAGGGAAGAGATGGAGCCCTATTTACAGGCTGTCTCCTGGGAGTTGGTGCATTGGATCCACAATCTCACTTACCCTTCCCACCAGTCCTCAAGGAAAGTAGTGTGACCATGCATGAAAGGATGGAGACTTGGGGACTACCTGAGGGTAAAGGAGGCTGGGGAAGGTGGCAGAAACTCCAGAGCTGGTGGGATGAAATGTTTCTTCCCTGAAATTTTGGGCAGATGCAGGAGGTAGTCTAGGAGATTGGAGGGTCCTCAAGATGCTGGGCTTCAAACTGTCCCAAGAGATGCAGCTGCTGGCCCATGGACCACACATTTTCAAGCAAGGGCTATTGAAGGTCACCTTCTTCATGCATCTATTTGTTAAATGCTTGTTAAGCATTTCCTGAGGTCTTATTTTCTGGGTGCTGGGCACTGGGCACAGAGGTGAACAAGGCAGGCTCAGCCCTGCTTTTTGGAGCTCTCCTTCCAGCAAAGAACACAGACATAGCTAAACTGTGGAGGTGTGTGTGTGTGTGTGCGTGCGCACATGTGCATGTGCATGTGTGTGTTGTAGTTTATCAACAGAAAAGTGAATTGTATAGAGGAAAGGAGACTAATCTTTTTTTACAAATGATAAGTTTGGGATTCAGAGAAGGCAAAACTTTTCTGAATGGGCCAGAAAGTAGGTGGCAGCACAGGCTGCAAACCTCTTGGTTTTTCTGGGCACCCCTGAACTCCTTTACTATGTGGAGCTATTCCCTTCTGTCTCCCAGGTGAAGGTCTAGGGAGCTTTGCGTGAATCGAGGTGCCCTTCTGCCTATTAGAACTCTTCTTTCAAGGTGTGAGAGAAGGGTGGGAAGAGACAAATGGAGGGAGGGGACAAGTGTAGAAGGCCTAGATGTTAGGGTTCTTCTTGCAGGGCCAGTGTCAGAGGCTGGTACCATTAGGGCTCCTGTTAGAGGGATGTTCCACAGGGGTGCCCAGGGGGTGTGTACTCCAGGCCCAGGAAAGCTGAATCCCATAGCTAGGGCAGAGTGAGTGTGCTTGTAGGATAGTTGCTTAACTCTTGCTTAACTCTTGGGTCTCTGTTGCTTTGTCTCTAAGCAAGAGGGTGTGGTGTGGGTGTGAGTCCTTCCAAGTCTGAAACAGAGGCTTCTTGACCAGTAAGATCTGCAATCTCACTGAATGATTGGGAAGATGAAATGACAGGAGCCAAGCTCCAGGGATATTAGGATTTTTTCCTCTTCTTTTTGGTTTTATTTAAACAATAGTGCCTGGTGAGGAGCTGGGAGTCCTGAGAGCCCCTGGAATACCTGAGTGTCCCTGATGCCCTCTGGGACTGGCGGAGCTGGGTTTCCAGGGCTAAGGGTGGCCAGGTGCCACCTGTCCCTCTTTCACTGTGGAGCTGCTTGGGCCGCAGGCTGACTCCTCTATTCTGTTCTCTGCTGTTAGCTCCAGACCCCTGGTTCTACCTGGTTCCTCTGTAGACAGCAACTTCCTATAGATTACTACTCTCCCTTCCTCCCCACCAAGGCCCAGAGCCTGTGGAGCCAGGGAGGTGTGGGATTTTCTGTTTACCCTGCTGGAGACCCTTGATGTTATGGAGGGGTTTCTAGGCATCCCTGTTCCAGGAAGATGAGACTCCTGCATTGATGCAGGGCTCTGTGCTTGCCTGAGGATGAGGTGTCTCTCCGAAGGTAACAAGGTCGAGGAAGAGAAATGGTGTAGACTAGCAAGAGGCCTGGCCACCAGGTGCGAGGCTAGGCCCAGAGCTCCCCTACTGCAGATGAAGGGCTCCAGATGAAGGCAGCAGATGAAGAGTAAAGAGCCCTAGAGGGGAGCCCAGGTCCACCTTTTCCTGCTGTGTGACTGTGGGTTAGATGCAGCCCTTCTCTGCATCATTTCCTTGTCTATAAATGGGGGTTGGTGGTTCAATCAGGTCCTGCTTCCCAGGGTAGCTGTGGAACCCTAGTAGATACACGAGTGGACCCCAAGAGGTGGGGGAATGAGTGAAGTGGTTGGAGTGGGGGGCTGGGGCAGTCATGGTCTTCAGTTTACATCCAAGCTCTGAGCTCTGCTTAGCAAGTTCCTTCATTTCTCAAGGTCTCAGCTCCCTCTTTGGTAAAATGGGTTTATGACAGTTCTTCCTTCCAGCAGTGAGAATCGCTGAGATGGTGCACAGGAAGCCCCGACCAACAGTGGGCAGCCATCTTCCTGGTGTCTCATGGACACTAATGTGGGGTGTTTCTGCTCCTGCTCTCCACTGACTCTGACCCTGCTCTGGCCATCAATGTCTGCAGAGCCTGGCCCACTATGGCTCGCTCATTTTGCACCAAAACCATCATCTCTCTTTCTTGGGAGTGGCTGTGGATGGGAGGAGGTCAGCCACTAGAGCTTCTCGATGGGCTGACCCAGGTTTACAACTGTTTTGTGAGAAATTCTGTTCCAAATTGCAAGTATCTTGTGAATGAAGATGGTGACTGTGAAGGAGAAATGAAGCTGAGTCAGGTCTTGTTAACATCCCTAGCAGTCGCCTGAAGCTACTTCTGAAACCAACCTTGTCCCTAAAATTTCCATTACGTGAATCAATGGATTCCTTTTTGCTTAAGCAAGTTTGGGTTAAATTTTCTGACATGTGCAAGAAAGAAAACCCTAAATAAGTCACAGACTCACTTAAGAATTGGCAAAGTAGGAGAGGGCTTATCAGAGCCATAGGGCTTATCAGAGCCTCCTCAAACCCCAAGTGTAGAAACAATAGTCAATTGTTTTGAGGCCTAAGAGTTATGGGAAAGAGATCCTGCCTCTCTCACAATCTGCCTCTGCCTCCCCACTGCATTGGAGGAGTGGCTCATTCTCTTTTCCTTTGGTCTTTACACTGCAGACTGGCTCCTCTGCTCATACGTGACTCACCAAAGCCACACCAAAATGGTGACTTCTGTCCTAGCTGGATCTCACTGACTCAGTGACTCTCTTTTGGTGTTCTAAGCTGAGAGTCCCTGCAGAGAAGTCCAATAGTTTGTCTGGTATGGGTCAGGAGGGATTGGCCATGAGAAAATACTCATTTTTAGAAAGATGGGAGTTATAGGTCTTACTTTTGGATAAGAAAATCGAATCTCAAAGAGTTGTTCAAAGTCATCAGCCAGTGAGCTATAGCTTCGTGATGTATGTTTGAGGGCTGGCTGGATTCCAGACTCTAACTCCAAACCCTGCTGCTTTTCTTTCTCTGTCTCTCATCTGCTCCTCTCACCTGTCAGTTCCCACTGGGACAGTTGGAATGGGAAATAAGAAGACAATTTCCCCAGAGGAGATCACAGAGGGGTCTCACAGGTGAAACCCGCTTCTGCCTGAGGTTGGCTGAGCCTGAGAAGACCTGCCAGGCCCTGCACCTGAACAAGGGCCGTGCTCTTGATTTCATGTGCAATTAAACTTCTGCTACAGTCACTGTGTGACCCAAATGACTACCTAGTGGTCTCGTGTTTTTGCCTCCAGCTAGAGATCCCACTGTGGAGATCTTCATCCAAAACCTTTCCATAAATCAGTTTCCATCACAAGCCACCTTGTAGTTGCTGCAGAGCCTGAAGTGGAGCAGGCCTCTCTGTAGACACAGTGCACTGTGTCTGTCATCTTACAAGCCACTGGGAACAAGACTGGGGTTCCACAGTGTCTTCTGGTGAGATGGTCATGGCCTCTGGATTTAGGAGACCATCTCTTACATTTGCTAGGCAGGGTCAGTGGGGGTGATTCCTGTAAGTAATGACCAAGAGAAATGTATAAGGGTCACATCCTTATACACATTTTCCCACACCCTGGGAAAATGCCTGGATGTCACAGAAAATCATGTCTCCATAGTCTGGGGCAGTGGAAGGAATATGTGTCCTTAGGGGCCCCAAGGGATTCCTTGGAGTCACATAGGTGACTTGGGGGATGACATTATCTCTCTGCTCCTCAGTTTCCTCATTAGAAGACAGAGCTGATGAACCCTGCATGACAGGGAAGCTATGAGGTCCCTGCTGGGTCCTCAAGTAGCTCACAGCAGCAACCCAGCTTGTGGCAGGTGCCATTAACCAGGGACTGCTAACTTGAATACGGGATCCAGACACTGTGTCTAGCTTTTGGTAGGAAATGATGAGATGCCATGGCTTCCAATTTCTACCTTATGGTCTAGACCCCCTGGACAACAAGAAATGGGTGGCCATTGAGGTGGGCCAGGGTAGGACTCAGAGATGTAGGCAATAGACTTTCTTCCCAAATAGACTAGATGGCTGCGGGGCAGCCCCAGTTAGAAAACCAGACTCCACATTAGAAAAACAGGGATAAGTGAATGATGGCCACAGGGCCACCCCAGGGGTTCCTGCAATAAGACAGATGAAGTACCTATTTTCTCACAGGCAGGCTGAGCTCCACCACCACAGGTGCTGAGGATGGGATCCCAGCTTGAAGTGAAGACGCGTCCCTGAGTTCTGAGAAAAGGGGCCTGGTGCAGGTGTGGGTATCAGAGTGTGGGGGGTGGGGGGGACCACAGAGCCTGTCCGTGTTCTCCTTTATCCACACTATAGGACTTGCTAATGGGAAGGAACTGAGAAGACCCAGCTGGGGCCTGGGGGAGTTCAATCTGATGTGGACTCTGGGAGCTGGCAAGGACCCTCCAGGAGGGGCTGGCTTAGCACTGACTTTGGAGAATCATGAGGAGGGAAGGAGAAAGACATGGAGACCTCAGGTGGAGAGAGATTTAATCCTTGGGTGTAAAAAGAGTAACTCAGCATCAGGAGATCTGAGCCCAACTCTGACTCTTAAATCACTGTGTTACCCAGACCAGGTCACTTGCCTCTCTGGGCTTAGTCTACCCTTCTACAGGCCAATGTCATTTCAAAATCCCCTCCCCAGTTGGACCTTTGGCTGGGTAGGGTTCTGCCCACCGCACTATCCACTGTCTTGTCCTCTTTAAATCTATCCTGTGGCTTCTCAGCTCTAGCTGCCCTCTACCAGAGGAAGGCAAGTCAACACCAGGAACTCACAGTGCTGGCTCAGCAGCGCTCCAGGTCATGGCGTGATCCTGGGGCTGGTGGTGCAGGACTGCTTTGTTCATTAGAATCTGGAGCTAATGTGCCCTTGCCCTTGGAGAGGCCATTACAGGGTGGTTTCACCAGCTTCCTCTGTGGGAAGAAAGACAATGGGAGAAGGGGCCGCGGGAGCCCCAAGGAGAGGCTGAGCCAGCAGAATTTTGTGCTGGGCTCAGCTTGGGACTGAAGAACTGGGGGGAGGCAGCCAGCAGGCGTGTGTACTTCCTGCCATAGGAAACTTGGTGCAGTTCTGCTGGCACATGGAGGCCCTGAGTGGTTTTAGGCTGCTAAATAGTTCAGGAACAGATGGAAGGGCCTTGAGTTAGACCTTATCACAGGGGCTCAAATGATGCCCTGAAGCCCATCCCCATCTTTTAGCATCTCTCCTCCTTGTAAGGCCATGCTCAGCGTGCCCTCCTGCCACGATGGGATGGACAGATGGTGTTCTTCCAGATTGGAGGCCAGGGGTTTCTCTTCTCCAAAAAGTGATCAAAGGTCCCGCAACAGCTTCCATTGGTCACATCTCCATTACTGAGCCAATCTTAATGGCCAGCAAGAGGGACTTCTTAATGCAGTAACCCAATCCAGGAGCACTCTGGTGGGTGGGTGGGTGGGGGGCTGAGGTTAACCCAGCCCAAGCTGGAACTGGAGTCAGGGACATGATAGGCATAGCTTTACCAGTGCAAGGGTATTTGGTGAAAAACAAAACAAAACAAAGAAAAGCAAATGTTTTTAATGAAACAGTTTTCGGTTTTCTTTTCTCCTAGGAATAAAGGGAGAAAATCATTATATCCCTAGAGCTTCACTGATCTCATTGTGTCTTCCTAAAAATCTAGCGAGATTGCAACTACTATTCGCTTAACTACAGAATCCTGTATTTTAGTGTTGGACCTCACAAGGACCTGGTCTAATGCCCTTATGCTTATATCTAAGGGAACAGAGACCCAGAGGCATTAAGTGACCATTCTGAGGTTACAGAGCTCATTAGTGGAAGAACCAGATTTTCCTGGGGAGAAATCCTTCCATCAGGTGTCTATCTGCTGGGGTTGTTGTAGATTACAGCAAACTTTCAACAAGGGGAACCTCTCTCTCAGCTGATACAGGCAGGGCAGCTGGAGTGGCCCAGAGTCACCCTGCTCTGGGAGAGGAGAAAAGGGATCTCTGACCACCTCCCTGCCCCTTCCACCAACTTCTCTGCATGGGCCTATGCTGTCTCCATGCTGTGTCCCGCAGGGCCCAGCTGGAGACATCTACCTGAGGATCCTGTGGCTCTTCACACTTCACGTTCCTGATTATATAGCTGACCCAAAGCTTGGCCACCCCTACTTCGTCTCCTTGTGAGTCTGTGAATGCAAGAAAGTCAGCTTCAAGAGTATGAGAGCTAGGGGAGGAGCCTCATGTGCACTTAGCAAAACTTCACATTTATAGGAAGGAAGGACTGAACCCTGGGGGAGGAGCAGGCAGAGATGTCTCTAGGTGGAAGGACTCCTGGCTTAGTCAAATGCTCCCCTCCGCCACACCACTTGCTGCATGAACCCTGAGCTGCCCTCTCTGTGGTCCTGGATGGTAACCAATTGCGCTGGAGCCTGAATGTTTACCCACTACTGACCTCTGTCTGGTGACCAGTGAGCCCTTTGCAAGCTGCACCCATGTCTTATCTAAACACAAGACAAAGGGGTTGGAGAGCAGGCAGGGTTTCGGGTCACACTGCTGGCTGTCAGAGATCAGCACCCCCTGCCTTCCATCCTGGGACAGATGTTTCTGAAGACTTTATGTGATTTTTCTTTCTTTGATCCCCACAAGGTTGGTGTCATTGAGACTGCTGTCCTACTTACAGATGAGGAAAGGAGGCTCAGGGAGGCCCAGCCCCCTGAGCTCCAGCACACAGCTGGCCAGTGGTGAGTGGGGAGTGGCCGGGTCTCCTAGAGACCAGTCTGGTGCCTGGCAACCCTCAACTCCCTTGTGTTCTCAGGAATGAGATTTCACTGACAGTAACAGAAACCTGATGCACAGTGCAAACAAGTTAGGAGTTTATTTTTCTCACCGCAAGGGGCATTTATTTGTTTGTGGCCTATGGTGAAGGCTCAGCAGCTCCACATGCCATCAGGGAAACCTCCTGTTTCCTCTCGGTGTCCTAGGCACATGTGAACTGTCTGGAGGTCACCTTGTGGCTGCTCCTTTATCAGGCTCTTTCCCAGGTCAATGGTTGGTCTGTCCGGAGTCCAGTAGGCTTCAGCCCAGCCATCGGCTGGATCTGTATCACATGAACCACAGAGGGGCGGGGAGTATAATATATTCCCATCTCATTGGTTGCAGTTTGTGACAGGCCTGCCTGCAGAGAGGATAGAGAGGTAATGTTTTAAAGCAGAGAAAACTCTTATCTACAACAAAATGGGGATTCTGTTAGAAAACAGAGGAATATAACTGTCAGTGGACAGCCTGTAGTCTCTGCCCCAATATTTTCTGTCTCACTTTCATCATCTCACTGGATTGCACATTTGCTGCTGTGACCAGGCTGTGAGAGGCTGAGCTCAGGATCCCATGGGGAAATACTGGAACCAGGCTCACACCTCCCTGAAATCTGTACTCTTGCCCCTTTGTCTGCCTCTTTCTCTTTAAGCATTTCTTTTACTATTGAGAATTGAACCCAGGGAGTACTGAGCTACATGCCTAGCCCTTTCTATTTTTATTGAGGCAAGTTCTCATTTTGCATCTCAGTTTGGTCTTGAATTTGAGATCCTTGTGCCTCAGCTTCCCAGTAGGTAGAATTACACAGGCATGTGACACTGCACCCAACTGCCTTTCTTTACTGTCGTGATCTCTGTCTCCTCAGCTCCACAGAGCAGCCTGGGTGAGCTCATTCCTGCAGTATGCAGAGGAGGGAATGGTGGTCAACCTGCTGGGTCTGACTCCACTTTCAGATTGAACTGCTTTAAGCAAATCTGCGTCAGTAAAAGGTCTACTCCCCACGTCACATTCCCCTCTTAAATCTTGTTGGTAGCATATTCATTGGGGTGACCTTGGTGGAGGACATTTGAGAACATTGATCATAATCCAAAATGCATTTGTAGCCTTTGTTCCAACAATTTACCTTTTAGTAGTTGATCATTCTGAAGTACTCAAGAATATAAAATTATGTAATGGTCTCCACTACAATATTATTTGCTGTGACAAAATTGGACAAATCTAAATGCCCATCTTTTAGATTGGTTACCTCCATCCTGACACATCCGTACTATTTAATGTTAAGCAGCCATTAGAATGATTGAGTTTGGCTTCTGTGGTCTGACTTGGGAGAATGTCCATGATGTGTTTCTGAGTAAAGAAAGCAGCCTGCTGAAGAATACAGACAGCATGACAGAGACTAACAGTCTTGGTTTGTACATGGATAATGTTCGGCAGGAGGTGCACTTGTGCTGTGAGTCTCAGGGAAATTTCTCTTGGGTTGAGACCCTCTGACCACGTGAATGCTCCACCTCTTATACAAGACAGTTTGTAGGTGATATCCTTCCCCTTCTAGCCTTGCCATCCATGTTCCCCTCTTCCCTGGATTCTTCCCATTTGTGGACAAGCACACCAAGAAGTCTTTAATCTCCCCAGACAAAAACAAATCGATGTCAACCTCTTTTGCCATTTCGACTTCTTTTGACACTAAAACAACAGCCACCATTCTGCTCCTTCCCATTTTTTCCCTCCCATTTTCTTTTCATGTCACTCTACACAGATTTCACTCCCTCCCTCTACACTCCCCTCCTTCCTAACTTCAGCTACTCTTCTCAAGGTCACCAGCAGCCTTGGCACTGGATAAATGGCCACATTTCAATGACATGTGGCCTATTGGAATTTGGCAAAACCGCTCTGCACTCCTCTCCAAACCCTTCCTCCTCAGCTCCTGGGACCTCACAGTGTCCTGGCTTCTCTGCTTCCTCCCCACTGCGCCTCCTCCTGATCTTTCTCTGGTTTCTTCCTGGTCTCTCCACCTTAGCCCTGGAGACCATGTGCACCTCCAGGCTCTGCCCTTGGTTTCCTCTTATCCTCCTACCATTCTCTGGGAATGTCACCAACCCCTTCCATGTTTATGGCTCTTGAATTTATGTCTCAGCCCAACCTGTCAGGATTTTCCATCCAGCTCTACCCTCATTCCTTCCCTTCTTCCTCTTCCTTTCCTCTCTTCCTTCTTTCCTTCCATTCGACCCTTTCTTCCTTTTCTCTCCCCCTCCATCCCTCTTTCTTTTTCCCCTTACCTTTCTTTAAAAACCATCTATCACCTTATAAATGTGTGTGTGCGTGTGTGTAATAGCTCTACAAGTAAGAACTGTTTCTAATAGGAAACAGTTCTGCATTTTACAGAAAGATTTGCGAATGTCTTCCTTGAAATGCTGTGCTCTCTGGGGGACTACAGAAAATGATTTTGATTTATAAACACATTTCTTTCATGCTCCAACGCAACCCTTAAAAACATGCTCGATTTCCTTTTCAAATTCTGTACAGTTCCACCAGCATTTTCCCAAGTTACTGCTAAGAAGTGAGCACTGCTTGTCTGGATTTTGGGTCAAAAGGCCATACCAATGTGACCTGTCCTGCTGAGCCGGAGCATGAATTTACCCAGAGAACTGATGCCGCAGGCAACTTAGCGAGACCCTAAGCTTCTGATGTGAATCCATCCAGCATCTCCTGAGGCAGAGGAGGTGCTCTGATTTCCCATGTAGAGGGGCAACTGGGAAAAGGGCCTGATGACAGATGGAGGGGTGCTGACAGTAGGAGGGGGTTAGCTGCTCTGCTACCTTTACTAGCTCTGGGCGTATTCCACGGAAGTCTGTGAGGATAGAGCCCGAGAGAGAGAGGGACCCTGCTGAGAACTGAGAACTGAAAACTGGCCCAGAGAGAGAGGCAGAGGCTGGATCATGTGATGTTTCAGATGCAAAGAGCTATGTTTTTCCTCAAAGGAAACAAGATGCCACTGAAGTACTGAAGGTAGATGATGACAAGATCAGAATGGCCTTTCCACCATCACAGTGGCTTGCGAATGGGTCATGTGTTAGAGTGGGAATGGCCAGAGAGACGGCAGGGATATCAGTGATGATGGCCACACAGACTGGAGGTAACCGGATTTTTGGAAAGAGGAACAGAGGTACAGAGATCAGGTGGGTTTGACAGGTTTAGAAGACGATGTCATCAGGGCTCAGTGAGAGGCTGGGTGTTGACGACAAGGAAGAGGATGGTACCAAGGTGACTCCTGGGTTTTCAACTTGGGTGACTGCATGAGTGAGTGGAGGTGCCATCCACACACATAGTAACATAGAATAACCAAGTACAAAGGAAAGACTTGGAGATCCATGCTTGATAGATTCAATTTGCTGTGCCTGTGAGATATGCAGGTGTGATAGAGGAAGACATTGATCTATCATCTTTGTAGATTTGTCTTTTCCAGAATATTATACAAATAGAATCAGGATATATATAGGCCATTAAGACAGGCTTCTTTCACTTGGCAGTATTTATTTATTTATTATTACTATTTTTGCATGGGCATAGAGTTTAATTATTTTATTTTAAAAAGAAAAACAAAAAAGGATAGAAATGATACAGAATTTTTAAAAAGTAGTAGGAAATTAACACTAGTTAATAAATTGCATATTGTTATGTTAGAAGTAGTTGTTCAGGTTACAAGATTTAGGCACAAAGAATGATCAGTCAAACAATAAAAGCACAAACTGTTCTTGTGGATGAACTAACAGAGATTAGTAGATAGTTATCTACCTTGTATGTGTATGCATATACACATACACACACATGTAATATTTTTCCCATATTCCTTTTATTCTTTCCCTTATCCAGTTGTTTTTTCCTTTTGCGCACTTTCTTTCCCTTTCATTATCACAATATCTATTGTATATTTTGGATCTTATTACTCTTTCAGTATTTTTTATACTAGGGAGACTATGATATTTACAAATGTGAGTTTGACTTATTTCACTTATGAGTATAGTCTCAAGTTGCCTCCATTTACTTATAAAAGCTTCAAGATTATCCTTATTTATAGCTGAGTAATATTCCATTGTATAGAAATACATCTTTTTTTAAAATCCATTCTGTGGTTGATGGGCATTTGGGTTGTTTCCAACATTTAGCTATTACAAATCATGCTGCTATAAACATGAGTACAATTGTATCACTGTAGCATGGCACTTTCAGTTTTTCTGGGAAAATATCCAGAAGGGGAGTAGCTGGATTGAATGGGGCTTCCAATCCTATTTTTTCGAGGAAACTTTACACTGATTTCCACAGTGGTTGTACCAGTCTACACTGCTACCAATAGTGGAGAAGGGTTCCTTTTCCCTCACAGCCCTGACAAAATTTATTATCGGTTGATTTTTTTTTTTTTTTTTTGGTACCGGGATCAAACTCACAACCTTGTGCTTACCAGGCAAGCACTTAAGTCACTGAGCTAAATCCCCAGCCCATCAGTTGATTTCTTGATGGCAGCCATTCTTTCTGGAGTGGGATGGAATCTCAGCCACTTTACCTTTGACAAAGGAGCTAAATATGTTCACTGGAAGAAGGAGAGCCTCTTTACCTTTGACAAAGGAGCTAAATATGTTCACTGGAAGAAGGACAGCCTCTTTAATAAATGGTGCTGGAGAAACTGGCTTGCCACATGTTGAAGACTGAAACTAGGCCTATCACCATGTACTAAACTAAAGTTAAAATGGATCAAAGATCTAAATATTAAAACAGAAACACTAAATCTACTGCAAGACAAGGTAGGTAGAAATCTTGAAGACATTAGGGTAGGCAAAGAGTTCATGAACAAAAGGCAAACTGCACAGGAAGTACTTCAAAAAATCAACTAGGATCTCATCTTATTAAAATGTTTTTACGTTGCAAAAGAAATCACCAACAGAGTGAAAAGCAAACCCACAGAATGGGAAAGAATTTTAGCCAGCTGCCCCTCAGACAAAGGACTTATATTCAGAATATATAAAGAACTGAAAAACATCAGGCCACCCCAAATTCAAAGACCCTATCCAAAAATGGGCATCTGAGATGAATACACACTTCTCAGATGAAGAAATACAAATGGCAAATAATGAAGAAATGTTCACCATCATTGGTCATTCAAGAAATGCAAATTAAGGCAATGTGCATTTAAAATCCACTCATGTTTTTGCAGGGCTTGATAACTCATTTATTTTTATTGCCAAATAATATCTCATTGTATGACTACATCACAGTTTGTTTATCCATGCACCTACTGAAGGATATCTTAATTGCTCGCAGTTTTTTGGCAATAATGATGAAGTTGCTATAAACATTTATATCACTGTTTTTATGCAGACATGTTTTCAGATTAGTTGGGTAAATACCTAGGAGTATGACAACTGGATCTTATTGGGCGACTATGTTTAGCTTTGTGAAAGCTGCCAACCTGTCTTCTAAAGTGGCTCTACCGTTTGCATCCCCACTAGCAATAAGTGAGAATTTCTGTTGTTCCACATTTCTGCCAACAATCGGTGCCATTGGTTTCTTTTGGATTTTAGCTATTTTTACAGGTATGCAGGGTTACCTTATTGTTTTAATTTGCGAGTCCCTGATGGCAAATGATGCTGCATATCTTTTCATATGCTCACTTGCCATCTGTATATCTTTTTGTGGTGTGGTGTCAGTTCAGATCATTCTAATTGGGTTACTTGTTTTCTCATTGTTGAATTTTAAAGGTTGTTTGTATATTTGGGAGACAATCTTTTTTTACTAGTTATGTGTTTTGTATGTATTTTCCTCTAGTTGCTGCCCTCATTTTTAATTATTTTTAACAGCATCTTTTTCACAGAAGTGTTTAATTTTAATAAACTCCAACTTGTCAAAATTTCCCCCATGTATCATGCTTTTGATGTTGTAGCTACAATCTGATTGCCAAATCAAGGTCACCTAGATTTTCCCCCTATGCTTCTCTTAGAAAATTTTATAGGTTTTGCATTTTACATTTAGGTCTATGATCAATTTTGATTTAATTTTTTTTAAAGATGTAAGGTCTGTGCCTTGATTCTTAAATTTTTAGTGTAAGGATATATAGTTGTGCCAGCATCTTTTGCTGGAGAGACACAGTACCCTTTCTCTATGGAACTGCCTTGCTCTTTTGCTAAAAAAATCAGCTGATTATATTTGTGTAGGTCTATTTCTAGGCTCTTTATTCTGGTCCATTGATCTGGGTGTCTAACTTTTGCTGTCTTGATTACTGTAGCTTTATAGTTACTCTTGAAACTGGATTGTGACAATCCTCTAATTTTATTCTTTTTTTTAAAAAGTGTTTTCATTATGTTGTTGGCTATTCTAGGCCCTCTGCCTTTCCATATGAATTTTAAAATCAGTATCTGTAAAATATTTTACTGGGATTTTTGCTTTTCTTTCTTTCTATCTATCTATCTATCTATCTATCTATCTATCTATCCATCCACCCATCTATCTACCATCTCTTAGTTCATGAATGATTTCTTTTGCAAACAATTTGGTTCTCAAATAAAATCATGTAGCAAAATTTTGATTTTGTTTGCAAACTGCGTTAGGTGACAAATATGAATGTGGCCATCTTTCCCACATAAACGCAAATACGACCATCTTTACCAAAATTGTAGAACAGATCATAGAACAAATTAAGTTTGTGAATATATATAAATATATATCACTTCTTTCCAAATATATACATATTTACATATATTACACACACACACACACACATATATACTTGAGAAGTGACATCTTAATTATATTAATCTTTAAACCTGTAAGCACATAATAACTCTTCTATTTAGATCTTTAAATGTTTCTTTTATCAATGTTTTACATTTTTTTACATACAGATCCTGTACATATTTTGTTACATTTATACCTAAGTGCTTTTTTGGGGAGCTATTGTAAAGGTATATATTATATATTACATCCCAATTATTTATTTCTGGCCTGTAAGAAAATAATTGACTTTTGTTGATTGATCTTGTATCTTGTGACCTTGCATACTCACTCATTAGTTTTAGATTTTTGTGCAGAATTTTTTAGGTTTTCTAAGAACCATGCCATCTGGGAATAAAGACAGTTTTATTTGTTGTTTTCTGGTATATATACCTCTTATTCCTTTTTCTTGTCTCATTGCACTGGTTAGGACTTGCAGTATAAGTGCTGAGAGATGTTATTCTTATAGTTAGTACAGAGATTATTAAATTAAGGATAACATCTTTTGCCAAAAAATATCGACAAATTGGATTTAACACCACATTGGAAAACATATACATGACACTCACATAGGCTTTCTTCCAGGGACATATGGATACTTCCACATTTGCAAATTGGTCAGTGTAATCCACTGTATCAAGAGTTTACAGAAAAAAGTCTTATCAATTGATGTAGAGAAAGCATTAGACAAAACCCAGTGCTCAAATATCACAAAGACACACACACCATTAGCACATACCCAGGCTCAATTCTCAGCAATCTAAGAAATGAAAAATATTTCCCCAAATGTTTTAGACTAGTTTTAAATTTTTTGGAAGGGTTTCAAATATTGATTCAACTTTTTAATAGATATAGAGCCATTCAGGTTATTTATTTGTCCTTCTGTGCGTTTTGGTGGTTTGTGGCTTTCAAGAATTTGGTTTACTTCATCAAAATTATTTATGTGCATAGAATTGTCTGTTTATTAATCCCTGATTATCCTTTTGATGTCTATGAGCTCAATAGTGATGATTGTCCTTTAATTACCAATATTTGTAATTTGTGTATTTTCTCCTTTTTCTTAGCTAGAAGGAGGGGAATACTCCTTAAATGACGAAATTACAAAATGTAAAATCAGACTTTTCTCAATGTTTTGTAGGTTTTTTGCTCCCTGACACATGAAAATTTCAGGAATATAATAACTGCATCATGTGATGGGTTATTACATCTCCAAATGGCAAAAATTTGAATGATACAATTGCTTGATCTGAAGTTCAGATTTTAAAAAATTATTGTTGAGACACCATCTCACTATGTAGTTCACAATAGTTGAACTCACTATGTAGTCCAGGGTGCCCTCAAACTCACAGAGATTCCTTTGCCTAGCCTCCAGCGTGCTGGGATTACAAGTGTGTTGTGCCACCTGACCAAGAAGTTTAGAATTTTAATGTTCAGCAAGTTATTTAATAAGTCACTGTGTAACTATGTGCCAGACATTCTGCTGAGCCCCAGGGCACATTGGTAAGCCGAGGAAGCATGGCCCTTAACTTTAAAGGGACTAGATTAACATTCATCAAATTATAGCTCACATAAAGGAAAAGTGGCTACTGTATTAAGTTATATAAAAGAGAAAGGCATAAGATCTACATTATCAGTTAGCAGAGAAATCTGGCCTCATCCAAGAAATTAGGCAAAGCCTCTGCAGGAAGGAAGCATTGATGTGAAATCTGAAAATTAAATAGAAGTTAGTTAGGAAGAAGGGAAATGTCCTTAGTAGGGAAGATAGCAAGTACAAAGGTTGGAGAGACTGTGCCAATATGAGGTCCTGAGAGAAGGCCAGTGAGTTTGGTATGGGAAAAGGGAACGAGGGAGCAGTGGAAAGCAAAGGTGAGGAGGAGCAGGGTGTAACTGTGCTGGCATTTGTCTTTATCCTAGCAGCAGGGGAGCTTCATTTCCATGCACAACTGGGGACACCTGGCAGAGAAACAGAAGCAAGAAAACTTGTTTCATCATCTTCTTTATCATGTATAGCTATTTTTGTAAAAAAACAACCTGTTTTATTGAGGTAAAATTTACCAAAAAATTCACTCATTTTAAGAGTACAATTTAATGATTCTAAGTAAATGTATAGCTTGCACAGCTGTCAACACAGCCCAGCAGTAAATATTTGCTGAGTAAAACTCAGCAAATTCCCTTGTGGTTTTCTATAGTTAATCCTCGCCTCTACCTGCCCCCACTCCCATCGTCCCCAGCATTCACTGATCTGATTAATTTATTTGGGACATTTTACATAAATGTTGTCCCCCTACATGGACTCTGTGCAACTTGGCCTCTTAGTGTAGCATCCCGAGATGCGTCGCGTGTGGTGTGTGGCAGCCGTTCAGTGCCCTTTTTGCTGAGGACCCATGGGACCCATACACAGCACCACACTTGTGTATCCGCCCACTCGGTGATGAGCACTGGGGTTACTTCCACACTTGGTTATGATAGTTATGAATACAGCTGTTAGGAGTGTTTGCATGAGACTGTTTGCTGGACATTTATTTTCATTTCCCTTGGGATGATCCCCGGGTGTGGAATTGCTGGGTATTATGGCAAATTTATGTTCACCTTTTTAAGAACTTGTCATACTATTTTTCCAAAGTGATTATATCGTTTACATTCCCACATGTCCCACAGCATTGTATGAGAGTGTCTGTTTCACCACATCATTAACAGGGCTTGGTATTACCTTCCTGAAAAACAATTGCAGATATTCAGTATCTCTCATTCTTGTTTTAGATTGCATTATGAATGTCATGACTTGAACGTGTTTTTATGAGCTACTTTTCTGTCTGTGTATTTTCTTTGGTGCCATATTTATCCAAGTCTCTAGCTCATTTGAAAAATATGGTTGTCTTGTTCTTAATGAATTGTGAACATTCTTGATACACTTGGAAGACAAGTTCCTTGGCAAATATCTGATTTACAAATCTTTCCTCCCAGTATGTGGATTGTCTTTTCACTTTCTTAATGGTGTCTTTTGGAACTTAAGTTATCAATTTTGATATAATAATTTGCTTATTTTTTCTTTTATGGATCATGCTTTTGGTGGCGTTTCTAAGAAGTTTGGGGTTTAAAAAAGGTCACGAAAATTTACTCCTTTGTTTTCTTCTAGAAGTTCTACAGTTTTAGTTCTGACATTTAAGTTATTGGTCTCTTTTGAGTTAATTTTCATGTAGGGCATGAGGTGAGGATGTACATTAATGTGGATTTCCAATTGCCCCAGCCCCTTTTGTTGACACGATTGTCCTTTTCTCAATGAATTGTTTTGATGCTTTGAAAATCAATTGGCCTTAAACATATGGGCTTATTTTTGGACTCTCACTTCCTTCTCATCGATCTATGTGTCTATCTTTGTACCAATGCTGCACTACCTTGATTCATGTGGCATTACAGTAAGTTTTAAAATTGGTAGTGTAAGTCCTTCAATTCTGTCCTTTTGCAAAACTGGTTGCATTTCCACATAAATTTTAGGGTCATTTTGCCAATTTCTACAAAAAAGCTTGCTGGGATTTTGATAGGGATCCCATTTAATACTCCAATCAATTGGAAAGAATTGCCATCTGGACAGTACATAGTCTTCTAGCTCACGAACTTGAACTGTCTCCTCACATATTTAGATCTTCTTTAATTGATCTTGGCAATGCTTTGTAGTTTTCAGTGCACAAATTCTGCCCTTCTTTTGTTCAATTTATTCCCAAGTCCTCTTATTTATGATGCCATTCTAAATGGCTAGGTTTCTGTGTTATTTGAAATTTCTGAAGTTTAGTGCACTATTTATGGTTGACCCCTCCTGTAGATGGCTTTTCCCTAGAAACAGCTTCATTCTGAGATTGGGCAGAATGAGGAAATTCCAGCTGGGACATTTTGCCTCATGCCTGCCTCTTCCCCCATCCTCTTCCTTTTCCAGGACAGCAGGGCAGGCTTGGCCCTTGGGCAGGGGGACCTGGGTGGGGGTGGGATGATTTGGGGAGATGGGAAAGCTCTGGATTTCCTAAGGTCCAGGTACCAGCTCCTTATAGTTTAGAATATAGTTACCCCTGAAAGCTTCAGATGAGGTGACAAATCTCTGACATTACTATCAGGGTAGAGGGTGTAGGAAGGTAGGAGGAGTCAGAAGCAGTGACATAGACATGTCCAGGTGACAGTCAGCATCACAGGGGTCTTCAGAATGCAGCAGGCACCAGATTTAGGGCTGAGGCCCAGGGAAGGACAGGGTACCGGCTGAGGCCCAGCAGCCCTGAGCGGCAGAGGGCAGGGTGCTGTTCTGACAAGAATGATCACCAAGTAGGTATCAAATACCTGCTGTGTGCTGGCACTGAGCTTGTAGTGAGCCTGGGGCTGGGCAACAGTGGTTCAGATTCTCTGGGAAAAGTCAGGATCTTACAGCGCAGATGTGGGGTAGGGGTTCAGGGCTAGGAGGAAGGAGAACCAGAGGGAGCTGAGAGGGGCTCAGAAGGATGAACTAACCAGGGTGACCAACCATCGTGTACATGCTGTACACTTTGTGCAGTGCTACACTCTATCTCAGTTAACTCTATGAAGAAGGGACTGTCATTACCTTTGCTTTATAGATAAGGAAATGGTGGCTCTGGGAGGTAGGGGAATTGTTGGAAGTCTGTGTGTGGCTCCTAGGAAGTAGAGTCAGCATTTAGTTAGTCTGTCTGGCTCCAGAGCTGAGGTCTCAGCCATGGTCTGGGCCTCCTTGGTTAGTGGAGTCCCTGGGAAAGGACAAAGGGATAGGAGTAGAGACATCAGCCAGTGGAAAAATGGGGTGAGAGGACCCTAAGGGGAAAGCATGTCCCTGGTCCTAAGCACCCTCAGGTCCCTGCAGCTGGCATCTCACTTGTACTGGCTCATCTGTTCCCATATATTCCTTGCCTGGCAGGTGTAGAGCTCTTAGAGGACCCAGTCAATAATTACAAAATACTAAATAAGTGCATCTGGTGCCTAAAAGAATGAATGATTGTATGCAGATCAATGCACGAGTCAGTGAAGGCTTCAGGTCTCTGAGAAGCCAAGGGGCCACTGCAGCCTCCTCCCATCCTCCTCAAGTGTTAACATCAAAGGTTGCCAGTCCCAAGGTGACTCACACACTGGCACTTTGGACACTTGAAAGGACAGTCCATCCCTTGGCCAAATACCTCCAGGGCTCTGATTTCCAACAGCAAGACCCAGAACACTATTAGCTGCGTGGGAGGGCGCATCCTCGCAGCCTTGGCACTGCTCACACTGCCTGTGCCCTGCCCGTGCTCTGGAACTGGGAGTATTCTTGCATCAACCCTCACTGTGTCTTCCTTCGATTTATTTATAGTTTCACTGTGCTTTTTCCCATGCAAAAAAGTATGCTCACTTAAAAAGTTTTCCAACAGCAGAGAGAGTGAGAGTCTTCCTTACTCCACAATTTCATTCCCATTTTATAGATGGAACTGAGACTAAGGATGCTTTCTATGCCTCACGGATGTGTTCTGTAGGGGCATGAAACTGGGCTTTATGGCCGCTGAACGTGTTAATCAGCTTTCTTGTCACCGAGACAAAAATACCCAACACTCACAACTTAAAGGCAGAAGGGTTGAATTTGGCTTATGGTTTTGGGGGCTTTGGACCATGGTTGGCTGTTGCCAAGTCAGAAACAGCACGATGGAAGCTGGTGGTAGAGGAAAGCTTCTCACTTGATCGCAGCCAGGAACCAGAGAAAGAGGGGAGGAGCCAGGGACAAGAATATACCCTTCTAGGCCTCAGTCCTGCCATCTGCCCCATGAGACTTTGGGTGGTTGTTTTAGATATAAACAATACCAGTGACATGAGGAGGTGGGAATGGAGGCCCTGGGTAAGTCTTGGGACATTGAAACAGTTGGCTCAATTGTGGAGATTTTTCTTGAAAGTTGGCACTAGCAAATCAATATTCACTTGGGCTGCACAGTGTGGGCTCTACCTTCCCACTCAGGGAGAGCAAAGAAGAGTAATAATCTTGACACAATCTAAATAGTGTTATCTCAGGTGAACCAGAGGGAAGACTGTTCAAGGGGTTTCCTGAGGAGTCCATAAATCCAGGACTGACAGATCACCTGGGTGGGTGCTTCTGCCACCGGCACCCTGGCTCAGGACAGCAGCAGCATAATTACTTCTCTCACGATGATTATCTGGAGCAGGTTGGTCCATTTTTCTCTTTTATTACCATTACATTTCAGGAAAGTGTCCTCTGTTGATCCTGCTGAACTAAAAGTTGGATTTACTCAATGGCTCTTCGAGGCTTGGTGGGAAGCCAGAGTGTGTCCTGCAGGGACCTGGGTCCCTGAGCATCTGCCCAGTGGCTCCCTTGGTAGGATGTGCAGGTGAGTGGAAAGTCAGCTACTCATAATCATCAATTCCATCCCAGCCCCAGGTCCCTTTGTCCCTTCCTCCTCTCCCTCGGTCTGTGGCTGGGATGTGTCCAGCTCTAGTGGTGCAAATGGGCTCAGCCTCAGGGTCTATCATCTTCATTTTGAGCTACGATGCGCAAAGCTGCAAACTGAGACCCAGTTTCTAAGAGGATGAAAGAATCAACTGAGGGGGCACAACAGACCCAGGACACTTGGTGGGTGAAGGGAGTATTTCTAGGGCCTGGGATTGCATTGGTAGCAAGGGCAGAGAGGGTGGATGCGGTTTCTCTTCCCTACCCTCCCTGCTTCCCCAAGACCTTTTATCTCGTTCTCAAGCTTGACTCTGATCCATGGTCCTGTGGTTTTCTTAGTTTGGATCTCTCAGAGTGCTCCCTTGGGGTCACCTCTTGGTTTTGGGATCCCTCAGACTAGCGAGATCCCTTGAATGTTTAGATAGCTAGTTAGGGTTGTGCTGCTAGAGCCTTGGACATCTACGGTGCCATGGCTTATAGCTAGATGCCCACCTTAGAGCCCATGTGCTTTGCGAAGGTAGTTGGATCACGGGCTCTTGATACTCATCAGAGGATTCGTTCACCGATGAGTTTATAGCTACATGTGATGGTGGGAGGTGGAGCCTGATTGAAGGAAGTAGGTCACTGGGGTGTGGCCTGGACGGTTCTTCTCCTTCCCTGGCTCCTCTGTTCACTCTCTGCTTCCTTGTTGCCATGCTGTGAGCAGCTTCTACTCCACCCAACCCCTATACCATGCCACTCTGTCTTGGAGCTAGCTGACTATAGACCGAAATCTCCACCATGAGCCAAAATAAAGCCTTTCCACTCTTAAGATGCTGGTGTTGGGTATTTTGTCCTAGCCACAAAGAAAATGATTAGGACATATGGTAACTGGTTCAAACCCCTTGTTTTGGTCCATTCATTCAATCCTTCATTTATTTATGAAATAATTCTTGGATGCTCACTATGATACAGGTGCTGTGGTAGGTACTGGGGATCCAGAAACAAGAAGAATCACAAGAAACACTTGTGGAGTTTAGATTGCAGTGAAATTATACCATATAAATTATCAATCATAAATGCTTGTGTGATTATAGATGTAGTCAATGGTCAAAGAAGACTTTTTTGAGGGAGTGATAGTAGCAGTTTCTCACATAAAGAGGAAGAGAAAACCATTCTTGGCAAAAACTATAGCATGTACAAAGGCCCTGGGGCAACAGGTCATCATGATCAGGAAACAAATATGGCTGGTACAGATAAAGTGAGCGGTAGTGGAGTGGAGTGAGGGTGTAGCAAGATTAGGCCCAGGAGAAGATCTGTCTCCTAACTCTGGGCTGCAGAAAACCCGTGAAGACCATGCAGCAGGGAAGTTTGGGCCCCATGGTCCGGTAATCTCCCATATCTTCCTCCACTTTTAAGGGGAGCCCAGGCTACTGGTATCTTTGTGGTCCTCACTGAAGATGCAACTGTCATTTGAGATGGGGATGGTTTGCCCCATACATCTAGTTTTGGGTAAGTTTGAGCCAAATGTGCATCAGTCCATGAATTAAAAAAAAAGAACTCCACAACAAAGCACTGGCTGTAGCAATGAGCTCAATTCTAGCCCTTGGTGTTCGAGGCCTGAGCACCAGACAGCCAAAGAGCCCTCCCCACCCCTCTTATTTGGCAGCTGCTGCGACCCTGTATGGGTGGAAATAGTCCCCATTAGCCTCTGTTGACCTTGCTCTTGTCTATAAGCACAGTGTAAGGTCTTCTCCGGGTTCAGCTTGGCATAGAGAGAAGATCAATGCTCAGGGCATGATGAGATGAAGGGCTTTATCTTTTGGGAACTGCTTGCCCCCATTCCAGGAAGGCTGGGACGTGCTCTCCCAGGAGCCGGGCAGCCACGCTGCCTCCTCAGCTTCCCTGTGGCCCCTGAGTGCTGCTGAGCTCAGGTTGGGGCAGGCATCTCTGCTGCTGCTGGCCAAGAAGGGTCCAGCCTGCTTCTCCCACTCCATGGGCTGGGGTGCACTGAGGCCATGTTCACAGTGGGCTGATGGGCAGTGGGGACATCAATTCTTACCCTCTCCCCTTGTCCCCAATGTCTCTTGAAAGGTGAGCCTCCTCTCTCTTCAGAATAGTGTCCAGAAGTTTCCACTTTAATTTTCATCTGGTTTGCTCTTCTTTGAGGAATGAGAAGGGATTCATCTGGTGAGTGAATTTAATTAACATTGTCATTTTGTAATTCATATAGTTAAATTTTGTTTGATTGGCACCACCACTTATACTCTGGCTATAAAAAATAAGAGATTCTTTTAGTGCTGTCATGGCACCTCTGCTTCTCTCTGCACATGGCTCAGTGCTCCCAGAGCTTCCGCCAAACGCCACAGGTCATGAGATTATCATTGGTGTCAAGGTTGCCACCAAAGCTCTTTAAGGGCCTTGTCGCTGAGGCACTTGGTCCAGGTGGCACTTTAGCACTATCCACCAGGGGTGAGGACTTGAATAATTGTGACCCAGTGTGCATCATGAATGACTGGCATTCCACTTCCTGTTGGGAAGCCACTCAGTGCTCTATGACCAGACCAGGGTCAAGACAGCATCCTGAAGGTCTCACTCCTGGAATCATTCTTTTAGCCATTCTGTACAAGGAAGACCCACTCAGGAGACAGAAACCCCATCAGAACTTAAAACAGAAAAACTATGATGTGAAGATTTTTTAAAACTATTAAACTACTGAAAGAAGATAGATTATTAAGGCTTCCAGAAGAAGCAAATGTAGAAAACTCCTCTTACCTCTAGAGCTAAGGGGAGTGAGTGGGAGAACTTGGAGAGCCCCATGCAGCAGCCCTCCTCCCACAAAAGCCCAGGCGCAAATTTCTTTGGGAGGGTGTGGCTCCCACAGAACACCTGCCAATGGCCAAGAAAGTGGCCAATCAGAGCTCTTAGCTGGTCCATCAGAAAGTGTCACCAGGTGGAAGGTCTCTTGAGATCAATCTGCAGGGGGCTGTGTAGAACTTAGAAGAGCCGCCTGGGGGTAAGCACCCCAGGCGCGGACTCAGGTGCCCCCGCTTTCCTGGTTTTGACTCTTCCTTTCTTGCACCCTCACTGACAAAGCCCATCAGTGAGTCAGCTGGTGAAGGAAACATGTTCACAAGGCCCAACTCTGGTAACCCCAATAATGCAGAACAAAGAAGGGCAGATTCAAAGATAGCAGATAATGACACGTAGATCTCTGGAGCAACTGAAGACTAGTGCTGGGAACTGCTTGCTGTATTGGCATCAGACCACTTGGGTCGACATCCGAGCTCTGGCTTCCTGCTGAGTCATCCCAGTGAAGGGACTGCTCCTCTCCAAGCACCAGTGTGTTCACCTGTGCAGGATGAATCTGACCCTGATCATGCCAGAGGCATCCGCCTCTGTGGGGGTCTCTATGCTGATCTTCACACAAGGTGCCCCACCTACCCCTCAGCAAACCACACTGTTCTGGTTATGAGATGAAGACAGTGAGGTTGGCAGGTTAAGGGAAGCACCCACATTACATGGTGGGAAAGTGGTGGGATCAGGACTTGACCCCAGACCTCTGGGCACTGATTTGGTGGCTGTTCAGCCTCACATTGTCTCTCTACTAGAGCATGTGTCTCCCTGCAGGATGCATGCTCCTTCAGGCCAGCAGCTCTGTCACATTCACCTCTGGGTTTTGTCACCATGACTCCTGTATCCCACACCAAGGATTTCCTTTAACAGCCTCCAGGTTGCAAAAGATACAGGATCCTGGGCTCACTTACAGCTCTTACATCAGCATCTCTGGGGTGGAGACTCAGTACCTGCAGTTTTTAAACACTTCCAAGGGCAGTCATGTTCAAGGACCACAGCCCTAAAACCCCTAATGCTGCTCTCTGATTGTGTCTTTGGGTCTGTGATGTGAGCTCTGTGCAAAGCTTGGGTGGGTTAAGTCATTTGCTCTGTGTCACCTAGTGTGAGTGCTGGGACTTAGACACAGTGTCAGTGACTCTACCCCAAGCCAATGCCAGCAAGATGAGAATAACAGCAGGGACCAGCATTTCCTCAGCACTTACTGTATGCTGCATGCTGCTTCCAGCGCCTCGAAGCCTCACTTGGTGTTATGATTAAACTCACTGACATTCAGTGGGGCTGAACAACCTGCCTAGTGTCACAGTTGATATTTTCAGGGCACAGATTTGAATCCAGGACTTTCATATCACAGCCTCCCTACCCTCTGCTTGCCTCTTAGCTATGGAGTCAACAATTCATTATAGGCAGAGGAAGTAGCATTTACTGAGCATGTACTAAGAGCCGAGCCCATAGCACTTAGTGCCTGGCACATAGTTAAGCCTCCAAACACCTCTATCCAAGAGCTCACTTTTCAGGTGGGGCTCCCATGAGGTCCAACAAAAGTGCCCAGCGGAATCAGTTCTCATTTTATAGAAAGGACTCAGAGAGGTCAAGATGAAGTGACTGTGGCAAGGCAGACTGAGGGTTCAAGAGGACTGAAGCTGGCTGGTTTACAGGACCCGGTGGAGGGACAATAGGTCTCTGGCAACCATGGTCCTTGGAGGGGCAGCATGGGCTGTGCAAGTGTAGGGAGAAATGAGCCTCACTGACCGGCCATACTCATGGCTTCGCAAGGCCTGAAGCCCAGGGCCACTGCTAACAGCTGGACAAGAAATCCAGCATCTCCAGAAAGGCCACTTCAGCGTCTGCATGACTGAGCAAGTTCCTGTGCATCGTCCCCACTTGTGCTCAGAAGATGCAGCCGTGGTGTTTGTTTCAGGCATTAGCTCTTCCTCCAAAGTCCTCACCCCAGGCCGGCAGTCTCCTCCAGTGGGGCCCGAGTCCCTGCTTGGCATATCTCCTGAGGCCTCTCCTGACTGTGGCTCCCGCTCCTCAGGGGAGGGGCGCCAACAATTGTCCTGTGCTGGCCAGCTCCCCAGCCATCAAGTCCTTCCTGGCCTCTGCTTCTTGAGGGCCCTTTTGCAGCTCTGGTCTCTGCATCCAGGAGGCACAGAGAACACGAGGAGTCTCCAGCCCATGGTTCTTAGACATCAAGCACTCAGCACCCACCAGGCGCCACACACAGGAATTTGCATCCCCACCATCTCACTGAGCTTCTTGCCACCCCACAAGGCGGGGGCTGTTGTTAGTCAATTGTGCAGATGAGGAAACTGAGGTTCTCAGAGGCTGAAGGGTTTGCCCGAGATCACATAACATTAATACTTAACAAAGAGTGGCTGGCATTGCATTTTTCTTTCTTTCCCCTTGAATCCTGCTGACACTTTGCTGGGGACCCCAGAATGGCTCCTGAGCAGCAAAATCAACTGAGCCTGGATTCTCATCACTTGTGGTGATGAATGTCATTACCGTATAAGTTGCTTTGAGTTGTGGTTTTAATTTGGAGTCGGAGCATCTATGTAAGCACAAAGGTCATGATAATTTATAGGACTAATGTGTGTGTTAAGAGATTATCAATGAAGTAGGCACAGTGCCAGGAGGAAATAGAAACACCAGTGTGATTCTGAACTCTCTCTCCATTGCCACAGGAAGTGCCACTTCCTGTCCACTGTTTGTGTCAGGGTAGCTCTGTTCTTGAGGGCCCTTTTGCAGCTCTGGTCTCTGCATCCAGGAGGATGCACAGCCAGCTCCATGTGGAGGAAGTCTGCCTGCAGGGGGCAGTGCGAGAGCTGAGCCTCACCCAGCTGGCTCAGCAGGGAAGGAGATTTGTGACCACCTCCCAGGTCCTCATAGTGTCCAGCAGTCCCAGGAGTCTCTTCTTCCCCTGCGCAGCCTGTGGCCTTTTACTTTTTGGACCCAGCAGGGGGCTGGGGTGACTGTGGCTGTGGAGACAGGTGAGGAAACAGAAACTTGGAGTCCTTAAGTGTCTTCCCAAGGGCCACCCAGCAAGTTAGTGGTCAGGAGGTCACCTGGCTCCTCCCAGGTTCCGCCCCATGTTCATCGCCTCAACTGTGCCCCAAAGTGGCTGAGATTTTAGAACACAGCCACCGTTAGTGGTGGCATCTCTCCTCTGGGCTTGGTGCGCTCTTATTTCTATTATTTCACTGAGCATTGGGCTGTTTTTATTAGGAGAATTCCTTTTAAAAGTGACATAAAATATGCCTTGAAAGGAAATGTAGTTTCCATTTTCTGCCTGTTTTACCGTCATAATGCATTTCCATTTCAATGGGACCTCTCTTCTATTTGTGCATCACGTTTCAAAACCTGTAACATGAGAGACCAGCTGGAAACACCGTGTTTTGAGCTCGTGTCTGTCCTCAGCACTGTCAGGCACCCTGGCGGATGGCGTCTTCCCTTCAGAAGAAGACAAGTTTTTCCTGGTGGCCTCTGCTCCTAGAGGCTCCTGTGCCTGGTACAATTTCCCCTGCCCCTGTCCACTTCCTACTTTTTCAAGGCCTTGCTTGGGCACCACTTCTTCTGGGAACAGAAGACTTGAGTCCACTTCCATCTGACCCAGCCTCTAGTTTTACCAACCTTTCTCTCCGCCCTCCTCCATGAACCATGAAGATGTAGTTGGTGATGATGGTAAAAATGACTGTGCTCTTGCTAATGACATGGAGATGATGATAAATTGAATTATGCCTCTCCAAAAGATGTATTCAAGTCCCAACCCCTGAACCTCAGAATGTGAGCTCATTTGAAAACAAGGCCTTTACAGAGGTAATCAAGTTAAAATAAGATGATTAGGGTGAGCGTGAATCCTGTATGAGCGATTTACTTAGAAAAGGGGAAAGTGTGGAAGGACATGAGAAGGGACAAAGGGAAACTGCTAAGGATGCTGGAGGGTGCCAGGCATGCAGGGAGAGACCTGGTCCCCAGCCTTTTTCAGTGTCCTCAGAAGGAACCTGGCCCTGCTGACACATTGATTCTGTTCTTCTGGCCTTGCAATAGCACATTTCTATTTTCTAGGCCTCCCTCAGTTTAGTATACCTTATTATAGCAGCCTGGGGAAACTCAAGCCACAATGGCACAGATGGTGAGGTCTGTGCAGAGGCGCTGCTGTGAAGGGGCTGCCTCGGTTGAACTACATTTCCCAGCCCTCCTTGATTCTAGGTGGGGCCACATGAACAGTTTTCATCACTGGTCTGGGAGAAGTGTCAGTAAGAAGCAGGTGTGTGCACTGGGCGTGGTGGGGGCAGGCCTGTGATCCCAGCAATCTGTGAAGTTGAGACAGGAGAATTGAAAGTTTGAGCTCAGCCTGGGCAATCTGCAGATTCAGTTAGGTTTTGTCTCAAAAAATAAAAAGGACCTGGGATATAGCTCAATGCAAAGGCCATGGGTTCAATCACCAGTATTGGAGGGGGGGAGCAGGTATATGGTATCTACTCTCTCTTTATCCTCTGCTGGTGGAAGCTAGAGAATTTGAGGCCTTGGAGGAAGGCAGAAGAGTGAGCCTTGAGCCTTGAGATGGAATCACTGCATAGAGGAAATCGCCCCACTGACCAGTGGCTTTGGGGGTGAGCCCTGGGGCAGTGAGTCATGTGTGATGTGGTCTAACCCAGCCTGGCCACTGGAGGTCCCTTCCCAGAGGAGATGGTGCTCCTACAAACCATGAACAAGTAGGAAGTGGCCATGGGACAGAGGAAAGTGTGCAGGTCCAGGATATGTCAGGAGCAGGGGAAAGGGCACTTGATCCATCAGGCACCCTGAGAGAACTATGGCAGAGAGAGAAAGTCAGAGGCTAGAGAAGTGAAGGAAGCAGGGGGAAGTGGCCCTGGCACCATGGAGGAGAGTTGGTCCATTACCCTGAGTCCACTGGATGGCCATTAAGGGATACTGAATGGAACCATGCAGCAGTATTGGAGCATCAGAAGGAGTTCTCTGGCTCCCAGTGTGGGCTCAGACTGGGGATAGGGAGGTTGAAAATGGTGACACCAGGGGAAGACTGGCCCAGTGGGTCAGGGAAGAGGGCATGGAGTGCAGGGATGGATCAGAGTGGCTTTTGGAGTAATTTGGATGTCGTGTCAATGGGCCTTGGTGATAATTTCTAGGGAAGGTGGCAGGAAGGGAGGAATGGAGGATGATGTGTAGATACAGGGCTGGGGACAACGAGGCCATTGCTGAGATGGGACATAGAGGAGGAGCTGTCCTTGCACAGTGTCTCTATGTGGTCTTGGCCCCAGTTTCCTCCGTTATAGTCATGTGTTTAAAATTACGGGCATAGGTAATCAATGGATCAATAGGTAGATTGATTAGTCAAAGAGAAGAGCAAGGACAGTTGCACAGGCGGGCAATTTACTGTGGGAGACAGTTTTACTTGTGTGACATCTGTCTTCTCCACTGGGCTGTGGCAGTTGTGTCCGTCTGGTTTACTGTTATATCCTTCAGGCCCCATGGACAGCCTGGCCATAATGGCCTTGAATTCATGCATGTGAATGAACAGAAAGGGGTATAAACATGCAGATTCCCAAGTATTTGATTTGGCTGGAGCCCGGGCAATTGCAGGGACTCCCGGGATGGTTGAATGGAGATTTGGAGGGCCAGTCAAATGGGGTGACTTTTTCTTTTTATTCTGTCCATGCTGTGTTTTGAGCTGAGACAAAAGCATAACAGGAAAAGACGGCCAAGTCCAACAGCTCAGCTAAATTGGTCATTTGGGAGCTGAGAGGAGGATGTCATCGTCATGGCCCTTATTGATCCATGCTGATCAGAGCCTCCTGCAGTTCCCAGGTAGGTGAAAATGAGGGCTGCACTTCTGTGTTGCTGCTCTCTGTGCAGACTGAAGAAAAACAAGAAACACCACCTCTTCCCTGGGCTAAGTATTTGCCCAAGTGGAGCTCTGCTCTTTGCCTCCTCTGGGTCCCCAAAGGGGGCAACATTCTACCTGCCCAGTTCTGTCTCTGGCAAAGTCAGGTGCCCATGAAGGACAGCTCTATCCACCTTCCCTTGATCCAGCCAGCTTTTGGCCAACACCCTGGACAGAACCCAGAGCAGACGCCTGTGTGCCCGACACCTGCTGGGCCCAGGGAGTCCAGGTCTCTGTCCTCCTTCCCCTCTGAAGGAGGACAGTGTTGCAGGGATGCAGGTAGCTCTGGTGCTTTCCATCCACCTGAGCAGAGCCCGCTGGGTGCTGTCCCTGCAGCCAGGCCTATTCCTGTGGCCAGATAAGAGGGAGAGTAGGTGGAGCCCAATCTGCCTGCTTCCCTTGGGGGCAAGGAGGACGGGAGAGGACAGCACACTAGGACTGTGTCCTCCAAAGCTCCCATGTCCACTGTTCAACCACAGGGGCATGTGGTCAATGGCAGATGAATAGCATGTCATGTGGGGGTCCCTGTGCCCCCACTGCCCTGTCTGCGGTGGGCCCTCATTGGCTCCTCCCTGGGCACTGACTATTCCTCCTACCCCCAGTGCCCTCAGGACACTGCCATGTGTTCAGCATTGACTGTGGCGGTCCTTGCTTTGGTGATTTCTTGGCTGTTCTGCTGAAGGAAGGAGAATTGTGCTGCCCTTAATCAGGTGCACAGGTCCATCAGAGGGCTGTGGAGTGCAGTGGTAACACTTGGACCTTGAAGTCTGGTGACCTTGGTTAAAGTCTTGGTTTGGCCATGACTGAATGAGTTATGTGGCCTCTGGAGCCTCAGCTTCCCATCTATAAACTGGAGACAGTAACTGTCTCAGTCACTTTCCTCATTGCTGGTATGCAGTACCCGATAACCTGCCACTTAAGGAGGAGAGACTTATTTTGGCCCCCATTTCAGTCCATAGCCTTGGTGGCTCCAAGGCAGGAGGGCATGGCAGAGGGGCAGGGTGGGGAAACGCTGCTCACCTCATGGTGGACAGGAAGCAGAGGATAAAAGCAGGAGCTGGGGTAAGAGACAGACCCTCCTAAATCCACTCCCACTGGCCCACCCTTTCCAGTCAGACCTCATCTCCTAGTGGTGAGTCAGCTAGAAGTCCCCACAACCCAGTCACCTCTCAAAAAGCCGTGCCACGGAGCACATGAGGTTTTAGGGGAACATCTAGACAGAAACCCCAGCAATAACAATGTGGACTACATGGAACTATTCAGATAAATGAGTTTGCATGTAAGATACTTAGCAAGTGCACTGATGTGCGGGGAGCTCTTGGTGTGTGCTCATTATGTGATGTGTTCTTGTCTTCCCCCTCTTCCTTCCTGACCGATGGGAACAGTTTTTTCTGAGTGTAGGCCCTGTCCCCTTCCCCCTGAGGCTGCCTACTCCAAGAGCTTAGACAGGAGGAGCTGCGTTCTCTGCCACCCACAGAGCCCTGACCCGCTCGGGCTGAGTCTGCCCTGTGGCCATGCTCCTTGTCTGAGCCTGTCCCACCCACAGGCCCTTTCTCTTTGCAGTTACTGCTGCCCATCCTTGTCCTCACTCTGCCCCATCGCTGCACAGCCATCAGTGCACCTGAGACACTCACAAGCCTCGAAGGCAGCACAGAGGAAAGAAATGAACCAGAGGAAGGTGATTTCACCCCTGTTCTGCTGCTGAGTGATCCCAGACTTGGAATGAAGCCCTCCAGGCCTCAGTTCATTCATTTGACTCACGCAGATGTAACACCAGCCCACAGGGTTCTTTGAGAGATTCGAGTGTGATAATTCACAAGAAGGGCCTAGTAGACAGTGGGTGCCTAATAATGGACAGGGTCCCTGCTGGGCTAGCACATGGGATCTGCCTGCCCCAGGCGGTTCAACTCCAGAAAGGTGGACATGAACCCAGGGAAATCTTATCTAGCAGCCTCACTCTGGGAAAGAGAAATAGAAACTATTCTAATTCCAAAGAGTAAATGTCAGAGACTTGGGCAGGATTCTGAGGTTCTGAAAATAAACACTGGGCACCAAATGGGAGGGAGAAGTGGGTAAGGGTGGAGGGGACAGATGGGGGTGCTGTGGTGTGGGTGGAGGAAACCCTCCCTCTCTCCTGTCCTGGGTGTCAGAGAAGCACCTCCCCGTACTATGTGCAGTGTGGGAGGGGGACCAGACCAGGGTGCAGGGGGCAGCGGGTACCGAGCCGCTGGCTGGCTGATGTGCGTCATGTCTCCCTCAAAATGGTTTTGAAAAAATTGAACAAGTTGGCAGTGTTTAAAAGTTGCAATTTTGTACATACAACTCTGATTTCCTTTTCTTGGAAACTGGGAGATCCTGCACCCACGGGCAGGCCTTGAGGTGTTTGCATTGGTGCAGACCTACTAACCCCGGCCTCCCTCATCTCTGAGCCCCTCATCACCTTTGCTGCTGAGCCCTGGACCCTGGAGGACCCCAGGTGGCCACCCTGGACTGGAGGGGCTAATGCTAGGACCTCTTCATCCCTGAGGTTCTGTGACTTACTTGGCTCAGTGTCGCCTCTGTAGAAGCCCTTCCCTGACCACCTGAGACAAAGTAGACCCTCCTCCTTCATCTCATCACTCTGCAGGACACAGTAAGTGTGGCTGCCCACTGTCCCTTTAATAGTTGGAAAAACTGATATTCACACAGTAAAGCAACCTGTCCAAGGTCACAAGTTGGTGTGGGCTCAGCCATGTGTGTCTCCCTTGGTAGTCTGTGCCTTATCTGTCACATACTGCCAGGGACCGAAGTAGCTACTTGGGGGGCACCAGGATTCCTGGCTCTACCAGCATCCTTCCTGGGGGACATTGGGGGCTGACAGGCAGAGTAGACCTCCATTAGCCTTGTCCCTGGGGACTCTGCCTAGTATGCAGCTGGCATTCAGCATTTTTCATGGAAAAATTTAAAGAATTTTAGAGGTTTGAAATATGCGTGTATGGGGCTGGGAATTCAGCTCAGTGACATAAGCACTGCCTTGCAAGGACACAGTCATGAGTTTGATCCCCAGTACTGATACACACACACACACACACACACACACACACACACACGTGTGTGTGTGTGTGTGTGTGTGTGTGTGGTGTGCATGTGTTATGTGAATCTTATCCCTGTTTTTGTAGGTAAGTAAAATATATGGAAGGAATTATCTCTGAAAGGAGTTGGGATTAGAAGGCATTTCATTTATTTTTTGCATGTTTTTTCCAGAAAGATAACAACAAAAGTCTTCTGCACAATACTCCCTTTCTCTGGTCCAAGTGATGTACTGAAAAAAAAAAGACAAAACATCCAACTATGTTGTGTCATAGCTTAAAACCCCAAGTCCTGGATGTGGCTCCACCCATGGTCTTGCCACTGTGCTCTCCCGAGGCGGAAGGGGCAGAGGAAGAGACCTGGGGTGGGTTAGAGCTCAGGCTGCAGCTGACAGCGGGCATGTGTCCAGAGTCCCTGCTTTATCCCCTGCCTCCACTTGTGCCATTTGCTGGCATTTTCTGGAAGCTGGTGGGAGCCATCACTGGTCTAAGCTTTTCAGCCACATTTTTCATTTTCTCATTTTGTCCTCACAACCCACAGAGGGGCTGAGATAAAGGTCCTGAGTGAAGCATTAGAAATGCAAACTCTCCTGTCTCCCAGCTGCTCAGAGCTCCTCAGGGCCCCACTGACAATGAGGCAAAGGTCACTTCTGAGCACCAGGTTTTCAGGGCCTGGAGGCCCAGCTTCTATCCAGCCTCTTCCATCCACAATGTGCCCACCATCCCACTGTGGAGACTGAGGGCTAGAGAGTTGATAGACTTGCCCACGATCACTCTGAAGACAAAGAGCAGGAATCAAACCCAGGCTGTCTCGCAATCTGTTGCTGGGGCATGACCAACCTACAGGTCATCGTGGTGACAGTGCCCACCCAATTGGGCCTTTTAAAAGCCAGAAAAGGCACTTCTTCTCCCATGTTCTGGCGATGGTCACACACTGCTCACTCCAGGGAAAACACTGCCCAGTGCAGTGTGCTTACTGACCCATGTACCACAGGGGCACCAATGGGGATGACCATCTAGAAGCACTGTAGCCTATGCTCCATTTGCCCCTGCACGGGGTCACCCTACTGCTTTGGCTCATCCTGATGTGATCCCCTACTCCAACCTCTGCTCACCTATAGATTTTGCAAGGGGCCCCTAGGAGGCTGGGGTCCGAGGCTTCTGTGTGTGCAGGGGACACAGAGCCTTTGAAGGGGATAGCAGTTCCTCCCCGTGTGGTTTGGAACCCAGCCTGTGACTGTGTGCATGCTTCCTTGGATCCTCATTGACCAGCCAACAGCAGTGGGTCTGGAGGGGCCGAGATGGGGTGTCACTTCTGCCCATTGCAGGGCCTTCAGAAAGCATCTAGAAGGCACATGGGTTGTTGCTGAATGAGCATCAGTGTCCTGGAACCCATGGCAGTGGCTCCCTTGCCAGTGTAGATCGTCCTAGACACCCAGTTCAGCCAGCAGAGTGGGGCCCCAGAAAAGTTTATAGGGTGAGCTCATGTGTTTGGACCTGGGCATGTCCAGCTATAGATGCTTTTGAGACACAAAATATCATACTTGATTAGGGGTGAGGTCTTGCTTTTTTTGACCCCAGGCTGAGAAGTCCTATGGGGCTCCAGAGAGGAGAGGACACCTGCTCTAGGGGCTCTCACGAGGCCATCGCAGGTCAAGATTGTTGGTGGGGCAGAGTGGACAACCTACCTGATAGATGGGGCCCTGCAGGTTCGCCTCTGGGCTGAGTCCTAGAGGATGAGACCGATTCCCCAGGTGGGGAAGGGGAAGAGCACCAGGCACCCAGAAGCCAGCTGTGTGGAGGCCCAGGAGTGGGGGCGGGATGAGGTCTGGAAGCCAGAAGCATTCGGACAGCTGTAGCTTTGGTGTCTGAAGAGGACAGAGCACCGGAGGCTGGCGGCTAACGGGAGGCAGAGAGGAGGGGCTTGAATGCCAGGTGCAGAGTTAGCATCTTAACCTGTGACCACAGGACTTTATCGGCAGGACAGAATGAAGACCTCTGCATCCTGGGAAGGCACCTGTTCAGGTAAGTGGGAGCAGCAAAGGGGTCACATAGGAGCCGGTGATGGTGCTGCAACAGATGAGCAAAGGGCAGCTGCAGTGGGGATGACCAGCACCTGGGGTTCTCTCCTCCACCTGATCAGGCACCACAGCTGGGGCTGGAGAGGTTAATGAGTAACACCCGCTGTCTCTCTTTTGATGAGGGACCAGCTGATGGAGACACCCAGGAGTCAGGCTGAAGCTGAGCTGAGAAAACAGGCTAAGGTTTGTGCTTTAGTTTGTGTCCTAGAGGTTCCTGGGTTGGAAGCTTGGTCCTCAGGGTGGTGGTGTTGAGGTGGTGGAAACATTAAGAGGTGGGGCCTAGCAGGAGGTCACCAGATCATTGGTGCCTGCCCTTAGAGAAGGGATGAGCAGTTCTCTGGAGACCCCAATCTTGTGCTGGCTTCCTGTCTCCCCATCTGCTCTCACACGTACTTCTGTCACTGCGATGCCACCTGCTATGAGGGCCTCAGCAAAGTTCAGCGGATGCCATACCCTTGAACCTCCAGGCCCATGAGCTAAATATACATCTTTTCCTCATAAAGCCATTTAGCCTCAGGTATTTTATTATAGTAATATAAACCAGAATATTAGTTTGCTAGTCTGTGAGTCTGTTGCTGCTCAGGTTCTAATTAAATTTACTTCCCCTTTCAAAGCAAGTGTAGATCCTGAAAGCCAAGCAAACATGGGAACAGGCCAAGAAGGCTGAGGTCCTGACAGAAAGGCAGAGGCTCAAGAGAGAGCTTACATTCTCTGGAAAGTGGGAAAGGTTTATACTATGGATAATGAGAGGAAAAATGTAAATACAGTCAGGCATTGGTCATTTGGGCTTGACCCTGGCACCCATGGACCCATGGCAGGAAGGACAGGGGCAGGTTTGGGAGATGGTAGTACCTCCCTGTGCCAGAGTATGGTTTGCACTGAGAGTCTGGGCAGAGGGAGAGGTGTATTTGTTTTCTGTTATCACTTCAACAGATCACCATACACATCTGTCATCGCCTTAGTCCTGTAGGCCAAACGTCTGGCGCAGGTTTCATGGGGCTTCAGCCTCAAACGTGCAGGGCAGTGATCTTCCCGGAGGCTCCAGGGTAGGCTTTCTTGCTCCTTCAGATTAAGGCAGAATTTAGTTCCTTGTGGGACTGAGGTGGCATCTGCATGTCCACTACCAGCTAAGAGTGTCCCTAGATTCAAGAGGATATGCCATCCCTTTACTCTTGTCCCCTCCTCCTCCCTCGGTCCAGCAGTAGGAGCTTGTGTCTCTCTCACAGTCTGAATCTGCCCTGCGCTTCCTCCTCCCATCTCATCTCTGCTTCCCTCTTCTACTTTTAAGAGCTTATTTGAAGGTGGGGTTTAGCTCAGTGGCAAAGTGCTTGTCCAACAGGTATGAAGCTCTAGGTTCCATCTTCAGCACTTGAAAGGAGAAAAAGAGAGAAATAGAGATAGAGGGAGAGAGAGAGAGAGAGAGAGAGAGAGAGAGAGAAATTATAACACCACTTCATCACTTGTGCAAATTCCCCCTTGCTTTGTAGGTAACAGTTGACATTAGCAGTTGAAATTAGCAGTTGACATCTTTGGTATTATTACTCCAAATAGTCCTCCTATCAGTGGAGGAAAAAAACCAACATTTGTTGAGTACCTTCCAGATGCCAAGAGCCAAGGAAATTATTCAGTGTTATCTCATTTTGTGCCTCATGCCTGTGCTGAGGCACAAAATGAGACAAGAAAGCTTTTATAGACAAGAAAGCTGACACTCAGAGAGACTAATGAAGGATCAATGGTGACTAAGGAGGAGAGCTCAGCTTTGAACTCATATCTACAGGCTTCAAGCATGAGCCCTTTCCATTCCCTCTGCTAGAAGGAGGGCAGCTGGGCTGGGCCAGCTGGGCAGGGCTCAGTGTACCCTTCCTGCACATGCTTAGTGACTCAAGGACACACCTGCGCCCTGCTGGAGAGATTTAAAGTTGGGGGTCCTTCCCCAGGGTACACATGCCTGGTGTGAAACCCAGTGAGCAGGTGACTGCTGAGACAGACAAGGTCACACTTCGCTGATGATGCTATTAGATTGTCTCTGTCCAGCCAGAGTGAACGATGCTATCAGGACAGAATGTGCCTGTCCAGCCTCAGTTCCAGCTAAATCGTGGAGCTGTGATACTGGCAGACATCTGGGGTGCAGACACTGGCTGGGATTTGAGTCTGATGATCCTGCTTTGCTTAGTTTGTGGGCGGATTTTTAAAATGTACTACAAGTGCCCATCTTAGTGTTAGACACGGTGGAATCTCAATTATGTTTTCTCTCCTTGTTCTAGAATATTTTCTTTTCTATTTCAGAATCTGTCACATTCTACATGAGAAGTGGCTAGTTTTCCCCTTTGAGTAAAAATAGGTTGAGATTTTTCTGTGAAAGATAGTGGTTTGATACACACTAATAAGACAACATAGACTTTGTCTTCTGCATTTATTGCTGTGCAATTGGCAACACAAGGCAGGGGCTTCAGGGGAAGCTCATTTGGGGGTCTCTGCCCTCCAGCCCAACTGCCCACTCGATTTAGCTTGCACACAATGGACCGGTTGCTATCTGGGGGGTTAGATTCCTCTCATTTACTCTCCTGCACTTTATGTGCTGGTAATGTGGGTTTAATACACTTATAAACATTTGGGTATCTTCTCAGTTATTTATTTTTCAGTTATTTTTAGAAGAAAATAAATCGTCTTTACACTCTAATAAAGTCACTGTTCCACAGCCTTGCGCCGGCTGAGTGGCTGTGAGCAAGGGCTCGGAGAGGCCCCACACTGAGAGCCAGCACGGCCCTTCTAGACCTCCCTGGGCAGCTTCAGGAGAGTTGCTGTCCCCTCAGTGTCCTTTATATTGTTTCTGATAGTCACAGTCTGAATGTTCCAGGAGCTTCCAGGCAAATGGGACTTCAGTTATTAATCAAGTAAACACCTACTATGTGCCAGGCACAAGGCTTTATCCGAGGCCAGCAGACCCTCGCCCACCTTCAGTGGACATGCACGCTGGAGCGGGTGTGTAAAACAGCTGTGGTGCTGTGAAGCTCTGTGCTGGCAGGAGTCCTCAGATTTCCGCTTTGTCCCACACAGCTGGGGCCAGCTATGCCCAGTGCAGCTCCCCAGCTCCACTAACCCTGCGGTCCAGTGTGGCGCAGAGCCATCCTGTATGCGGCGCACATCGGCCCATCGATCTGCACAGCTGAAGCACTAGTGGCTCCTGCCTTGGATCAATGCAGCTGACAAGCAGGGTGGAAGGACTTGCATTTCTTTTCTCCTTCCCCTGTGTCCTTTCTGGAATAACCACCCATCCCTTTTTGCAAATAAATGCCCACCCCGTGCCTGCTCCCCGGGTGCAGAAGGCTGCGGCTTCTCCTCACAGGTTGGACCTTTGGGTCTTGTTGCTGGCTCCACTGGACAGAGTGCTGAGCTGGGCACATCCTATATAAGATGTCAACCCCTCCCTGAAGCAGCTCCGTGAGGTGCGGTTTCAGGGAAGTTGAGTCACTCACCCAAGGATGCACAGCCAGGGTCTCCCTTTGAGTCTAGGGCTGAAGAACAGTAAGTGCAGTGAATTTTCATGGAGTCCTTCAGGAGAGTGGCTGTGCACGTAGGAGCAGGGCCTTCTGGGCTTAAAGTCTTCTCTGAGACCTGCAGTGCATCCTTTCCACTCTCCGGCTGCACGATGAATGTGGGTCAGATTTTCTCCCTGTGGTTTCACAAAACTGCCTTCTAGGATGATCTTGCTGTGAGCCAGAATTCTTCTCTCACCTGACATCCCCAGGATAAGGTTCCGCTATCTTTCCCCTTCTACCGGTGGGGAAACTGAGGCACAGAAAGATGTGTCCACAGCTGCATGTTGAACGTGCAGGCTCAGCCTCTGGTGTTTGTGCCCTCACTGTTGCACAGTACCATCTCGGTGCCACTCTCCTATGTTCCTCTTTATTAGTCTTTATTTTGTAACATGTGAAGCCATGCTGATATATAAAAATAAATAACATAAATATTTAAAGAGCTGGACTGTCACATCCTTGCCTTGAGCCCAGGGGATGACATCTGTTCAGTGGTGGCTCTATAAATTATCTTCTCTGATAAAATGGAGATAATTGAGCTCCATGTTTGTAGAGGGCTGGACATGGGGCCAGCACATCACCAATAATCTGCCTAAAACCTTCCGAGAGGCAAGTTTAATGATTTCCATCTTATAAATGAGGATAATGTAGCTCAGAGAGGCCAAGGAATTTGTTTGAGGTCACACAACTAGACAGTTCCAGAGCCAAGATAATGACTTCAGAGGCCTTACTCTGAGCTCCTGAGCAGGGGGACTTCTGTAAGCCTGATTTCCTTGCGAGAAAATGGAGAGAGAGAGAGCAAACTCGTCTTGTTTTTTCTGGTGGCCAGAAACTGTCTGCCCAAATCTCTGGGTCTTTTTCGTTTTCCTTGAGGGCAGGTAGACCAAGGTCTAGTGCTAGGGTGGCCTTTGCTGCTATTCTTGCCTGGATCCCTGTGGTTCAAGGGTATGGTTATTGACTTGCTATGGTGGATGCTTCATGTTACACAGAGTGGTGTTCACTCAACAGCCGGCAGCTGGTGGCCCCTTCCTCTCATGGCTAGACAGGAGCCTCCATCCCTGCTATACCCCACCTCTGTTGGAGCAGCATCAGAGGATAGCTCTGCTCCTGATTCCACAGTGAATCCTGGAGGGTGCCTAGTTTTAGGCTTCCTTGGGTTGAGAATCTATCAGCCAGGCTAGGTAAGGTCATGTTGCTCTAGTGGCTTGAAAAATCCCTACACATCTGTGTCTTGCTAATCCCACCTGTCTGATGGGTGTGGGGTGGGTTTGGCTGTGCTCACCATGGCCACTCACAGACGCTGGTGACAGAGAAGCTGTCATGCCAGCTCGGGTGGGTTTTGCATCAGACACTGAAGAGGCTTAACAGGAAGTGACATGTATTATTTCTGCCTACACAACTCACTGTTCAGAACTAGTTGTGAGGTTTTTCTCAGCCACAGGGAGACAGGAAGATAGTTCTACTAGGGACCTGAAAATAGAGAAATGTAAAACTTATTTGGCACAATGAATGACTCCCAATGGGGACCTTTAGGGTGAATGGTAACAATTCTGTTTCCTCCTCCCTCTTCTTCCCTGTGCTGTACTAGCAATGTGTGTGATGATTTTCTTCCCATCCCATCCATGGTGGATCCAACTATCCTAAGAGATTGAGAGTGAGCAGCTGAGTGAATTGGTGAGCTTGGACATGGCTGAACTGGGATTTGAACTCAGGTCTGGCTGGCTCAGAGCCCCATCTTCTCCCTGAACCGTGATGTCCTTCAAAATTATTAGACAGCAGAGCAAAGCAAAGCAGAATTGAGGCCAAGGGAGGTGCTGTGGGGTGCACAATGCCATAGATCCCTGTGATCCAGGGACACAGAGAGCCCTGGGTAAAGTTGCGTCCTGTGTGTATGAATAGACTCTGAGATGCCAGGGGAGGGAAAGATCAGGCATCTAGGTAGCGTTAAGAGGGTGGAGTTTGCAGGTTGGGGGTTTAGCTCAGTGGCATAAGCGTCTGCCTGGCAAATGCAAGGTTGTGAGTTTGATTCCAGGTGCCAGAGAGAGAGAGAGAGAGAGAGAGAGAGAGAGAGAGAGAGAGAGAGAGAGAGGAGCTTGGAGGAGCTGTGGGAGGCAGGGCAGAGGAGGAGTAGCTGAAATGGGAAATGATGAATCAGGATGTAGACTTGGGCCTTAGACAGACCTAGGCTAGCAACTCAAACCTGCTGTTCTCTAGCAGACACTAAAATTTGTGCACCCTCTACTCTTATGTTTAAAGGACTCATGCCAGAAGGGTGTTAGAAGGTTTAAATGAGATTGGGGAAGAAAAACACTGAGAGAAAGGAAAATTCAGGGATGCTTAGTAAAAACAGAATCCTCCAGGAAGTGGGCATTTGTCTCCTTTGTGCCAGATCAGATTACACCAATTAAATCATGAACTCCTCAGAACGACTCTCTGCTAAGTCCCCATTTTATGAACGAGGAATATGGAGGCCAGAGAGGTGGATCTCCAAGGCCACTCAGCTGCCAGTAGCTGGGCTCTTTCTTGTCATGCGAACCCCTATACTTTTCATGTTGAGGCTCAGGGACTGCCTGAAGACCAAACTCTAAGCTAAGAAGGTTTGTGCAGACCCCAAGATGGTCTCCCTTTCCCCTACCCCACTTGGCCAAACCCTGAGCCTGTTCTCAGAGACTCCCCCATTTCCCTGGAGAGGGAACTACTTCATTACAACAGGTTCTTCTCCGCAAAGATGAAACCCAGAGGCCAATTAAAGTCTTTCGGCTCAGCATGGCTTTGGAAATCGATGCACTACAACTGTGCATCCAGCCTCTATCCGCAGCCGCCTGATTTTTGCTGGATCTTTGTGGGCTTCTCACAGGTTCATCTGCCCTGGGGTCGGCAGAGAGGATCCGAGAAGCAGCATTGATCTTTTGCTTAACGTGTCCTCGTGAAATACAAATTGGCTGTTACTCGGTGAGCCGTCTGTCATCTGACAGAGAAGAACTGCCACCAGGAGAGCAAGAGCTATAACTTCATGGTGAACACTGTTTTCTCACACCAATACTGCCCACCCACACTCCCAGCCTTGACCTTGGCCTCCCAGCTCCCTCCTGGGAAGCTGATGCCTTTTATGGTTTCACCTTTGGCTCAGAGCCACAGTGGGAGTCATCGGTAGAGTGTTGAAGATATTTCCAGTTGTGGGCAAGTTCCCTGTTAGGAGCCCGGTGGCTCCTGCAGAGGCTCAGCATCTATTTTATTTGAGCAAGGCTGAGTCAGGTCCCATCCCTGGGTAATCCTCGCAGTGTCAGTGGCTAAAGGCAGCAGAGGTGGTGGGTTCTCAGAGGGTCTGGAGTCTGGGAAAATTAAAAAAAAAAAGAGAAACAAGCAACACATTATGCTTAAGCGTGGATGTGTGGAGACTAAGCACAGGGTGCCCTTGTCTGGTAACCTGGGATCAGACTGAGGGAGCTCCAGGAAAGGAGGAGGAAGTGAAGCTGTCACCAGGCACAGATGTTTCTCTGGTAGGAAAGGATTACAAGTCTGATTCAGGGGAAGATCTGAAGGCTCCAATGACTTCATCTTAGAAGTGAGGCCTCTGAGACCCAGAAGGAGAAGACCACCCATCACAACGTCATCCTACAATCAGTTGCAGGAGGAAAGACAGTGCGGTACCAGATTATATTGTCCATTCCTTAAAGAAGATATGTCTGTACACAGGACTTTGGGGGATGAATGTGCCTACTTGTCAAGGCTAAGGGAGACAAACCGGCCCCACAGTCTGACATTATAAATAAAGTTTTATTGGGACACAGCCACTCACTCTCACTTACTGTCTGGGGCTGCTTTCCTACTACAGCTGATAAGCTGAATAGTTTCAACAGAGACAGCCTGAGCTACAAAGCTTAAAATATTTACAACCCATAATAGATATATCAATGAAATATTTACAACTAATGACAATTAAATATTAAAAATATTTAAATCTGGCTCTTTCTAGTGAAAGTCTGCTGGTCCATTGTCTCGACACTTGCTTAAAGGGAGTTCATACATAACTTATGCAATGGTTTTATGTATATTCGAATATTACTATTAACAGTCAGACAATTGCTTCAAAATGGAGTCTGACCTTGATTTCAAAGCTAAAACAGCTGTGGCAAAGCTGAGTCTGCCCCCTCCTGGCCTCCTTTTATTCCCACTGCCCTGGCCCCAGGTAGAGCTGCCAGGAGATACACAGGACACCCAGGCACACTTGAATTCCAGATAAACAAAAAATAATTTTTACTATCAGTATATCCTAAACATTGAATGGGATATACTCATGGTAAAATATCCTATATTTAGCTGAATCCAAATACCACCGAGTCTATCTTATACTTTTATTTGTGAAATCTAGCAACTCCATGTTTGGGTCACCCCCGAGGAAGCATTTCAGTAACGCTCAAGTCTCTGGAGCAGGTTTCAAAATCAGCCTGGCATTTCGATGTTGTCCTGGCCAAACGGCAGCCTCATGGCTAACCTGTCCCTTTCCACGCTCCTCACCCGCCCTTTACTCTCTGGCTCCATGGAGCTCCTTGGCTTCTTGCACCCCTGTGTGCCTTTCTCTGCTCAGCTCCTCAGCCCAGGCTGCCTGGAGAACACACCCCACCCCACCCTCAGCTTTTCCTTTTGGCCCTGGTGCTGCAGAATCGTCTTCACCTGGAGGTCAGATGGCAGGGCCAGTATATGCAGGTCCACTGAGTCCAGAAGAATGCAGAGTCAGTCCTCTTGGCTTGAGCCCCTGTACAGCACCAAGTCCCAGAGAAGCGTGCAGTAACATCATGGGCATTTTAAAGTCACTAATCAGTTTCTGTTTTGCTTCCCTTTCTTCCTTTTTTCTCAACACGTAGTTGAGGTCACATAAACTATCCTGGATCTGCACAGGATGTGAACCTTCTGAGAGCATCCTTTTAATGCATCTCTGCAGCTCTTCTCTGGGCTTAGTAGGGTCTTTATAAAATGAGAGAAGACAGCAGGGAGAGGAGCTCAGGGAGAGGCCAGCATGAGCAAAGGCACTGAGGTGAGGAAGAGCCCACAGGCCCAGGAGTAGTGTGAAGTAGAGGAAGAACAGAAATGACAAGACGGAGCACAAGGCATGACAAAACCAGCCTGGGTTGAACATGGGTCTCACAGGCTCTCAGATTCTGTCTGCTCTTCCAGGCTGCTCCCACTCTGGATCCTGTTTCTCATTCATAAAATGAGGATCATGGTCTGCTCCTCAGAGTACTTTTGTGGAGATTGCATGAGTGAATGCATTAGGCCGAATGATGGGACACTGGTGCTGTTTGATTAGTGTTGTCCTAAACATATTTTGATAATTTTGTAGGCCACAGTGGCTCACACCTGTAATCTTAGCTACTTGGGAGGTTGAGGCAGGAATATTCTAAGTTCAAAGCCAGGCCTGGCAACTTGATGAGACCTTGTTTCTAAGTAAAAACAGCTGAGGATGTAGCTCAGTGGTAGAACACTTGCCTAGCATACATGAGGTCCTGGGTTTGATCTTCAGCAATGGAAAAAAAAAAAACAACCCAAAATAGAACCAACCCCCATCCTCCAGCAATTTTATATGTCTTGATCTGTGAAGTATTAACACTTTGCATGGTAACTGGCACATAACAGGTACTCAATAAATGAGAGCTATTATTATTATTCAAGGTAACTATGGGGCCTCTGCCAGCCAGGGTGAATTTTTACAGAATCTCAAATCTGAGCAAAGAAGACCTCAGTAGGCTGATGCCCCCCTTTCCCTTCCCCCAGCCCTATCCAGCCTGTAGGGCCAAGCTGTCATTCTCTGGAAGAAGTTAGGCTGGGCTACTCTGCACCAGAGACTAACTCATCTCCCGTCTCCACCATTAACCTCCCCCACTGGTCCATCCAGAGCTGGCGTCATCTCAGGGACCCCATGAGCCTGCAGCCTGCACAGCATGGAGGGTCTCCAAGGTGCCGCCACCAAGTGGCTGCTGGTGGCCTCTCAGACCAGGGCTGGAGCTCTGCCTTTTTAGGGGTTCCTCCTCTTCCCTTCCAGCACCTTTCCCCTTCCTCTAGGTTCATGTGGGAACTGACTTTCTGGAAGGCAGACCTTGGCATGGTGTTGGTGCAGGGTTTCTTCTGGCATATCTGAGCTTGCAAGGCTGCTTTGGGAGATGGGGACAAAAGCACAGGAGCCAGAGGGGAAGTAGAAAGAGGAGGGGACAGTTGTCAAGTGGATCTGTTTACTCCCACTCACCCCAGGTTACCTTTAAATGAGACAAAAGTATCCTTAAATCCCTTCTATTTCCGCTTGGCTCTTCTAGAAAAGATCCACTTGACATTTTAGGAGAGAAAAAGAGAGAGAAGCACGTAGCGTTCCATAGAAACCACAGGGTGGAGTGTTTTGAGTGAACCTTAACATCTCTGGAAGTGGAAGCAGGTGCGGTGGAGCAGCTTCCTGGAGAAGGGGCTCTGGGATCTGAAACTGTCCCTGGTCTGGGGTGGGGCCTGGCCGCTGTGTCCACCTCCCACCTTCCTCCCTGACGGGGGCTGCCGAGCCACACCTCCCCTCCCTGCTCAGGAGACTTCAACTGTTCTGCTTGTTCAGCCCCTTCTGCCTTCCTGTTCCCTTGTCAACCTTGGCCTGCCTGCCAAACGGGATGCTTTGCCTGAATAAATACATCATCTCCATCCCCCTCCCATTTTTTCCCAGCTACTCAGAGCTCTATACATTCTGATTTGGCCCTGGGAACAAACTGCATCCTTGATATGCATGGAGAAGGGCAGTCCTGGGACTCACAGGTCACTTAACATGTGATTGTCCCCAGGGCCATAGTTATTTTCTTAAAAAGACTCCCAGGAGTGAATTTGTCACAGCAAATGCTTCTGATGTCCACTTTCAGATCACTTCTACTCTATTACCTACTCATTCTGTAATGAGAGGCAAAATACCTCATGCATGTGTGCCTCAGTTTCCTCATCTGTAAATGAGGATTAATAGTACCCACCTGTAATTATTGATTAATTGTGTCAAGTTGAGAAGTTTATCCTTCCTTCTTTCCTTCCTTCCTTCTTCCCTCCCTCCCTTTCTCCTTTCTTTCTTCCTTCCTTCCTTCCTTCCTTCCTTCCTTCCTTCCTTCCTTCCTTTCTTTTTGGTACTAGAAATCAAACTCATGACCTTGTGCTTGCCAAGCAGGTGCTATGCCATTGAGATATATCCCCAGCCCAGCTTGAGAAGTTTAGGAGCTTAACTAATTTGGCTCAGCAGTGCTATACCCTAGGATGTTAAGGACCCACCCTTGGGCAGCTCATCACCTAGACCACATAAAGGGAAACTGAGGAGGGACAGACTCACTTCTGTGCTTCTGAGGAGCTCTAGTCTTTGCCTTCAGCTTAAATGTCATCTCCTGGCTTCTAGCAGAGACTCTTTGGCTTCTGTCTCAGATCCTTCAGCCTTTTGGCATAGACTCTTGAGCCTTGCATTGCAGACCCACTGGTCTCCTGATAGGAACTTGATGGTGTAGACAGGAGGGAAGCACATGAAAAGATGATCAAGGAGGGCTTCTTGGAGGACGTAACATCTGAGCTTGGGCTTGAGCAGTGGGAGAGGGACAGCTATGTAGAGTTGGGGGAGGGGCAGAGAGCTCCAGGCTGGGGGAGCAGCAGACGCAAGAGGCTGGAGGTGACCGGAGCTGGGCATGAAGTAGACAGTGAGGAAAGGTCAGTGTGACTGCAACAGACAGGAAGGGGAGAGCAGTGGGGGATGAGGTCAGACAGGTACAACAGGGAATATCAAAAGGGCGTGGGCCAGGTCCCTGCACGCAGTAGGTCCTTTATGATGATTCCTGGCTATCACGCTTCTGAGAGGCACCTGGGTACAGACAACATGGGTGAGTTGAGAGAGGGGAGCAGGTTAGGAGATCTTGAGAATCTTCCCGAACCATGAATTTGTGTAGAAGAGAGGAGAAAACAATGGGCTCAGTTTACGAGGCTAACTGCTCTCCCTTCTAGTCTTGTTTGTATCACTAACTGATTTAGCAGAGCCTTTTCCCCCTACCTAATGCAAAGGTGCCCAGAATGACTACATGTTTTTGTCAGTGAGATTTTACTATATTTCTAAAGACAGGCCTAAAACCTCTCAGTGAAGATGCAAAGATTAACTCAAGATTCAGAACCTCCCCTGCTTTTTTTTTTTAGTTTTTGGAAGTATTTGGCAGTGTTCTAATTTTAGCAAAAATCTAGATTGAGGAAAATTTTTTTTTATTAAATTAGGTTTCTTTGAGATAGGGTCTCACTATGCAGCTTAGGCTGGCCTTGATTTTACTATGTAGTCCATGCTGGCCTCAAATCTTTCTGCCTCAGCCTCCTAAGTGCTGGGATTACAGGCAGGCACCACCTCACTCAGCTAGAATTTCATTTTGGAAAATACTCTTGGCCCAGCTCCCTGTGCTGCCTGGGAAGCCCCTGTGCCAGGGCTGCTTGGCTGTCCATGGGCTCCAGTTTGGCCTCATGTTTCCCAAGACCAGTTAGTTCTTTCATGACTTTCATGAACTGGAGTCAGAGTCAAAAGTCAAAGAGGTTATTTCACAGGTGAGAAGACTGAGCTCAGAGAGGGGAATAGACTGCTCTAGGAAGCTTGTTGGGCTATAACTGCAATATGGACATGTTCTCCAAACCTGTGAAACTACAGCGCATGGAGAGCAGCTGATCTTGCCAGGTGTGTATAAAACCAATGTGAATAACTGAAGTTAATTAACTGACTAGTTCTGAAGATATTTATGGCATCTACCATGTGCCAGCAATGTAGAAGGAAAACGAAAAAAAAAAAAGATTTAATATCCATTCTCAAGGGCGCTGAGACTGTGAGCAGAGGAAGACCGAGTGCAGGATGCTGAGGAGCAGAAAGTTTACCAGAGGTGGTGCATCTGCGATGGGCAAGAGTAACAGATTTGCTGTGGAGATGGTGAAGGGCAGCGGAAATGCAAGGCATGCAGGGAGGGTGAGAGAGAGCATAGCCATCGGGGTCCTGCGTAGTAGCCATCGGGGTCCTGCGTATATTTGGAAGGCGAGCGTATGGAGCACAGGAACGGGGCCGACAGGATACACAAGGGTCTCGGCTTCATTTCTTTTCTGTTGGCTCCTTCCTCATTCTCTGTGGTTCTGGTTAGGTTGCCAGTCAAAGACCTCCTGCCCTGCATAGTGAGCATGTGACCCAGAAATGACCAATCAAAGTGCTCCATCCATGTATCTACTCAGGACACAGCTCAAGTCAGGCCAGTTAGAGCCACTTCCTGGGTTTATGAGTGTGTGCTAGGCAGGGGAAGCCTGGTTTTGTTGTGGAGTACCCTGGTTGGCAGCTGGGAGCCTAGTGCTATCTTCAGCTTTGGCCTTTCCACTCCTGTGGCTGTGGGAAACAGAGGATGGGTTAGGCTTTTGATCTTCTGTTATGCCCACACAAACAGGCTCACTACTCAGGTCTGTCCGAGTACAGAGTCCTGCTCTTGATCCCTAACTGCCTGATCCCATAGTTCTTGCCCCTTCTCTTTGGCCCTCAGTCCCTCCTGCTGCAGTCCCTCACCCTTGCTGATGCATCTTCAGTGAAGGTTCTTCTTCATTTTTGCAGGAATGCCTGAAGCTAAGCTCTCCTGTAGGAACTGGGACACCTCCTCTGCTTCCTAATTCTCAGGAAGCCTGGGTGTCTCCATTATTTATTAGGCCAACCTGCCTTCAAAGAGCCCAACAGTCCAGAAAACTTCCCCCCATCTCCTGCTGTGAGACTTTCAGGGTCCTATTGATTTAGTAAGCAGGGAACCAAATGAAGTCTGGGACTCCCAAAGGGAAGACTGGCTGGGCTGATCTAAAATAGGAGCAGAGGAAGGTTGACCTGGTTTGGGCTGCTTATTTGGGGCCAGTCTTTCAGATTGCTCCTGAGGGTGCCAGGCAAGTGCAGGGAGGTCTGAACCCTGAATTTTTGAGTGGAAATGCTGTTTGTAAGACAGTGGAAGTCCAGGCCCTTGACTGTGTCCATTTGTTCAGGTTCCCATGGGAGGAAGCTTGAATGATTAAGACTGTCTCCCTCAAATGCCTTGGCTTCTGTGAATCCCATAGCACCCTAAATGTACTTGAGCACAAGTTTATTAACAGTTAATCTTCATTCAACTAAAGCTAATAGCATTGGCAAGCCTGGCTCATAGAAATTTCCAGTTGGAAGGAGACTTAGAAATCACAAGATATAGCCTCTTTAGAGGGCCCCCTTTCCATGGGAGAGAACCTCATTTTTTGGGCATAGCACTTGAGATCTGTCACACTGGACTACTAGACACTTGCTTCAGGCCACAGGAACATTTCCCAGCATTTTGTGAATATGGGGCTTTGCTCTTGAGTCCTCTATTCCTGGAATACTCCTCCCTTCTAGCTGCTGCCCAGAGTAGACCAGGGCCTCTTCCCTGGAGCATTCCATCCCATCAGGCAGATCTAACTCCTCTGTCCTGTCTTGCATTGAGGCCTCAGCTTCAATGTTCCCTTTTCAGAAAGACTTTTCCTGACCACTATCTGATGGGCACTGTCCTTCCCCAGCCCTAGGGTCAGACTCTGTAAGGTCACTCTCTTTACTTTATCCCTAGGCCTGGCCTGTCCCCTGTATATGACAGGGCTTGCATGAGCCCTGGTGGGGTGAGCCAGCCTCAAGCTGCACCTTTCCTGGCATCTAACCTTCTCTCCCTTGAATATACATTAGTGGTTGTCTGCTGTGGAATATGGTGACCTCTTCAACTCACATGTCCAGTGGCCCTGGTCACTAGCAGATAACATCCGGAGCTCAGAATCCACAGGCCAACTTGGCTGGCCGTGCTCCTGTGATGTTTTATGCCTACTTCCTGGGATTCTATTCACAGTCATATTTTTAGGGTTTGGAGAAGAATGTTAAAACTAGACAAGTGGATAAATCACATTTTAACAAAATGTTCCAAACATGGATTTACACAATAGCTTGTGACAGACGCATCTTCAGGGGACAATCTGGCAGGAAATATCCATTTTTCCAAAGGCCATCAGGCCCTGGGAGAATTAATGAGAGATTTTTTCCCCCCTTTTTTTTAGGATTCTAATTATTCTTGTGTGCTGACAGGCTGAAGGGCAAGAAGGGCTGCTGTGTGTACACAGCGAGTCTATTCTTGGGTCCTCAGGTAGGTGCTATGCACTCAGGGGTGGGCTGGCAGACCCAGCCTGCTTCCTTATGGCCCCTGCCTGCACAGGATCTCCAAGGGAACAAGGCACCCAGGGTTCCTGTGAGCCCAGAGCTTGATCAGCAGTGTATCTTCTCACCCGCTGCAGCCCCCATGACCCATGGAGGAGGTTTCTGTATCTCCTAGATGTACCCCTGCAAGCTTAGGAGGCTGGGGTGCAGTGGTTAGGGTTTGGGGTTATGAGGCAGTTGTTCAGCAAAAAAATAATGGCCCTATGTCAGAGTTTCGTTGCTGTGATCAAATAGCTGTGGAAATCAAATTAAAGGAGAAAAGATTTATTTTAGCTCATAGTTTAGAGTTTCTTTTCAGTCCATGATTGGCTGGCTCCATTACCTTGGGTCAGAAGTGAGGCAGGAGATCATGGCAGAAGGATGTGGTGGAGGAAAACTACTCACTTCATGGCAGCTAGGAAGCAGAGAGTGAGGGAAAGAGTCAAGATGAGTCTGGAGATGAGACAAGCCCTTTAAAGGGAGGTTTTCAGTGACCTTTCTTCAACCAGGCCCCAGCTCCCAACAGCTTATTCAGCTATGAACTCAAAAATAGGTTAATACATGAGGTTAATGCCTTCATGGTTCAATCACATATCAAAACTCCATGTATGAAGACATTAGCCTTTGGGGGCCATTTTTGATGCAAACCACACCAGGACCTCCTGTTCCCACCTGAAAAGTGACTTGTCTTTCCTGTGGGCCCAGTTGGTGTGGGAAAGTTGAGGGCAGAATGAGGCAGGGGCTGGGTTTCAGGAGAATTTTCAGTGTGGAACTTCCCCATGGTGAGGATGGAGCCCACTATTTTGGAGCACTTGATAAGGAACAGACACACTTGGCTTCAGCATGTATCAGCTCATTCAGGACTCACACTGGCCCCCTGAGCTAAGTGTTAGTGCATTTCCCAGGTGGAAGTAAGGTGAGGGAAAATCAAATGATTTTCCTAGCATTTTACAGTTAATCTTTCCTCTGTGGAAGACCGGCCAGTCTGTTGGAGACACCACCACTTCCTCTCTCCAGGAGGTGAAGGGGGGCATGGAGTGAGATTTGGAATCTTTGTTGGGATCTGAGACTGTAACTGGGTTCTGTTCATTAAGAGGTCATAGAGAACCAGTGCACTGCTGCCCTGCTCCTCCGTGCCATCCCCACTTCCCACTGGTAGGGAGACTGAAGCAATTAGCTGTAGAGAAAATGTGAAGATTATGGTGTAGTGTGTTAGTGCCCCTCACCTGGATACAGGCTGCACAGAATGACATCCCTGCTCACTCCAAGCTCATCTTGACTTGAGGTTTTGTGCTGAAAAGTCTGCCATGATTCTAATGTGTTTTCCTTGATAGGTGAATTGTGTCTTTTCTCTAACAGCTTTTAGTATTCTGTTTTTACGTTGTATGTCTGGGATCTTAATTATTATATGTCTGGGCATAGATTTATGTTGGTTGTGACTATTGGCATTCTATATTCCTCACTTATCTGCATATCAGATTTCCCCCCCACGTTTGGGAAATTTTCTGCTATTACCTCTGTGAATAGTTTACCTATGTCATTTGCATTGACTCCTGCCTCTTCACTGATGCCTATTAGTATTATATTATTTCTCTTGGCATCATCTTGAAGCTGCTGGATTGTCATTTCATGCTGCTTTGCTATTTTTAAAAGTTCTAGCCTTTCATGATTGCTAATAGCAATCCTGTTCTCAAGGTCTGAAATTCTATCCTTAGCTTCATTTAAAATTTTGCCAGCTTTCAATAGAACTTTTTGTTTCTTGGATATCCTTTGAGTTTGTTTCATGGATTCTGCTTCTTTTCTATATTGTTCATTCAAGGTTTCAATCAGCTTCCCATGCTCTTGTACTTTTTAATCTATTTCTTCTCTAGCTGCACTTAGCAATTCCTTTACTAAGGTTGTTATTTCTGTCTTTACATGAGAGATTACTTCTAGTTGGATTTCCTCTATAGCCTCATGGATTTGTCTTTTTATTTCACTTGCTATCTTTTCAGAGATTTTCAGTGTGTGACTTTTAAAGTCCTCCATTTTAATGTCTTCTTTACTTGGTCCTGATGGACTAGATGTTCGAGATTGGATTTTGTTTTTTCATTTTGTCATTTTCACCTTTTGGGCTAATATTTGGTCTTTCAATCCCACTAGTCTCACCTATTAGTAGTGTGTATCTTGGGGTCCTACTGTGTGACTGATGTTTGTCCAACTGCTAGGTGTCACAATGAAGAGGTGACCAGTCACCTGAATTCCTCCTGCTGGGCCTGTTGGGTGAGTCCTATATTCTTCCTGGGCTGACAAACCACAATGATGGATGCCCGCTGAGGTCTTCTGTTTGGATGAGAGGTTACTGAGTCTCGCATCGACACAGCATGGTTAATCCACTGCAGTCCAATGTTCCAGGGGATAGGGGAGGAATGGGAGCCAAAGATCGACAGCAATACGAGGTCCAGACGGTTGGGGGTCCCAGAGGGAAGTGGTGGGATGGCAGGGGCATGGAAGAGGCTAGCTTGGCCTGGTCCTGCATTCTGCTGGAGGTCCTGTGTCCCCCTGGAGGTTCTCTGTCCCCCTGGAGGTCCTGTGTTGAGCAGTGGATGGCAGGATGGCAGGGGCATTGAAGAGATGGGATCGGGGGGGCCTGATCTTGTGCACTGCTGCTTGTCCTGGGTACTGCAGCGGGTGGCAGAACAGTGGGAGCACAGAAGGGGTGGGCTCGGGGGCCAGCCTTGTGTGCTGCTGCTTATCCTGGGTCCCATGGCAGACAACTGGATGGTAGGGGCTGTTGAATTTCTTTTAACAACATTTTGCAGTTTTCATTGTTCAAGTTTTTCACCTCTTTGGTTAAATCAATTCTTTTTTGATCCATTAGTTATTTAAGGGCTTATTCTTTAACTTTCACAAATTTGTGAAATTTCATGTTTACTTTTATTATTGATTTTTAGCTACATTTTGTTGTGGTCAAGGAAGATACTATGCATGACATCTATTTTTCAAAATATGTTGAGATTTCATTTGTGGCCTAATAGTCTCTCTTGGAAAATATCCAATGTGTACTTGAAAAGATTGTATATCCTTTGTTGGATAAAGTGCTCTGTTTATGTTTGCTAGATCAAATTATCTTGTTGTGTTATTTAGACCTTCCATTTATCTTTATCTGCCTGCTTTTCTACCTACATAGAGAGTGGAGTCTCTAATAGTTATTGTAGAACTGTCTATTTCTTCCTTCAACTCTATTAGTTTTTGCTCCATCTATTTTGATGGTCTGTCACTACTCTTTTATAAAAGTTTGTATTTATGATAGCTATTAATACTGAACCTTTAAATTAATTTTTAAAAACTTCCTTGTCTCTTTTAAGATATATTTTAAACTTTTAAAATGTAAAGCCTATTCTAACTGATATTAGTATAGCAATCCCTACTTTCTTTGGATTACTAGTTGCCTGAGATAACTTTCCCCATCCTTTTACTTTCAGTATAGTTGTGTCTTCAGATCACAAGTCCCCTGTAGACAGTACACAGTTGGATCATGTATTTTTAGCCAGTGTTTAACTATTGATTTGAGAGTTTGCTCATTTACATTGAATATAATCACTGATAAGTAAACAATTATAAATTTGTTATTTGCTTTTTATATGTTTTATAGTTTTTGTTTGTGCCTCATTTCCCACTTTACTATCTTTTGGGTTTCTCTGACTTTTTGCAATGAAATGTTTACATTTCTTTTGTATAATACATACAGGTATTTTGTTTGTGGACTCCATGGAGATTATATCAACCATCCCAAGTTATAACATTCTAGTTTGAATTTATACCCATTTGACTTTAATAACGTATGAAAGCTCTGTCCCTTTATGCTACTTTCCCTACTCTTTCAGTTACTGATGTCAAAAATCACATCTTTGCATATTATGTAATGCAAAATATAAATTGATAATTCTTCTAAGTACATTAGTCCCTGCAACTATGTGAAGAACAAAATGTGGAATTACACATAATCAAAATTATAGAAATTCTTTTTAATTAATAAATTTAAAAATTAGTGTCTTAAATTATGTATAAAGCAAAAAAATTTGAGTTATAAATTATCACTCAGTAGCTTTTGTATTTGCCCATGTAGTTACCTTTACTGAGATTTTTAATTCGTTTCAAGTTATTGGTTAGTGTCCTTTTATAAGAGCATTTATTATAGGTCCAATGGTAATGAAATCTCTCAGTTTTTGTATATTAAGGAAAATTTTAATTTTTCCCTCATTTCTGAAGGTCAGTTTTGCCAGGTATAAAATTTTTACTTAGTGGTGGTAATGGAACTCAGGTCCTTATGCATGCTAGATCAGTGTTCTACCACTGAACTATATCCCAAACCATTTTTATTATTAACTTTGTGACAGGGGCTCACTAAGTTGCCCAGGTTAGCCTTGAACTTGTAGTCCTCATAACTCAGCCTCTAGAATTGCTTGGATTTCAGATGTGCACCACTGTACCCAGCTCAGGTACAGGATTATTGATTAACTTTTTTTTCTTTTTAGAAATTTGACTATTTCACTGTATTTCTTTCTGGTCTCCAAAGTTTCTGATGAAAAAACTGCTAATTACCTTATGAAGGATCACCTATATCTGATAAATACTTTCTCACTTTCTGCTTTTGAAGTTCTTTTTGTTTTTCAAAATGTGTATCTTGGTATGAATTTCTTTGAGTTCATCTCACTTGGAGTTCATTCAACTTGGTCATTCATGTTCTTGTCTCTCATCAAATTTAGGGAGGTTTTAGCCACTAATTTTTTATTTTTTAAATTAAAACATTTTTCAAGTCCATTTTATGAAAACATAAAAAGAAAGAAAAAAAAAGAAGAAACAAAACTAAAACAAAATTTCAAAGCATGTCAATAAAGGGGTAGTCACTAATTTAAAAAGTTTTCTTTCTTTTGTTCTGAGACTTTCACAATTTGCCTGTTTGTTTGCTTAATGGTGTCCCATGGTTATCCTAGGCTTGTTAATTTTCTTTTCACTTTTTCTTTTTGTTCCTCAGATTTAACTATTTCTATTTTCCTAGCTTTGAGTTCACTTCTTTTGACAGCTTGGTTTGCCTTTGAGTCACTCCAGGGCACTTTCATTTCAGTTATTTTACTTTTTAGCTCCAGAATTTCTATTTTCATTTTGTTTATACATCATTTTCTAAATATTCTCCACATCCTTCTTTGGGACTTTGAATATCTTTAAAATGCTTATTTTGAAGTCTTGTCTACTATATCTGCCATCAGGTATTTTTCAGGAATATTTTCTGTTAATTTTTTCCCCTTTATTATGGACCATAATTTCCTGTTTGTTGTATGCTGTCTTGCTTATGTTTCTGTTGTTGCTGAGACAAATATCTGTTGCCCAAAATTTGGGAAGGAAAGGTTTATTTAGCTCATGGTTTGTGGAGGCTTCAGTCCATAATCGGCTGACTCCAAGGCAAGTTGGTGTGGCAGGGGAGGAGCAACAGTTTACTGCAGCTGGAATACAACAAAAGAAAAAAGGAGGAATGAAAGAAGAATATTTCTGTCTCTTATATTTATGTAGGTTGCCCACTCTAGGGTAGGTGTAGCACTCACTCATAATCCTGGCACTAGACCATGAATCAACCACAAACTCTAGATTCATCTGCCTCCAGAAAGAACCCCCATATGACTGCATGAGGCTTTGGGGGGACATCCAGATCCAGACACAATCCATAGCATATGCCTTGTGATTTTTCTTGTTGTTGTTGAAAAAGTAATTTTAATCTAATAATCTGGCAGACTCACCCTCTTCCCCAGGATTTGACATGTTGTGTATGCATGTTTGTGTGTGTGTGTGTGTGTATTGTTTTTGGTTGTGTTTGTACTGAGGGGCAGCCTGAAAGGCAAATTTAAACTTACTTTTGGGTTTTTTAGAATCTTTCCCTGACATGGTTGTTTTCCAGTTTACCTTGTGTACACAGTTACTTTTGGAGCTCCTGCTCCACATTTTAGTGTCTTTCTCTTGTCAGAGGAAAAAGAAAAATGAAGGGAAGGAATAGGTGCTGGCCCTTTTAACCCTCTGGAAGTCACTAAAGCTGGGGTGGGGGGTAGCAACAATTACCACCCTCTTCTCTGATTACCTCTGTGATCAAAAACAGCAATCAGAGACCGGAACACAGACTTCTGATGTTTGGAGGACGAGGTAATTTTTTGTCCACTCTGGCTCCTGTAAGCTGTATGCAGACTGTTCTGGGAGCAAGTACACCACTGCCTGCTGTCTTACTGAGGGGTGGAGAATGGATAACAGCTACTGAGTTGGAGCTAATTGACCCACACTAATCACAATTTACTGTCCAAGTTTTCACCTAAAACTTGCAAGTCTTTGATTGGCTCTGGAATAGCAAAACAGATACATTTGATGGACTGCCAGTGAAATTATTTTCTAGGCAGCAAGACAGATTCCTGGTGTTTCTTATTCTGCCTTCTTCTCAGTACGTTTATATTCCTGAGCTCTAAGTTTTGGGATGGATTTTTATGCTACAAAAGTTAACAAATGCACATGTGAAGGAACCAGATTTTGGAAAGGACATTTGCTTCTGAGCCAGGATAGGTAATGTGGATTTCATTACAGAAATTTTGCTAGTACAAGATTTGGTGCCTCATAGATTGGGTTCAAATCCCAGCTCTGTTATTTATCAGCTGTGGGGCCAGGGGCAGGTCATGCTACCTCTCTGGGCTGTGGTATTACCACGTGCTCAGTGAAGGTAGTGAGCAGTGCCTGGAACATGGTAACTGTTTAAGAAACACTGGCTGCTGATTTTTATTTCACATTCTGTGGAGCATCTGAAGACAGTGGGGCTCTAATGCCTCTCAGCTGACCCATATGCCAGGAAGAGATGAGATATAGATATGACCCCTGAGAATCTGATGCATGGTGTTGTCAGGCCATCCTGTGGGCCTCATGAAATCTTTGCTCCTGACCTTCCAGCCCACTTGGGCCTATCCAGATGAGATATACCCAGAATATCTACTTGTTCGATTGATACAATCTCTCACACTAGCTTGAATAGTCTCTGATAGCTGAGAGCCACTTGGTTTTAAAATGAGCATGTGTCACACACTCAGAACTCCAGAGAGCATAATTCCACATGCACTTGAAATAGTAGCCACATCTTTAGATTGTTTGTCTAAATATCTGGAGGACTTTGGATAATGACTTCATTTAAATGGAGTACCAGGGAAATTAGCAACGACACTAGTGTTTCTATAACATGCTGTTTGACTTCATGCAAAGTTAATAAAGCACCTGCCTTACTTCTGTAACAGGGCCTCCTAGCCTGCTCAGAGACAAGTCGAGACCCTTTGTCTCTGTTTCTCCAACCTCACCTCAGAGAATGGGAATCCAAAGGATGGCAGTGGGGCACTGAAGAAATGACCTGGAGAGGGAGAGGAGTGGATCTGTAGTCAAAAAGGGGCTGAGGTGAGTGAGGTAGGAGGAAGAGATGTTATTACCTCTGTTAATTCTTACCAGTTAAACCATGAGTAATATCATATTTGCTCCATCTTTCAGATGAAGAAACCAAAGCTCTATGAAATGAGAACTGTATCTAAGACCTCAGGGCTGGAGGTGACTGCTGACAATAAATCTCACCAGGGTAATCTGTCCCAGATACTGACCTGGGCCCTTCCCATATGTATTCTGGTTTAACTCTCACCATAGTCTTACAAGGCAGTAGTTGCAACTTCCTGTTTATAAATGAAGAAACTGAGGCTAGGGATGTAGGCTCCGAAGGACTCAGGAATTGAGCCTTTGTATTTCTGATCCCAAAGTCTGTATGGTACCAATCATGTGTTTTTTATTTTTCCTTAAACCTATAAGATGCAGCAAACATATTTTAGCAAAAAATCACAGCTTCACTCCTTGGAGACCCAGAACAGGTTGGTAGGTCCCACTGTTCATTGGGGTACAGTCTAAGTGGGGCCCAAGGGAGTTGAGGGCATCCTGATTTAGTTCTCCAGAGTTGAAACCCTATGGAGTTTTGCAGATGATATTTCTGTGTCCCTAACGTATGTGCATCTTCCTGAATTGCTGGGGTGTGTAGACATCCGGAGTCAACAGCTGATAACAACTGTAACAGTATTGGCTGCTTTGTCCTTTCTATGAGAGGATGCACATTGCAGAACACAGCTGCACTTCCCATTATCAGGCCAACCTGGAAAAATGACAGCATATTCCCAGCTCCCTGAGGGAAGTTGCTCCCTGAATGAAAGAACAAACAGCCATCTGCTCCATGCAAAAAGGGGGCCCATGCATGAGCCAATCAAGGCATCAGGGTCAGGAAGTACTGGGTGGGATAGAGAGGGCAGGCTGTGGAGTGGTCAGGTAGGCAGGATCCTGGCTGCATCTAGTGAAGAAATAACCTCGTGTATTGCCCCTAATACCCTTATCTGTAAAATGGGGACAAGAATGGATCATTAATAAATGACTTAACACAAGAGCTATGAACAGGACCTGGCATTTTGGTGAATGTTAGCAAGAATTTTTCTTCCATCTGAGATGGACTAACAAGGGTCACACTCACCTGCCTTGCTGAGAAAACTAAAAAAAAAAAAAAAAGGGACAAAACACATGAAATGTCAGTTTCCAAGACATTCTGCACCAACCAACAAAGGAGAGCAATGCCTGAGAGATGGGAAACAGTCCTGCAGTGTCTCAGCTTACTGGGGGCCAGGCTGGGAAGTCTGGTTGTTCTCTTCCCGAGTTGGGGTAGGCAATGAGTTAGGATGTGGGAGGTGAGGTTGCTTGAGTTCCAAAAGCAGAGTGCAGGAGATGAGAGAACTGTGTAGAAAGACCATACTGAGGCTTTGTGAATGGCCTGCTCAGGTTTGAGCTCAGGGCTGATCACTGCTGGGTGCATGAGGAGACTGCTTAAGGTTGGGGAAAACAAGTAGAAAGATGGTGAAACTCAATGCTGCCCCACTTCCCCACCTGTCAGAGTAGGAAAACAAATCAGTCATGGGCAACTGGACTATGTATTCAGAAGGGTTTTACTTCAATCATGGAGGAAATATATGCTGTAGATTAAAACCTGCTCTGTTCATGTTTAACAAGCTTAAAAGCAAGACTTGAAAGACAGTGTGTTTCCATGTTACTGGTGTCCCAGAACAAAGTTTATGAGTATTTATAAGAACCCAAATACCAAGTGCCTTACAAAGCAAATTTACAATGTTGAATATCTAATAAAAAATTTCTTGGTGATGTAGGACTCTGACCTTCCCAGTCCACTCAGATCTATCCAGATGAGATATACCCAGAATATCCAGCTATTGACATATGCTTGTAATTCTAGTTACTCAGGAGACTGAGGCAGGAAGTCAGCAAGTTCAAAGCCAGCCTGGAAAACTTAGCAAGATCCTGTCTCAAAACAAACAAACAAAAGAACCGGGTATGGTAGAGAACTTCTGAATCTGATCCTCAGTATAGGGGAGAAAAATCTACCAAATACCAGGCAAACAACAAAGCAGGAAAATATGATGTGTAGTGAGTACAAAAATCTACAAAACAAACAAAAACAAACAAATGGACAAAAACAAATGGGAAAAAAACCAAAAAACCAAAAAACCCCTGAGAACTGATGGATGTTATATAATTAGTAGGTATAAAGGGTTATCTTAATCTTATTTCATCTGTTCATACATAAAGGAGAAAGATTACGAGTAATAAATAGAGCCCTGAAAAAGGCCAAAATTGTGCTTCTAGAGATGGAAATTATAATATGTGAGATCAAAACTACACGACATGATTATAGTGGTAGATCAGATGCTGCGGAAAACAACACTGGCTAACTGGCTGGCATGGAGATGCAGGTTACTTCAAAAGAAACAGAAAAATAATATAAAAATAAAAAGAGTACCAAGGAACTGTAGGAAAAATTCAAACCACTTCCAATGCATGTCGTTGCAGTTCCTGAAACGTGGTGAGGGTCCAAAAAATATTTGAAATAAATGGGCAATTTCCCCCAAATTTGATGACTTCTATAAATCCATAGATCCAAGGTCTGTCAACTGCAGTGGTGAGAAACACGTAGAAAACCATATCAGATTAGAATTGGTCAAAGCCAGTGACAAAGAGAAAGTCTTAAAAGCAGACTCAGAGGGACAAGGTCCAGCACTTACAGAGGAACACAAATAAAGACCGAGGAAAAGGTGTCATCAAAAACAATGCAAACCAGACGACAGAGGAGAAACATCTTTAAGGAACTGTCTATAGACAGTGAAAATATTTTTCACAAGCGAAGACAACATGAAGATGTTTTCAAGTATAAAGAAGATGAAAGATTTCATCACTAGATAATATGCATTACAAGAGACAACAAAGATAGGCAGAAAGAAAATAACACCAGCTGGAAATAATAGATGTAATAGCTGGTGACAAAGGGCTTTGACAATGACAGCTATGTGGGTACATACGGACTTTTTTTCTTATTATTTAATCTCTTTTAAAGACAGTGGACTGCTTCCTGTTTATTATGTAGAAGTAGATATATGACCACCTTAGCACAAAGACTGCCAGTGGCAGTTCTCGTGTGTCTGTGCTAAGCATGAAGTGTGATGCACCTGGAAGTAGGCTCTTCTAAGTTAAAAATGTGAGCTCTAAAGCCTTCGGCAAGAGTGAAATCACAAAACGAAGAGTTATAGCTAAGAAGCCAACAAGGGAGATAAAATGGAATCCTAAAACTTGCCCAACTTGCCCCAAAGAAGGCAGAAATAAAGAAAGAGGGAATGAAGAACAGATGGAAGCAATAGAAAATAAATAGTAATATGGTAAACTTAAACCTAGCTGTATCAGAAATCACATTAATGGTGTCCAATTAAAAGGTAGAGATTGTCATTGGGATAGAACAGCAAGACTCAGCTATAGGCTATTACTTATAAGAAATCCACTTCATAATGAGAGAAATAGGTAAAAAGTTGAAGGGATGGAAAAATGGAGTGTCTGTATCAGTAACAGGTGAAGTAGTTTTCAGTGCGAGCTATATTATCAGGCTTGTTTTGTAATGATAAAGGTGTCTCTACTTCTCAGGAGGATGTATCAGTTCTCATTGTTTACAAACCTGCTAGCAAAGGTCCAAAACTCATACAGGAAAAATGATAACATTTCAAACAGCAATAGATCACAATTGGATGGAAATTGCAACACCTCTCTCTCAATAACTGGGAGAACCAATAGAAAATTAATAAGGAGACAGAATACTTCAACAACACCATCCATAAACTTAACCTAATTGTTTCTTAGAACATTTTACCCAGCAACAGAAGAATACACATTCTTATCCAAGACACAGAGAACATTTAACAAGATTGATGACATTCTGGGCTGTCTAAAACAAATCTCACATTTTAAAAGAATTCAAGTCAGACAAAGTATATTCTCTAACTAAAATAGGATTAAGTTAGAGATCAGTAATAGACTAGAAATATTTCTAGAAAATACACAAATATCTAAAAAGTAAATAACACACTTCTGAATAATCCATGGTACAGAGAAGAAATCTAAAGGGAAATTATGAAGAATTTTGAACTGAATGGAAGTTGAAACACAACGTATAAAAATTTGTGAGTTTCTGCTAACAGAGAAATCAGAGGGAAGTTGTTCACAAATATTTAGAGCAGTTCTGTGTGTAATAGTTCAAGCCTGGAAACAACCTAAATGTTCATCAACTGAGTCATTAAGGGATAAACAAATTGTGGTGCATCTCTCCAAAGGAACACTACCATAAATAAAAAAGCACAAACTATCGGTACATGTGGCAATATGGATAAATCTCAAAATAATTATGCTGAGTGAATGAAGCCAGACAAGATGATTACATATGGCATAGTTTCCATTTATATAAAATTCTAGAAAATGATCCAATCTGCAGTGATAAAAAGCAAATTGGCGTCTGGGGCCAGGGTGGGGCCATCATCATCTGTATTGTCAAGGATCTCAAAAAGGGCAAAGAGAATTTTCACAGGTAATGAGCGTTCATTATTTTGATTGTGGTGATGGTTTCACTGATGGATATGCATGTCAAAACTTAGCAAATCGCACCCTTAAATATGCAGTTTATTGGATTATAATCATGCCTCAACAAAGTTGTTAAAAATAAATCAACTATTCTTAATATTTTATTGTAGGCCTAGTGCTAAGAACTGTTATACTTTTTAATTTTAAGTAAAGTATCAGGGTGATTTCCATTATTATTCCCATTAAGTGAATAAAGATTTTCACTACTGATACATTGTAAAGGAACTAGTGTAAAGTCAGACAGTCAGTAGGTGACATTGCTAGGATCCTATCCCCGGTCAGTTTTACTCCAAAAATATGGTGGCTGCCAATCCTTATCTTGGTGACTATATTTGGCTCAAATCACAGTGCCATTTGCATGGAGTCTTGGAAAGTGGAGAGATTTGCAGGAGGAGCTGTGGTGTAGGGGAGGAGAGTGGAGGGGCTCCGGGTTCTGGGCAGTGATGGGCAAGTCCTGGTTGGTGCATCTAATTGCAAGGAAAACAAACAGCAATACCCACTGGCTCATTAGTCATTCCCGGTCATCAGTAGGGGAAGTTTGATTGTTAGGATCACACAATCAGCATGCAGTGGAGCTGGGGGACTCATTCCCAGCACTGTCCCCCAAAGCCTGTATCCCCAACTCTTCTATCCCCCAGCTTTATCTCGGAGCCTCCTTTTCAATGCTGAGCTTCTCTGGTTCTAGGATTCTGAAGTCAGGAAGGGCCTCCTGGGAATGGCTCCTCCAGCAGAAGAGACTGGCACATGGGAGAGGGACAGATAAAATTAATCTCTGCCAGATTCAGCCCTAAAATAGGCTTTGACCTTAAGCCAGTTCTTCAGTGTATCGAACCTCATATTCCTCATGCAAAGTGGCGCTAATCAGGCCAGCCAAGGGTGGTCCTCTGGGGACTCAGAGCAGCATGCAGCTGTACATGACCCCCCAGCCCCTCTCTACTCTGGGAGGTAGCACCTACTCTTCAGAGAACAGAGTTCAAGGCTCAGAGGCCCCCTCCTCCTTCCCCACCCCTGCCTAAACTTTCTCTAAGAACCTCAGAAGAAAACTTGTTTATCCCGGGCTTTGGTGCTGAGAACACAGGCAGATGGCTCCGGAATTCGCAGCTCAGTAGACACAGAAGGTTCCTGGCACAATCAGCACCCGCAGCCTGGATCTTCTCCTGCCTGAACCCAATGTGGGGGCAGTGCTAGGAGCCCCCCGACTGGGAGCTCTGTTCTGCCTTCCTGACCTGGGCACTGAGCATTGCTCAACCAGAGCCCAGACAAACTTGGGTCCAAAGTTGCAGTGTCAGGAGTAGGCCCAGAATAATAGGAGGGCAGTGATCTATCACCATTTCCAAGAACAGAGAATGCTGTCCCCTCCACAGTGGTGGGTTTTTGCTGGGAAGTGGCCATTCAGCCAGGAAACCAAATTTCTAGCCCCCCTGGGCCCATGATGGGGTAGATATGGACAGGACAATGTGGGCGAAGTGATGCGGACCTACTGCTCATCCTCCCTCTCACCCCACAGGTGTTTGTCAGTGCTTCCTGTATGCCGAGCTCTGTGCTGAGCACAGGGACCAGCTGTGGATGAGACCCCAGGTTCCCACTCTCATGAAGCTTTTGGGCGTGGCTGGGGAAACAGCCAAGCAAAGTGAGAAATGAAGAACAGAAGAGCCATGAGGGAAACAATATGATGATGAGAAATCAATGTAGACTTGATGGCGGGGTGGGGAGGGTTGGGGAGTGGAGGGCTTAGAAAGAGGAGGCTCCTGCAGACAACAGTGATGCAGCCTGACCTGAGGCCACTGCTCCCAGCTTTGTACACACGTGTGTTGCTCACTGCATTCTCCCTCCTCATACCCCTACAGGGCTGTCACTGTCCCTGTCTTGTGGAGAGGGAGCTGTGACCCAGAGCAGTGGACTGCAGGAGCAGGCAGGGTCCCATCTCACCCTCATGGAGAAGGGGGTGAATCAGGGCCAGAGGAGGACGAGCCAAGGTCCTGTGGCACAGCCTAGAAGGTCTATCTGACTCCCAGGAAGAAGACTTCAAGGGCTGCAGTGGGCACCTTTGGAGGCAGACAACAGCCCAGGTCTGGCCTGGCCCTTCTCTGGCTTGCTGTGTGCCCTCAGGCAGTGTGCATAATCTCTCTGGATTTCATACTTCCTCATCTCTAGAAAGGGTGCAGCACTAATCTTCAATGCTGGGGAGCAGTGTGCAGAAGTGAGGTATGTGCAGGGACAACCCCAGGAATCTCCTAGGACCATATCACAGGACCCCCCTGGTCTGCCCCAGCCCGGGGAACTCCACTTGTGCAGCAGCCCTGGGGATCCCACCCAGCCAGGAGTGGGGTAGGGTGGGAGGAGCTTGGTGTTCAAACTCACTGGTGGTTGCTACCCAGCTGTGTCCAGCTCAGCAGGAAACATCCCCTGGAGAAGCCTTCCCAACCAGAGAGATCTACGCTTCCGGGACACACGGTGATTTGTTCCTGATTAAGAAAGTGTTTGATATTGACTCTTTTCTGATGTCCTCATTCCTACAACCTGCTAACTGCCAATTTTCTTCTCTATCTCGGTTTCATTCAGTGGCTCAGTAGCACCCAAAACTGGGGCCTTCCCCTTCCCTTCCCGTGGGCGTCTGTGAACTCCTGCTGTGAGCTCTGCTTCCTGTCCCTGGGAGCGAACAAGAGAGGGGACCAAAGTGTGACCTCTGCCTGCTCTCCAGGCTCTGGTTCTCTTAGGGTACCTGGGGGTGGGGGTGGGGGAACAGCCCAGGAATGGACATTGGTATCAATAGTGCAGTGCCAGCAGTTCTAGGGCAGGGTCTCCTGACCTCATTCTTGCCAAGCAGGCCTCAAAAGGAGGAGGGGATCTGTCCCCCAGAGGCAGGTGCCCCCCTCCTAGTCCTCACCTAATTGGCATCAGCAAATGCTTGTCAGAGAGAGGTGGGGAGGAGGGAAGGGGATCTGAGGCATAAAAGAACTGCTGACTCAGCCTCCTGCGTGGCATCTGGAAAGCTGATCTGCGCAGAGCATCAGTGCAGCTCCACCCACGCAGGCATCTGGTTCCCGAAATAGTCCAGGCTTCCCAGGGTCCAGGGCCCCTCCCGAACACCAGGAACACGGAGCAGCTGAGCTGATGTGTGTTTTCCTGCTGGGTGATGCTCCCTAGTTTCTGCAGCCTCATTACAGGAATATGGGCTGTCACCAAGGGGGTCAGAGGAGAGCAGGGAGAAAGTGGTCTGATTTCCCCATTGTGGACATAATCTGGATTCTTTCTTTCGAGGGAAATCAGGGGGGCTGTGTAATTCCTGGGCTGATGGGAAACTTTGAGGAATCATAGGGGTGACTGGCGGGGCCGACTGACAGGTGGAATGTGGTCTAATGGCCTCGTCAGAGCTGCTTGTGAGACCATGGTCCCCTCACAGCAGATGCACAGGACACTGCCACGCTTGCTCCTGTTCAGGAGCACCTGAGCCCAAACCAAGGGATGAGGACACTCTGAGGAGGAGCTCTGTTTCTTTCTACCCAACATCCCCACCTGGGAATCGCCTCTCACCTGACCCTGGACACAGCTCTCCTCGCTCTGTAGTGGGTTTTAGGGGGTGGGGCTGCCCCAGGAAGACCTTGAACCTCCTCCTGGAGATTTCCAGGCCCAGTGGCCTGCAGATTGGGAGCTACAAACTGCAGCTGCTCCTCTTTCCTGCGTGCTATTTCCCCTCCCTCAGCTTTTCCTTGGGGCCAGGCTCTGGACCCTCCTCCAGGAAGCCTCCCTGGTGCTCCAGCCCACATAGGTCTCTTCCTTTCCCGACTACTTTCCTTTGCTCTGAGGGCAGTGAGGGATGGAGGAAGGAACATGGGCTTGGTGACAGAGGCATGGGCTTTAGCCTGTGCTGTGCTGCCATCCTGTGCTGTGTAACTTGGGTGACCTGCTCAGCTTCTCTGGCACTTCTTTTCCTCCATGTAAAATGATGGATTTGAATTTATTCATTCATTCATTTACTCATTCATGCACTGTATGATGAAAGGTGATGGAGATTAAAATAGGATTTATGTCAAAAGCAGACCATGTCCAATGGGAATATGAGGGAAGGCATTCTGGCCACTTTTGTGCCCAGCTGCTCTCCCGGTAGACAGCCTTTGTATTCTCTTTAGTGTGTCCTGCACTTTCAGGCATCCTAAGGCCCAGCTAAGTGACCCATGTTCAAGCAGCTGGCTCCATGTAGAATGTAGGGGATGCAGGGACCCCTGCTTCTCCTGAAACTCTGCCTCTTCCCGAGAGCCCAGGATGCAGCAAAGTGTGGGTTCATCATCAGGCAGAGACCACATATGCATACCAGTCTCTGGGCTGACCCCTTATCCTATCCCTCCTCGCAGCAGCCCTGGGAGCTGGGCCAACGTGCGGATGTGGAATCCCAGACCTCTGGTTGGTAAATGGCAGAGCCGGGATTTCATTCTCGCCCCCTCTCACATGCCCATTCCCTCCCATGAACTTGTCTGTGTGCACTGTGAAGCTCTGGGGGGCGGTGAGTTCAATTTAATTCACCTCCTACTGCAGCATCCACCAGCCAGAAGGTCAGGGTCCTGGTCCCTTGCTCAGAACCACAGACCACCTCCCTGAGCCCAGTTATTCTCCTCCTAGTGCTCGCTTAGCAGCTGACTAACCTGAACAGGTGATCCCCACCAGGTCCCCCGCTGCTTCAGGCACGGGCACTGTGCTCAGGAAAGGCAAAGAGCGAAAGGGGCTGAGGAAGAGGAATGGCCGAATTGGTCCATGTCTTGATTCTCATCACAAATATTCCTTAATTCCTTCTATGTGCAGTCCTCTGTTTCACAAGGCATATGGAGCGTAGGGAGGTGCTCTGCAGGATCAAGACTCAGTCAGTGGATAGAACTCAACTGAAACTTAGATCAGAGGAAAGTGGGCTAGCTGAGGGAAATCTGGAGGTTGGTGGCTTCAGGCCTGCCTTAACCTGCCGATGTGAGCAATCATAAGTGTTGGGCAGTGTTCCAGTGCTGGGACACAGCAGGAACAAAGTGGGGAGTTCTCTAGCTTTCCAGAGTTTAGTCAGGTGGATGGCTGTGCACATGTGTGTCTGTACATGCGTGTGTGCACGCGCGTGCACACACACACACACAATACACTCCCCTTTCTAAACTCTATGTTAGCTTCAATCTCAGGCAGGCTATTTCAAGACAACCACCTGTGACTCCGGTTCAGAACAACTCAGTTCCTTCTGAAGTTTTCAGAAAAACATCCAAGATTGAATTCTGATTGGAGCAAGTTAATCATATGCCTAATTCTGAGCCAATCACCATGGTGGGGGAAGGAAATTATTGATGGTTGCATAATCACCCTTAGAGCCAGGTGTAGGCTCAGCCTCAGTTAAACCACCTACACAAAGAATGGTGATCAGATGGGTGGGAGACAGTGCACAAAATAGATTTGATTCCTGCTTCTTGCTTGCAGCTGGGCTGTGATCACCAAATTCACTGTGGCTAATGCAGATGATCTTGAGGCACCTCCACAATCAGGGGGAGACAGTGATGCTACAGTACAGCACCCCTCTGACTCTGACTACCTAGTTCAGTTCACCTCTGAAGACCTGGCCCCCATCTGAGGGGTGGGAATAGGTAGGACTGTTCTGAGGTTGCTGGCAATGGGTCAGGCTGGCAGTTGACTCAGCCACCTCCCTGGTGACTCTCAGTAAGTTCCACACTTCTCCCTGAGCCTCAGTGTCCTTATCTCTAAAATGGGAGTACTTAAATTGAACTCATAGCAAGGATGACTGTTGTGTGGATAGCGACAACACCTGTTAATCTCTTGGTTTCATGCTTGGCACATGGTGGGCACTACATGGATATAGTATAGTCCTGTGCTCATGGAATGGCAGCCATCACATGACCTCTAGTCTAGTACTTTGCAAGTAGGTAGCACATGTTACTGGCCCATCTGTCTCTTCCATGTGATCATGGCCTCCTGAAACACAAGAACCTGACTGACCTTTTTCTCTGTACCCAAAGCCCTGCACATGCCCTGTCACTCTGTGGTGACATTCACCATGGGAAATGACTGGGAAATGACATTCTGGAGGGTGGAAAAGGCATTTATTTAGTGGTCATTGTCCAGCAGTAGCCTGGCCTTGACTCTCTCTGCAATGTCTGTTCACAGCTGCATGTATCTCAGCAGGACATAAATTTCTTGGCAGCTGAAGGAGTTACTTAAAGTCCCCATTAAAACAGCTGGACCTTGATTTAAATGGAGCAGTTGTCACTGCTGGGACCCAAAAGGTACCTGAGGAAAACAGGGATGTGCAGGCAGGATTTTTTTCAGACTTCTGAGAAATATCTGCATTCTGACCATATTCAAGATATGAAGACACTGCATGAACTTGGTGTCATGACAGACAGCCTTGAATCCACCAGGCAGGCATTTGTGAATGGTGTGTGACTGGGGAAATGGGAATCCTTGTCCTTTTCTCTTTCAAGCTCATTCTTAGAACCGAGAGCTGGGCTGAAATAGTAGATGTGTGAGGTGGTGTCTTTCAGCAGCATTAAAAAGACTCCTGGGTGGCCTCTCGATTAATCAGTCCAACCAGCATGGTGACTCCTCTGTGCTGGTGCAGGGCTCATGGTTTACAAAGAGTACAGAGGAGGCTGGTGCATAGTACCTGAGATCTTGAGCTAATCAGCTTTTCCTTGCTGTGACATGGGTTTAGTCCATGATTGGATAACTCCATTGTTTCTGGACTGTGATGAAACAGGGTGTGTTGGAGGAAAGCTACCCATCTCATGGGGTCCAAACAGTAGAGAGAGAGAGAAAGAGAGAGAGAGAGAGTTATTTTTTTCATCTCTGAGACAAAACAAATACTCAAAGGAGGAAAGGTTTATTTGGCTCACAGTTTGTAGAGGTTTCAGTCCATAGCTGGCTGGCTCCAAGGCAGCATAGCATAGAAGAGGGGCATCACAGAGGAGAAACAGTTCATGGCAGGCAGAAGACAGCAAAGCAGTGAAGTAGCAAGCAGCAAGTGACAAGCAGAAACAACAGCAGCCCTCTTTCTGTCCCTTATATTCTATCCAGGTTACCTGCTTTGCAGGTAGCATTCACACCCAGGGTAAGGTGCCCTTAATCCTAGTAATGAGCTATAAATTCACTCCAGCATCACATCCTTAATACCAGCATCACACACTCTAGATATATCTGTAATACCCCACCTATGACCACATGAGACTTTGGTAGGACATTTATATATAAGGAGAGAGAGGGAGGGAGAGAGACAGAGAGAGCAGAGAGAGACAGAGAGCAGAGACAGAGAGACAGGCAGGGAGAGATGGAGAGACAGAGAGATGAAGAGAGACAGAGAAAAAGAGAGACAGATAGAGAGAGAGAGAGGAGAATGGGCTAGGGACAAGATATATAGTCTCCAATGTCACACACCCATGACCCGCTTCCTTCCCCTAGGCCTCACCTCCTAAGTTTCCATCACCTTCTAGAACAGAGGCCAAAACTCAGTCTTCTGAGGCTCTCTTAGCTTTGGCATAGGTCATGTGGCCTGTAGCTGGCTGGGCTGGACTTCCAAGCCTGGAACAGACAAAGGTAAGGCTGGATAGAAGCGAGGGTTTTGGTGGAAGGGGACAAAATTAAGCACGAGGTGGACAAGCTCATGATGGGACAGACTTGTTGGGCTCAGAAGGGACAAGTGCCAGAGAGTTTACCAGACTGACCTGGGAGGATAGACTAGAATCTGATGTCATGAAAGCAGGTGATGAAGTTTTCACAGTTGCTTGGCAAGATGAGGAAAATCAGGTCACATCATCTGTGGGCATAACGTTGCCCACTGTTAATATCACCCAAGCTGAGGTTCTCTCATCCCAGTTGGGGAAGGGCATTTAAAACTGGGTACAATTCAGCAGAGAACTTTCATAAAATTGGCCGGGCTCTCTCAAGCGTCTGTACCTACTGTCAGGAGGTGTGAGCTTGTGGCATGTATCTGTTCTCCTCCTTGGCCACATGAGGCAATGAACTGTCCTGCAGAGGCACAGGGATGTCAGAGCACCACCCTCCTAATTCAGCCCTGACACTGAAATCCCAAAGGACATGCCAGGTGCCCGCAGGCACTCCATCTCCTGCAAACATCCCAAGTCCACTTGCCTTTCTGTTTCATTAAGAGATTGTCTCACTCACAGATGCCTTTGCAGGTTGAGTGTCAGGTTCCGGTGGTTTACAGCATCCTCAAGACTGTCTGTGAAGGGACTCCGGGATGGGGGAACACCCTGCCTTGCTGGGTTTCCAGCATAAGTAGGGATGACTGAGGAAGGGCTTGGAAGTGCCGACAAGACTTTCTTGTTTTTGCCTCTGACACCAACCATATCTCTCCCTGTCTGTCCACCAAGGGTGGGGACTCTGTTTCAGGCTTGGGCTCTGGGGAGCACAGTACCTGTCAACGTTCCAACCAGGTGCTGGGCTGGCACTCTGTATCTATAATCCCTAATCTCAGAGTCCCTGAAGAGAGTGTTGCTTGCCCATCATGCAGATGGGGAAGAAGATGCTTACCCAGGGCCTCCCAGCTTTACTCCTCTACTGGAATTTTCACCTGCCCAGGGGGCCCTGTGCCAGAATTCACCACTGATGTGCATTTTCTTCTGCCATGTGCTCCCCCACACCCTCTTAGTTTTTTCCCACTTTCTAGGAAGCTGACAATTTTGTTACCTGTTTATTGATTTTCTCTCAAATCCAAGAAAAACCAGGATGCCTCTAACATGAAGAAATTGGGTGATGCTTGCACTTTGACTGGAGCAGAGAAAGCTACTCTTGGTACTTTAGATTTGGGGGACTCTTCTGTCCACCTCTTTCAGGTTCCCCTGGGTGTGAGGAGGAGCACCTGGGAGTCTGGAGCTTCTGAGCTGCTGTCCAGGGCCTCTGGGCCATTCAGGCACTGGGCTGTGCCCCTCAACAGATTCAAACCAGTGTGGGCTGGAGGAAAAGGCCAGGTTCCCCTACTCCCACATATCTGAATCTCATAACTTTCCTGACAGTTCAAAGGTTAGTAAGATCCCTGGGATAGAGGCCACATTTGATCTTTTACATTTTCCTGGGTAAACTGCCATGCAAAAATCTGGCTGTTTGTCTGCCTTAACTGTTTGCTTGCTGTCTCAGCTGCTCTGCCTTCTCCTTCATGAAAAGGATATGGAGTTGGTCTGGGTTGTTGGGGCTACAGGGTGCTCCCTGGATGGGGAGCGATGTTGGAGGGGCTGTGAGATGGAAAAGAGCTCTTGAGTCCACCAAGCAGGTTGGGGTGTCTGGGCCCAGGGAGGAGTTACAGGAGGAGCAGGGAGAATTCTCGGTCAGAGCCATCCATCCCAGCCCAGAGCTTGCTGCCTTGACTTACATAGTGCAGCTGAGTTCTCATTCACCCATTGCGTGTTATTTGGGCACTGACAATGATCAACAGCTAGTGTTAGTTACCTGTAAATGGAAATCAGACATGCACCGATTCTTGAACCTGCTGACAACTGTTACCATTGTCTTCTCCCTTCCTCACTTAAGGAGAGGCTCCCTCTGTGTACTTCTAAGATGTTACCAAATGGCTGAGGGTTCTTGCTGAATTCATAAGAATCACAAATTGGCAAAGTGAAAACTCTTTTGGTGCTAACAGCTCTGGGCTTTTCATGCCAGCTGCTATCAACTCTTTCTGTGTCAACAACCTTCCTTGCTGCTTAGAACTGTAAGCTACAAGAAGGCCTCAGGAACGTTCTAGCCATCAGAGATGGTGACCCCTAGCTATTCTTCATTGCTCTCTGGCTGCCATCTGTCTTCAGTATAACCAGTTTTGGTCATTGGGTGCCCTTGGTGTTACCAGCTCATGTTACCAGCTCAACCTAAGCTACTTGAGGCAGAAATCGTGAAGAGGCAGGAATACACCATCTGGAAGGGGCTTTACTAGGGCTTGTGCTGCACCATCAGAGGGAACAATGCATGGCTTAAACTGGAGTAACCCACAGGATGTTGCTTATCTAGGGTCCCTCCGGGACCTGACTGAGGAGGGCTGCAGGGATGGAGTCATCCAGAGGGGTAGCATGGCAGGGTCAGCTGTGTGAAGTCTCTGACTAAAGCCTGCTGGCGCTGCAGCAGTCTTTTTCTGGAATGGTTATGGCTACCTGATGGAGTTGTGGCCCAGCTGCAGGATGTTTGGGGGAACCAAGGAATATGCGTATCTTTGGGACTGGTAGTTCCCTGTCCTCCATCTCACTGTGTGCCAGGTTCTGTTCTTGGTGTAGTGATGTGCATGGACCCAGATTCCTGCCCTCACAGAGTTGACAGCACGGTAGAGAAGCAGACTGTGTCAACTCCAAATATGCCTCTTCAACAGACATATTTGTAGGTTGGAGACAAGTCACTGGGGCTCTCTGCCTTCCCTGTGCCTGCAATCAGAGTAGAGATTTACAAAGACCAGAGGGTTTTCTCTCTCTCACCTTCTTGCTAAACACAGTGTGTAAATTCTCCTTTGTATCTCATTAGCTCTGGGATGGCACGGAGGAGTCTGTGAGCAGATTCTACTCTATTAGTCCATATTCCATATATTTTCCTCCCCACACTTAGCTTTCCTTTATCTTTTCTCTGAAATTTATTGCCCTTTGTTAAAATGCTGTTTAAGGCAGACTTCTAAGCTGCTGCTTTGAGTTTTTTCACTGAGCTTTCTCCTGTGGGGTGTTCCTTTTGAACACTGAACATCTCTGCTTCTTCTTCTCTTGTGGATCTGTTTTTTGTTGCAGGGGCCTGTCCAAAGTACAAACTTAGGAGAGCTGAGGGAAATGATACCTTCTCCCTTTCACAGTGTTCTTGGGGAGACAGAAAGTAGGTGGTGAACATAACACGCTCTATAGTGTGTGAGCAGCTGTTGTGTGTGCTGTGGAAGAAAAGGAGAGGAGGAGGGAGCAGAAGGTGGGGAAGGGCCGGGAGTGAGTGTATTCGCGTGTTTTCAGCACACTGGGTCAGAGCAGCTCCTGCCAGCAAAGACTGGGAAGAGGAGGACAGTGAACCCGGTAGACATCGGGGAAGTGGACAGGCAGGGAGAACAGCTGGAACAAAGTACAGGGAGGAGGTTCCTAGGTATCTGAGGAGCAGTCAGGAGGTTGGTGTGTGTATGGAAGGAGAGGAGGATAAAGGGCAAGAGCAGGAGGAGACAGGGCAACACGGGAATAGGAACCAGATCACGTGGGACCTGGGTGATCCCTATGAGACCCTAGGTGTTGTTTGCTGTGACCAACAGCTGGACAGATGTTGGAGAGAAGGGTGGCATGGTCTGATTTCTGCATAAAACGTTCCTTCTGATACAGGTTGAAGAACCTAGAGACACTCAAGATCAAAGCAAAACTGTGATGAAGGATGAACAAGGAAAGAGAAGGTTCAAAGGGGACACTCAGGTCTGGATCTGGGCCACATCCTGGATCAGGATGGAGTTCCCAAGGCTTCTCTGTAGACTTAGGAAGGATGGAAGAAAAGGAGCACAGTGTGAGGAGCTTCCTCACCCAGGGGTTTCCTGAGCTCAGGGAAATGGCACAGGCACTGTGGCTGCATCGGCCTGAATGCTCCCCTTCCTCCTTCACCTTACTACTCAGCCTGCAGACACAAAGGCCCCTGTTGGTCCCTGCAGCAGGGGACACAGCCCTGGCCACCCCAGCCCTGGATGTAGCAGAAGCCTGGTTAGCAGCCCCTCCTTGTAACTAATGTAAGCATGGCATTCTGTTGAAATCCCTGCCTGATGAACTGCTGGCTGGAGGATTTAACTCATGTACACATGGAGGATCTCACTGACTTGGCCCTAATATTTATTCTGGTGACTGTAACATGCAGATAAGGTGAGTGCTTGTGCCAGAACGCAGAATAAATTTACATTCTCTAAGCCACAAAGAGCTGCACATATACAGCGGTGTTATGGGCCTGGCTGGGGCCAGCGAGGGGGAAAGCCAGGTTCCTTGGCAGGCTCTGACTGCTATGGCCGCTTCCTGTGCAAAAGTTCTGGTCTGGGGGCTCTGCCTAGGAGCCCAGCAGGCCTGATTCCCACAGCTGTCCATCTCTAGGTGTAAAAGCCCTCAATTATTAGAATCCTAAACCTAGAAACTGTTAAATCAGAACCTCAGGCTTTTGGGAGCATGGAGACTTTAACCACCCTTGTGTCTAGATGCCCCAACTGGCTTCTGCCCCACTCATAGTGTGGCAGCAAATGCATTTTTAGGTTTCTGATTTTTTTCTCTAGTGTTGCCTCCTTTGGAAGCCAGTGGCCCCGCAGCCAAATCAGAACCTCTGTCAATGCCCCCAAAGTTGCATTGGCAGTGCTTCGTAAGATACAATTGGAGTATCATTTAAAACCACCCCCACTATAACCCGCTGTGACCCCTCAAGGGCAGGGGCGGACCCCCCAGCACAGTGGCTGGCACCCAGCAGATACTCAATGAATCCCTCTCATAGGCTGCACTGTACTCCCATGCCAATGGCCCTGCCCTGCAAGGCTAGGTTAGTGTTGATCTTGCCTGTGGGTGAGGGTCTGGCTGACCTCACATGGTAGAGGTGAGCCTAGTTGGGGACTGAGCCCTGTGCCCACCCTATGTCTGTTTTCACATGCTAGGGAGCATTAGATCAAAAGGCACTCCCTGGGGAGAGCAGGACCAAAGCCTGTTCTGGTTCTGAGAAGCCCTGTGACCTCATGGGCAGAGTCTGCTGAGGAGCCACAGCCTGCATTTGAAACTCGGCCCTTCCGTGCCCTATCTGAATACTTTTAGGCAAGTCTACGGCCATACCACTCTGAACACACTTAGTCTCATCTGCATAGTCTTGGGTAAGACACCTGACCCTTTCTATGCCTCAGTTTCTCCACCTGTGAAATAGAGTTGGTGAGAATTCCTGTCTCATGAGTGAACAAACACTACCTGGTACACAACAGACATTCAATAGGAGCTCAAGTCTTTGTATCACATGCTCACGCTCACCAGAGAGCCCCTGCTAGAGATTGGCACTGAACAGCCAGGTGGGGATCTAACCACTCAGCATCAGCCTCTGCTACTGACTGTGCTAGTGTTGGCATCACGGAGAAGGAAGCTGAGCTTGGGCACAACGGCATGGACTCTGTGCAGATGTCTGCTGCCAGGGCTGGTCTATTGGTACTGCTTCGGCAACCTGCCAACAGGAAGACCGCTGTTCGCTGACCCCCGATGTGGTACAGTTCCTTGAGGACTGTAGTCCAGCCAGGAAGCTGACTACACTGGAAAGGCCCAGCCAGCTGTTTATCCAGGAGCACAGGTTCCTGGCAGTGCTTCGGCAGCACCATCACCTGCAGGTTTATGGGTTGTCTGATCCACCGTGCAGGTGTACCAGGCGGGGGGACCCACTTTCTGCGAACAGGAACAGGCACAGGTTTGGGACCCACTGTTTACACCACACTCTGCGCCTCTCAGAAGCTGCTATTTCTTAGGAATGACCGGGGAAGGTCCAGTTCGGGCCATTTTGAAGGGAATACTGTGTGAGGTTCCACCCTTCAGGATGCAGTATATGCTCTCAATCAGAGCCCTTCATAAGAGGACATGTCCTCAGCAAGAATGCTCAGGTTTAAGAAGCAACTGGGGGGATGGGCGGGGATTTAGCTCAGTGATGCAGCATTTGAGTGGCGAGCGTGAGGTCAAGTTCAATTCCCGGTACCCCCTTCCACTCCCCCCACCCTGCTCCACACACAAGAAAACAATCGGGGGATCCCAAAATGGCCCCACTTGCCAACCCCTAATCAGTCACAGGGGTCTCGGTGATCTCACATCCCTACAATTTTGGGCTCTGCAGGGTAAGATATCCTGGTGACACACATGTGTTAGTGGACACAGTAAGACCGCCTGGCTATGATGACTGCTTAGGTACTTTGGGCTCCTTTTATCCAGGAACTAGAAGGCAAATAAAAAGGGTGGCTGCCTTGGCTGGGCTTTGGATCCTCTCATCAGGAGGGAGAGCAAAGAATGCATGTGACCTGATGGGAACCTTTCCATACTCTCTCCACTAACTGTAGATGAACAGGTATAGCAGCTCCTCTTGAGGAAGGTCCAGTGACCAGGAGCTGAGGTCCCTTGGGCAGGAGGCCTTGGGTCATGTTCTCAAATGAACTGCAAGAGTGGCAGCTGAGGGTGGGTGGCAGCTGAGGGTGGGTGGCAGCTAGCATGGATGAGGAGGGGGCAGTAATGAGGCTAGTACAAAGGTGATCCTGTCTTTGTCTCCCAGATTCTTTCTAAGCAACTCTTCTGGAAGGCAGAGAGGCCACCAGAATGGCTGGGAAGGGTCTCCCTGGAGACTCTGCGAATGAAATAATGGCTCTGAGTTGTCTGGGTGGACTGGGGCAGATAAAGCCAGGCCAGGCACTCCTATTGCACAGGAAACTTTAACCAGCGCGACTGAGATTCCCTGACCCTGAGCTCCTGCGGGGAGGGGCTGACGGGGGAGTGCAGTCAACAGAGGGGCCCCTGCAAACCCCTCAGATCTGCTTCCACTGCAGGGGCTACTTCCTGGAGCTTGCATTCAGGCACTGAGCCTCCAGGTGTCAATGTCTGGTCAGTCATTGCTGCCAATGCTGGTCTAAGTCCACTCTGAGCTACCCTTTTTTTTAGCTTCCACCAGGTGACTCCCTTTCCTCCTGCCCTGCCTCCTTCCCCACCCCTTGCTTTCTTGTTGATCCCTAGTAAGTAACCCCCCACCCCCCATCTCACGTCTGCTATCCAGAGTCTATTTTGTGACACAGTGAAAGCCAGTGACTTTGTATCAGTCAAATCTATTGTTGTTTCTCAACAACTAGGTGACTTTGAGTGGTGAATAGCTTGCCTCTCTATAAAATGGGGTTAATAAATCCTTGAGGCTTTCAGGGATATGAAACATGGAAAGAAAAATGTTTTGTAAAAGAAAATACATATGTACTCAAACTTAACATTGAAACATTCATGCCTATGTGAGCTGCAGAAAGGGCCTGGCTGGCTCTGCGATGCTGCTGCAAAAGAAGTTTGGGCAGCCCAGTGCCGGTGCCCCCCACCACGCTACCATTGCCCCATGACAGCCACCAGCTCCAAGGCCCTACAGACAGAGGCGCTGCCAACGGTGGAGATGGGTACTGGGCAGGGTGGGATGAGCTAGGGGTGGATGGGCGTGTGTGGTTGAAATTGTTCTGTTCCCTCCTCCTCCTTCCAGGAAGCCTCATTCCCCTGCGCAGCTGCTGTATCACATTTCAGATCAGAACATCTAGATCATCCAAAGAAGAGGTGGTGGAGATGTCTGCACACTCGGGGAGGAGAGGCTTGTGAGATGCCTCTGCTCATGAGTGAGCAGCTGGGCCCTGTGTTTCCCCAGAGACTCAGGCGGGGTGGGGACAGCTGGCCCAGGCTGGCCAGGGGCACTGGAAATGGATGGGTTCAAGACCAAGGTATTTAATTTACAAGTTGGGAAAGGAAACTCCACATTTCCCAGGTCCTGATTTCCGGAATGATAGGTTTTGAGTGCTCCTGCCTTAGCTTCTGCCTTTTGCTGAAGGTGGTGGATGGGTGGTCCTGGGGCACTAGACAATGGAAGGGCTGTCCTCCTCCAGGAAGCTCCAGCTGTTGACACAGCCCAGTGGGGAATGTGCATTGACTCAGAGGACTGTGTATGTTTGGGAAATGGGGGTCAGATGCAGGCAGACAGAAAAGAGAGGCCTGGATTGGCTTGGAGGGGAGCTCTGGCCTCTGGACCTCAGTTTGTCAGGGCAATCATGGAACCCTCTGTAGACCCCTCACTGCCTGGGGTTGTGGGTAGCTCCAGACTGCCTTCCCCTCTTCTTAGTCTCAGCAGGTCACAGTGGAAGTCAGAGTCTTCGACAGTGCAAAAACTGAGTTCCAATCCTAGCTGGGACTCTTCGATTTGTGACATTGGGCATTTCACTTATCTTCCTCAATTTCCTTTATGTACAAGTTCATTAGGGGATCAAATAAGCTAATCCACAGAGGCCTTTGCGTAGGACCTGGCACGGGGCTAGGGCTCAACCAAAAGCTTCCCTGCTATGGTTTTGAAGATCACTGTTATGACCTCGCCTTGCTAGATCACTGGCATGGAGATAGCCAGGCTACAGGGAAACGTGGTTGATGCCCCCAGGCCTGGCTCATACTGTGCCCTCTCCCTGGGATCACTTTCCCTGCCAAGGAACCGTGGATGTCCATGTACGACGTAGCTTATATAATTGAGAACTTACTGTCTATTCAGCTTTCTTTCTTACACACTGTTGTGTCATGAGCATTTTCTCACACCTTTAAAAGTTCCTCAAAGCAAGATGTTAATAGCTTCATAACAATTCCTTGTTGAGATTCCTCATAATTTATTCTTTACCCTTTCTGTTTGGATACATAGAGTGTTACAGGTTTCCACTTTTATTGTCAGGCTGCAATAAGCATTTCTAGGCACAGTCTTTGCCAAAGTCTCTGGCCTCTTTCTGAGGAAGAATTCCTAGAGGGGGGGCATTTCTAAGACTCCAGATCTTTCTTCCTTATTTACCTTCATGAGACAGTGTGGGAGAATGCCCATCTCCCCACATGCCTACCAACACCAACCATCCTCTTCTTATTTAGTCTTCACTAATCATATTTCATTGTCTTCTGGAGGAACGGAGCCCTGGCCTGTGGTTCCCATTTCCCAGCAGGGTGACAATCAAATTATTCAGGAGCTTCCAGGAAAGAAAGCTCATGATGAAGGACAGCTGGTGACAGGGCAGCCCTGGGCAAGCAGCAGAGGAGCTGCGTTCCTGTCCAACTCTTTGCCCACCCACTGTGTGAGTTGAGTATATTATGTCTTCCTCGCTGGGCCATTTTCTGTCAGTCTCTACAACAGCTTCCCACCTGCTTTCCTGACTCCCCCCCAGCTAATGTCTAGAACAGTGACTGGCATATAATACGTGCTCAACAAATATTTGTTCAAGACTTGAACTGACAAAGTGACCTTTTTAAAGAGAAAACCACCACATCATTATGCTGCCTCCAACCTTTGCTCAGGCTTGCTAACATGCTATTTATTCTTTTGGTCTTCTCATGAATTTTGGTTTCCTATTTTTAGGATATGAAAAAAAATGCCAGAGAAAATTAAAAAAATGGAAGAGCATTCAGATAATTTACAAAATCGCAACTTTTCCCCAGCCCCTCAGAGAGGTGGGACTGCAAGGCAGCTGAGTGACTGAAATGTACAGGGCAGAGGAAAGGGGACACATCAACAGGTGTTCTGAGCTGTCCTAGGGCACCTGGCAGGGACAGGTGACTGCAATGAGGAGGTAAACAATCCCCAGGCCCACACAAGGTTCCCACTCGTTCCCAGGGTGCTCAGGAGACAGGTGGGGATAAACAAGATGGTCTGAAGGGGCCATTTCCCTTGACACAAGGCAAGGAAGGCCTCCAAATTCCCAGGCCTTTTTCCCACCTAGTGCGTGCCAGGTGGGCAAGGCCAGTGGGTCACCCTATGTCCCCAGCAAAGGCAGGTTGGATCCAGCCGGGGGGTGGGGAGGGTTGTTTTCTGCTAGGGGAGTGGTAGGAAACTGTCCCAGCCTGGCTCCTGGTTGAGACACTTGTCTGGAGACCCAGAGTGGTGCAAGCCTGTCATGGAAGGGGCCGCAATGTCGCTCTCGGATGAAAGATCAGATACAAGTGGGTGCTCGGGGGCTCTTGGGAGACCTTTAAAGGTCAAAGGAAGAGGCACTCTGGGAGATTTTAGGCTGTGTAAGGAAGCGAAGGAGCAGGCTGGGAGCCGAGCTCAGGAGGAGGAAGTGAAGAAACTTTCAGGTCCAGTTGCATGTGGGTGGGACAGTCCTCAGATGGATGGGACCATCCCTGGCCATTGAATCAACTGCAGTATTAGAAGTCCCAGCTCACCTCGGAGTACTCAGGCTCACCAGGAAGCTCCTAGGCCCCTCTGCCTCCACTGTGCCACTCGGAGCAGGACGGCCTGGTCTCTCCATGCACCGTTCCCTCCCCTCTGGCTAGCCTCACCTTAGCACTCAGTCTTTTTTGCAGGGCTGTCTCCTCCCCTTCCCTTCCCTGCTGGCAGCTTACCTGGTACCCAGTGTGGCCCTCATCCAAGTGCTCTGTCACTTGACACACCCTGCTCTGGGGTGAAGTGTGTGTCCTCTAGTGGGGGACCAATCAGAGTGGATCCGTGGGACACCTGGTGCGGCTGGTGCAGGAATGAAGGCAAGAGTGGCTTAACCAGCTTTGAGTGGAGGTTGAAGGAAGAATCCTCTGCCTGAGTTTCTAGTGGCTGCAGCAAGAGACCTTAGGAAGGAGCAGGATTACAGATGACAGTGCACTTGGCCCTGGACTTATTCCGAATCAGCAGGAGCAAGGCTCCCTGACCTCCCTTTGCTCCTAGGCCTCCCTCCAGCAGAGATGAAGTCCTCCCACACCACCAAACTTCAGCCATAGTTTGAGAGGTGCTTGTGACCCTTCACCTGGAGGCTACTAAAGACCTAGAGAAATTCATTGGGTGCCCAGGAAAGGAGAGGTCAGGCGAGAAAAAAAATCTTTATTCTATGTATCTGGATTATAGATTTTTTTCAAAATCAAAACTTAGGCGAACATCATGATGGGCCTGGAGCTGGGCCAGCCTCCAGAGTAAGGTGTCACAGCTTTTCCTGTGGCATCTGTCTGGAAGCACCTCTCCCCAGCTGCTGGTTCTCCCTTCTTCTCATACTCATTTACAGCAGCAGCTCTGCATGTAGGAGTTGGGACATGCCCTGTGCAGCTGGAGGTGGCAGGTGATGCGCCTTAGTGATTCAGCCTGGAGCAGGGTTGTGCAGAGCAAAGGGTGGAAGGAAGAAAGCGCTAAGGGCTGTGAGGTAGAGAGGGAAAACAGCATGTGACACAGGCCTGACTCTGGCCAGCCCCAGATGCTAGATGAGTCCTATTTTCTCATTGCCCTCTGGTGTGAGAGAGAGAGAGAGAGAGAGAGAGACCTTGGAAGTCTGGTGAGAATCTATTGATGCAGGTTCTAGATCCTCCCACCTGCTGTTCAAGTACCTGTACTTTAGAACCTCAGTTTCCCCCTTTGGACAGTGAGGTAATTGGGTAGCTCAGTGGTTCTCAAGCCCAGCCATGGAGATTTCTTCTTCTGGGCAAGATGGAGTGACGTGGATGGGCCTCACCCTCTGTTATGGTTTGTGTTTAGATGTCCCTCCAAAGCCTCATGTGGTCATAAGGTTTCTTCAGAGGTGGCTGAATCTAAAGTGTGATTGATTCATAATGCAATGCTGGAATTAAGGGTAGGTGGTTCCTGGATCAACCCACGGATTGGATCGGTACTACCCTAATCCTGGAAGCTATGAAGAAACTTTGGTTCCTCTCTGTTGGCGTTGGTTCCAGGACCACATCCCCCTCAACCAGACCCCAAATCTGAAGATGCTCAAGTCCTTTATGTAGAATAGTATAGCATTTACATAAAACCTGTGCACATCCTCCTATCTACTTTAGCCTCCTACGCACTCCCTATATACTTCGTTTCTTGATTATTTACTTGTATAATATGTAACACAATGTAAATGCTATAAAATGGTTGTCATACTATCTTACTTGGGGATTAATGGACAAAAAGTCTGCAATTGTTCAGATAGAATCACTTTTTAAAACGCATTTTTGGTCTGTGGCTGATTGGACCCTTGGACGGGGAACCTGAGGATACAGAGGGCTGACTGTATTTGACAGAGGTTTACAAGACACTGGATTTCAGGCAAAGGAAAAGAGACAAGTAGCAAATGAAGTGAGCCCCACAGTTTCCCCAGCTGGCTGCTGGAGAATATTTCGAGGCCATGAGGCAGGGAAGAGGAACATGGGTGGATTCCAGCCAGGTCCTACATTAAGGCATTGGAGCTGAGATTTCAGAAGTACAAACTAGCTGGACTTCATACACACTACCCCAGAGAGGAGAGCGTCTTATAGAACTCAAACTCTGGAGAGTACACAGAAGGGAAAAATGAACCTTAGCCTGAGAACTGCTCTGGTTTCACCTACAAAACCTTGAAACCAAGACCTGAAAGGACTACATCACTTAACTGCATTCCCGAGCAAAACACAAGAACATGTGGGGCAAAACCAAAACCAAAGAGTCCACACCCAACATGATAAGATTCACAGTGCCTGGCAAAGAAAGCTGGAGTGACGATAGCAGCATCAGACAAAGTCGGGTTCAGAGCAAACAATATTACCTGAGATAAAGAAGGCCGTGATGTCACTACATCCAGAGCACATAACGATCCAACGTGTTTGCAATCTAATAATAGCACTTCAAAAATACATGAAACAAAAGCAGAACTGCAGGGAGAAATGAACAAAGCCACAATCACAGTCATAAATTCCAATACCCCTTCTCAACAATCGATAGAACAAATAGACATAAAGTCATAAAGGATATAAAGGACTTGATCAACACTATCAACCAGTTTGACCTAGTTGACATTGATAGAACATTCTGCCCTCTGACAGCAGAATGAATGCCCTCCTCACATTCTGTGTGTGTGTGTGTGTAAATACTGTGCCAAGGTAGATCATATCATGGGCCATAAAACAAATCTCAAAATTTAAAGGAGCTAAATGTGAAAATTTTGTTCTCTTCCACAGTGTAATTAAATTTGTAAATAGTAAGAGAAAGGTCTCAGAAAAATCTCCAACTATTTCAAAACTAAATAGTGCACTTTTAACTTACCCATGCCTTAAAGGATAAATTAAGCAGCAGTAGAAAATATTTTTCACAGAAAGAAAATGAAAACACAATTTATCAAAATTTGTGAGACGTTGTTAAAGCACTTCTTAGGAGAAACTTGTAATACTAAATCTTTATATTAAAAAAAGAGAAATACTTCAAATCAGTGACCTAAGCTCCCACCTTACAACATTAAAAGTCAAAAGAGCAAATTAAATCTTATGCAGAGAGAAGAAAAGAAAAAGTGTCAAATCAGAGCAGGAAAGCAATAGAGAAAAATCAGTGAAACCAAAGTTGGTTCTTCTCAAAGAAGATCAATAAAATTGACAAACCACTAGCTATATTGATTTGGATAATAACGAGAAGAAACAGTTACCAATATTAGAATGAGATCGGTAAACTAAACTCTAAATACATTATTTGGAATTCTTCAAGGAAGAGCTCTTTTTTCTATCTATCTATCTATCTATCTATCTATCCATCCATCCATCCATCTATCTATCATCTGTCTGTCTGTCTGTCTCTCTCTGTCCCTTTCTCTCTCTCTATCTAATCATTTTGGTTTTGGATATTTTATACTTTGAGTTGTAACCTATTACCACTTCTTTTTTGATTTTGTTGTCCAAATTATTTCAGCATTGACCGTTGAGCTCTTTCCACTGGTCCCCATGCTTCTTGGGTGGATTCTCATCATTGTTGGTTATTTATTTGTTTGTTTGTTTGCTTATTTTTTACTTACAATAAATCCCTATGTGCTGGCACTAAAAGATGTGTGGCTCATTTTGTGTAATTCCTTGACCCACTCTACAACCAGCTGTTTCTTTTATTGGAGAATGCTATGAGAGATCAAGATTTGGGCATCAAATGTGCTTTTTGCTACTGGGTATCACTGCTTCTAGGGGTTATCAGTTCATAGAGCAAAGAAATAAACCTCTGTACACTGACCTGTGCATATACATATGTGCATAAGTATTTCTACGGGCAAACATCTACGTCTGTATTCATCTAAATTTGAGTTCACACTGATGTCTCCACCTCTCACCCATCAGCGCATGGATCATTCTAGCGCTCTCCTCTTGTGTGGCTGTAACCTCCCCTCTGCCCGCCATCCATGGACTTAATCGTTATTCCTAGGGTGCCTGTGTAGTATAGTCACTTCGGAACTGTGAACATGTACCCATGGAAACAACTTTATCAAGCAGAGTTCAGTGCTTGTGCGAAATTTGTTTTGTGATTGGTCTCACACACTCAACTCATTTCAAGTTTACGCAGGTCAGCTCTCTGATTTACCTGCTGCTTCGGCTCATCCTACACATATGCAATACAGTTAGATTCTTTTGTCACCTACCGCTTTCCAGGCAGGTGCTGTGCTAGCATGTCATATACACTGGCTTTCCTGCTTAAGTCCCCTTTTTCTTATCTGATGCACCTTTGGATCTGAGCTCCCTGGGCCTGGACGGCATTGCTAAGTGTGCTCTGCATGCTGTTTCCTGGGTGTCTCACCCTCCGCGCTGAACCTCTCCTTTGCCTATTGAAATACCACCCCACATCTGCTTCCTATCCTGGGACCCCTCCTGACCTCCTAAGTGATTTTTAAAATTTGCATACATGGAGATTCATATTTTCTGATATAAAATTATAGGGTTCGACAAAGGCACAGTACCATTGATCCGCCATTATAATATTCAATGTAATAATTTCATTGCTCTACAAAATCTTCTATATGTCTCTTTTTCAATACTCTTCACTTCCTAAGCCCCTATCAGCTTCTGTTCACTACTCTTAGGATTTGGCTTCTTCCAGAATACCATATACTTGATTTTTTTATTTGTTTATTTATTCTCGGTTCTGGAAATCGAACTCAGGACCTACCACTTTCCAGGCAGGTGCTGTGCTAGAATGTCATATAAATGTAATCTTTTCTGCTGGCTTCATTCCTTGACCAGCACATATTCAAGAGTCATCTGAGCCTTTGTATGCCTTAGTTACTTGTGCGTCTGAATTGCTATTGTCCCACTGAATGGATGTACCACACTTTACCCATTCACCCACTGAAGGATAACTTGGTTGCTTTTTGTTCTAGGAGACTCTGAGTAACTCTGTTACAAGCTTTCACATGCAGGTTCTTGTGTGTTCGTATGCTTTCCGATCCGCTGGGTAAATACCTGAGAGTGTGACTGCTGGGTGGTATGCTAAGACTGTTTATGAGAAACTGCCAACTATCTTTCAACGTGACTGTGCCATTGCAAGTTCACACCAGCAATGAACAAGCGCTTCTGTTGGTTCGGATCCTCTATAGCAGTTTATATTGTCTGAGACAGAACTTAAAAAAAAAAAATCTAGAAACCTAGGCCTTGATTCTAGAGAGTCTGACTCCATTGGCCAGAGACAGGGCTCAGTCGACGTTAGCCACTGCCCTGGGGGTGCTGGTCATGGGAACAAGCTGCGTCTCAGGGTCCTGTGTGGGAAGCTGTGTCCTGTGGAGCCCCAGGGCTCCCTCTGCCCCACCCTGCCCTTGCTGCTCCCTCTCCTCCTTCTCCCCCAGGGTGGGCTGGGGTGGGGCTGCCGGGGTCCCATCTGCTTCTCCCCTTCCTCCCTTTCTTCTCCCACTTAACAAACAGCTTCACTTAGGAAGCCATCTGGGAGGATGGATGGCTCAGACACATTCTGCAGAATAAGTTTTCAGGGAGAAGAGCCAAGAAATTACAGGCAGAGCACTTACAATTCCAATCTCATTAGGCCCCATAACTCTGACTGGGTGGGGGGAATCGTGTTTCTGAATTGTACATTTATTCCTCAACCCCAGGGCCTGAGGTCTTGGGTTTGTTCTCATTTGTCTCTGAGTAGCCCAGTCCTGATGTCTAGGGTTGGTTCCCTCCCTTCAGAATAAATACCCTCATCCCTCACCAGAATGGGCTGCAGCTGGGGTTCCTGACCCCTCTCTCCTCTCCAGTGTAGTCACTGTCCACCTCGGTGGAGGCTCCCTCTTCTTATAAGGATCCTGTGTGAAGGCTTCTTTTGAGGGGTCTCCCAAGGCAGATTTGAGGCCAAAGAATGGATGCCCTGAGGAGAGTTGAATCCAAAGCTGAGATGGATGGCCCTGGGGAGAGGTAAAGAGCTTCCCATCACCAGAGATATGCACAGAAGATGGGTGAATTCTCAGCATGGAGGCCTCACAGGTAGCAGCAAGGCTGAGAGTATGGGCTTCGGAGGTTGAGGCATCTGGGTCGAGTCCTGGGTAGAGTCCTACTCTGACCTTTAGCAACCAACTTACCCTCACTGAGCCTCAGTTTCTCCATCTGGAAAATCAGGTAAAATGATAGTCCCTCTTTCCAGGATTGTCATGGAGACAACAAGACACAATGCGTGTACAGCTCTGAGCCCAGAGTGGGTATTTTCATAACCAGGAGGAGGAGGGTCTGGGTAATGACACCATCAAGTGATCAGTTGCTGCAGTTTTAAACACATGAGTCTTGAGATCCAACAATTCGATTATCCTAAGATTATAATATTCTCTGAGATTCTAAGGCTTTAAGAAATTATAATATTGTTATTCTTTTCATCTGTGGCTCCTCAGAACTCCAAGGCTATGTGATTTCGAGGTTGTCATTCTAAGCCGATCTCTCTGTCAGTAAAACTTGTCCCAGCCAGGAGCTTTCATCTCTTTCTGCTTTAAATCTTCTGTCTTTGTCCTCCCAACACTGGCTTTCCTGCTTGGGTCCCCTTTTTCTTATCTGATGCACCTTTGGTTCTGAGCTTCCTGGGCCTGGACGCATTGCTAAGTGTGCTCTGCATGCTGTTTCCTGGGTGTCTCACCCTCCGCGCTGAACCTCTCCTTTGCCTGTTGAAATACCACCCCACTTTCAAGGCCAGAGTTAAGGTAGATCTTCCATGAGGAATTTCTTCACTTCACAGTAGAAACAAAGGTCCTTTCTCGGATATCCTCAGCCGATTTTGAATGACTCTTATAGTAGTTATCACACTCTGACTCATCAGTTTTGGGAGTGACACTTCTGCCCTTTGTCCTTTGCTCTTGTCAGATCCACCTGTAGTGTCCCTCCAAGACCCTTCCTAATCCCCAGGGAAGGAAGAGCTGTGGGTCTGATTGGTCAGTGGTGGGACATAGAGAGGGTCACTGTTGCTAGCAGGCAGAGCTTGTGCATGGAATGCGAAGGCACCGGACCAACCCCTCCTACTTGCACAGGTGCAAGTCAGCTCTGCAGACCCAGCTGGGGTGAACCAGGGTGGGTCTCCCCGGCTCTCTCCAGCCTGCTCCTCTGCTTCATCTCCAACTCAGTGTTGCTATGAACCCACCCACCTGAGTTAAAAACAAGGCCATCCCTGGCTCACCTCTCAGAATCCTCAGGCACTGACATGCTTGCCGAGTGTCATTCTTTAATGGAGCCCCTCCTGCACCCACTGCGCTGGCTGCCTCAGGTCCTGGTCATTCTGATCCAGCTGCCTCATGCCTCTCTATGCCCCAGACTTGAATACAGGTTCTTAATGAGCCCAGGATTTAGGGCACCCCGATCCAGCTGGGTACCCTAACCAGAACCCCTTGGCCCCAAGGCCACTCTGGAGCCACGAGGACTTCTCTCTGTGCCTGTGTGTCCCTCCTGGACTCTAGGCACACAGTTGTGTGTGGAGACTGTGGGGTGGGGCTGAGTTGAGGCAGGGAAGGCAGGGAACAGTGTCCCAGGTGGGTCCGGGGCCAGGGCCAGCTTTCTTCGTTCCTTACATTGCAGTGCAGAGCTCAGGAATTCACTGAGGCAGGAGGGTGGATCTTATTTTGTTTAACATGTTGTTAGTGTGGTTTATACCTTAATAGTCAGCCTGAGGCCCTGTGGGCCTCTGTTAGTCTCTTGCTTTGCTGCACAGATGCTGGGAAGTGCTGGGTCCCCTATTAAGCCCCCAGGTACACAGGGTGATCACCTTGCTTCCTTGGTGGCCACCACAGCCCTAGGATGGAGCACAGGTCTGGGCAACCATGGAAGCCCAGGACACACACCTTGGTATTGTACCTTCCTACATCTCCACAGCATCCCCCTTCTTGGTACCAAAACTGCACTGCCCAGTTCCCTTTTCCCCTACAAAGTCAACTTTGGGCCCGGAGTAGTCCCAAACCTCAAGGTAAGGAGGGCACCGAGGGGGTGGGTGTGGGTGATTTGTCTTATGGGCAGCCAAGGCCTCTCAGTGGCCTCTGGTCTACATGGACGTGGCCAATCAGGGTGCACTAGCTTGAGCGGAGGGAGTAAACAGCTGAACTCCCAAAGGCCTGACCAAGATTCAGGGCCTGGAGAGGAGAGGGAAGCTGAAGCTGCCTCTGCCAGGACCTCAGGGGTCCCCTAGGGCAGTGATGTTGAAACTTAGAAACTGAATATCCAAGCTGTAACCCAAAACCCACTTATTTATGGCAAAGTGCTAACGCTGTGATAAAACCTGAATATCGAAGCTTTCTTTTGGAAAAAACAGCTGCTATTGAGGGTCAGCTGCTGGGGCACCTTAGCTGCCTGCTGACAGAGAGGGCTGTGCATGCCATGGGTTTGCTGTCACTGCCCTAAGGAAAGCAGCGGACTGAGCCACAGGAGGCCTGGTTGCAGAAGGAGCCTGATCATCTGTTTGGGGGCTCTGACTAGGGAGGGGGGATTTCTACCCCACAGCAGAGTGGGACAAAAAAGGAGGCAAGGGGCTGGGAACCTGCCTGAGCTCAGGTGGACCTGGATTGGTGCTAGAGCCTGGCTGTGGAGCCAGAGCAGAGGTTTCCATGGCAACCAGAGCTCTCTGCCCGAGGCTGGGCCCCACCCTACCCTGGGGGAGTGGAAAAGGGAAGGGATGGCTCAGGCAGCTTCTCCAGGGGCTGCGCCCCAGTCAAGGGAGGATGAGCTCATCACAGCCACCAAGGTTGAGTCAGCCTCGGGGCCAGATCCACAGCCAGGTGAGGCTGAGGCAGGAAATTAGGGCGGAGCAAAGTGTGCAACCGTGGAAATCCAGGACTCATGCTCAGAAAACAAGTTCCTGAATTCTACCCATGGACCCACCAGAAATACGCTGTTTTCAATTCCTCTGGCCTGAGATCCAGCAGGTTTTTGATAGGATAACTTAGGTTTGACTTCAGCCTGTTGAATGGGAGATGTAAAAGACGGCAGCCAACAACCTTGTGACACTGTGCTCTCTCTGGAGCAGGCAGCTCTCACTCTGCAGAGCATAATAAACACAAATCCTCACTACCTCTTGTGCCTTTCTTGTCCAATTCTTCATGCAGAACAAGAAGAACCTGGAAAGAACCTCTAGAAGGATCCCACAGCAGCCCAGAACCCGGGTAACAAGGCAGGGGACTGACCACACACCAACGTCTCCCGAGTCCCTGCTGCTGGTCTGTGATGGGAATCAGAGGGGGTTTGGAGCAGCAGGGTGGACCCTCCTGCCTCCTCGCCCAAGGGGCCCAGTGCATCCTTCATCTACTCCTGGCTCCTACTTTCCAGCTCAGTCCACATCCTGCTGTCTACCAGAGGGCTCTGGGTGCCAGCCTGGTTACCACAGCCTCCTTACTGTGTCCTGCTGGAACCAAACCCCTGGGGCTATCTCTTGCCAGGCTGGTCACCAACTTTGAGACCCTGGGCTTTAACCCTTGATGCCCTGCTCCACTTTTCCTGTACCTCCCACACCTTTGGGTACCTAAGGCTCTCTGGATGTAGCCTTATTCCTTATTTCTCCTTCTTCTGGGCCCTTTTAAGCATCTCTCCTGCTGCAACACTGGCCCACATCTCCATCAGCACACTCAGACCCCAGGGTCCTCCCTGAATTTTGTCTCCTTGGATTCATGTGATAGGATCTTTCTAAACCAGACCTTGTCTCTCTCCTCCTTAAAATCCTGGGGTAGCTTTCTTTTGCCTTAAGGGTAAGGTCCATGCCTTTCAGCATAGCCAACAGGATAATCCGTTCTCCCAATGTGCTTGGTGCTGGGAATATAGCTGAGAAAAAACAACAGCAGCAAAGAAAGAAAGAAAGAAAGAAAGAAAGAAAGAAAGAAAGAAAAAAAAATCTGTGGTTTCAAGAAGCTTATCTTCTATGGGGGGAGGAATGGACTGTAAACATATAGGCCAAATATCTTGGTATGGAACACGAAAAAGGAAAAAATGAAAGCAAAAGAGACCTGCGGATGTCACAGGGTGCAATTAATGTTGACATCTTGCAAAGACTTGAAGGCAGTCAGGAGGGAGCCATGGGGATGTTTGAGGAGGAGAATTTCAGGTAGAGGGAGCAACAAATGCTCTCAATTAAAATCTGTCTAAGACACTCAATCTTCCCAGCTGGGTTAGGTCCCCTCGTGTGTGGTGCGCTTGGCCCTGGCCTGAGGTGAGCTGCACTGATCTGTTGGGACATTTTTTTGGAAGGGACATGCCCCTCTCTTGACTGTGGCCCCAGGACAGTGGACACACTGTCTGATTTATTTGTCACCTGTAGCATACAGTAGGTGCTCAGAAAATTGTCTGGATAAAAAAGGGGAATGAGAAGATGGAATGGGAAGGGAAGAGAATAAAAATACGTTCTTTTAAATAGAGCAGAAACAGCCAGAATTCTGTTAATCGATTTTATTTGTGGGAATGGAGGGGTGGATTCTATTCTAAGTCTCCTTCCCTCC